>CM071925.1:41988824-42152091 GCA_016081115.2 Rehmannia glutinosa | reverse complement strand
AAACTTGGACAAATTTTGTGTATCCCAGAGACCAGACCACAATCACGTCTCCAATTTTTTTTTTTTTGTGTGTGTGTGTGATTTGATGTTGCTACTAAGGTTTGTTGAATTTCCTCTTTGTTCCGTTTCTCGCTTGTTTTTGCCTTTTCATTGTGGTTTGAAGCTATAGATAAGTATTAGTTTTAATGGTGTTCATTGTATTTTAATGAATTTTGCATTTATTTTAAAATGATGAATTGACCAAGTTTTTAGGATTACTAGAACGAGTATAATTTGGCATTGTTGTATATAGTGTAAACAAGTGAATATATAGTTGTAATTGTTTTTGAAATGTGCAAAAAAAAAAATTGTAAATTTGAGTTTTCTTTGAACAGAACTTGGTGGGCAGTTAGGTGGGCATTGAGATGGGCGGGGTGTGTGAGAGTATAAATCAAATTTGGACATTTTTAAAAAAATATCCCCAGGCAAAGGGGCAATTTATCAAATATCCAATATTTATACTAGAGTGGCAATTCATTTTTTGGGTACCTCATCAATTTTTGGTTGACTATGTCTGACGAGAGAAACTCCAGCGCCTCATCGAGGCCACCAATGTAAACCATGGGAGTATAGGTAGAACCCACAACCTCCGCCCCACAAGAGACATTCCTTGTGGTGGCCAGTTGCCTTAAGCCCTCGGTTGGGACCGGGACAATTCTTGACAAAAAGTCTAGTCATGTCATGTTCGTAAAACAATTTGTGTTGTGCCATGTCGTGTTTATGTCAACATGATAAAGACTGTGTTACCATTTATTATCGTGTAATATCGTATCATGTTGTGTAATATATTATTGGGTATATTAACGTGTAATATGTTTAAACTTAGTCAATATTTTTTTTTTTTTGACTTATCATGTCAAATTGTGTTATGTCAACACGAAAAGTTCGTATTTGTGCAAGTAAAATCTTTCATCGTATTCTGCTTGAACATTTGAGCTTATTGCGTCGTCGATGGAAACATTAACACAATTACACGATTTGTCACCTCTATTTCTATGTTGCCAGCACGAAACTGTATTAATGCTGGGTACCTATTAATTCTAATAATCGCTTTTGGTATTGACAAGTTTTTTCAACGTGCTACCGTTTCAATTACTTTTTCCAAATCGAACCATCCAATCATACGAAATATCCAATTCACAATCTAATTTAATTATCATTCTGCAGTCTGCACTTAAAATGGTTGGACTTCATTGCTTCATTTTTATTTTTATTTTCTTTATTTATTCTCACACAACAAACAAACTATTTTCATATTTTTCAGTACTTTTTTTTTCTTCAAATATAAAAGTCCCAAATAACACAATCTCTCAAAGTTCCTTCTCCCATGCCACCTGAAATGAAACTAAAGATTACAATTGTTATGAAAAGGTTACAAGTTCAATTAGGTTCAATTAGACTTATCAAAAACTGTCCATAGTTCTATCTGTTGAGAGTGATTTTAGAATATCATTCACACAAAGACACAGGCGAATGACATTATTCTTCCAGTTGGTGAGAGCCAATTACTGCAGATGCAATCCAAATTAAGTTCCACCAAAGAGCAGCAAAGTCCAAAATCTGGTGCAGTATAAAGTGCAAGCTGCAAAGAGAAGCAAAAGGCAACAGAATATATCGACTGAAAAAACTACCTATTTCTTAAAGCAAAGTCCAGACATATGGAAAAGGTTCTACCACCAAAATTTATGGAACAAAAGAATGTATAGTTCATCATTCATTCTTCCATGAGTCTTTTCAGCTTCCTGCAGCTGTATTTATGTACAATTTTTTCCAATAGGGTGAAAAATGCTATACAATCTTTATGTCGTTTTAAGGGAAAACAGAAACCCCTTCTTTCTACTCTGTTTGTATGTACCTAAAGAGTCATATCGCCAGTGTTCCTTCAGAGAAATGGTTCTCATCTAAAGACTCCGAAGGCTGAGATTTAGGTTTAGTCACCATTCGAGAGAATCCATAACCAAGAGAGCTTCCACTGGTTTCACAGAGCTGAATTGGGAGAAACATCATGTTAATCAGGACTCTTGTATTATTCTTCCGGGTATAAATTTAAAATTGGGATAATTACCAAAAAAAACGCTGAGGTTTGAGCTAATTACAGAAAAACTCGGCGGTTTTTGAAAATTACGAAAAAAACCTTGAGGTTTGATTTTGTCTTACATTTTCCTTTCATAAGCAAAAAAAACTTTTCAAAGCCCCCATAACATATATAAAATTATTAGAGTTGGCCCCTTAAATTTAAGCCAGAATCAAACATGAGGGACTTTTTTGTAATTTTGAAACAGGTTTTTTAATTAGCCCAAACCTCAGGGGTGTTTTTGTAATTATCCCTTAAAAAATTGATAGTTACAAAAACTACCCTGAAGTTTAGCCTAATTACAAAAATTATCCATTTAATTACAAATATCTCTTAACAAATACCCCTGCAATTTGTAAAATAGAAACAAATTTACAAATATCAAGGGGGTATATGTAATTTTGAAAGAGAGCTGGTTGTATTGTAATTAGATTGAACCTAAAGTGTATAATTTTTAATTATCCCAATTAAAAATTACACCAATGCTTAAATTTTATGCATACCTCCGCGAGCTCAGAGAGATGGCGGGATCTGAACTCATTAATTGTAGCCGCTATCTCTGACATTGGCAATTTAGCCTGAAAAAAAAAGTGTCATCATCATTAATTTAAATACTTGAAATAGCTAGCGAAGTGTGCAATGCAATTAGTTAGAAGTCCCAATGATTCCAATAGGTGAACAGACTGCTGCTGGATCATACATTTATTGGCATGAGTTAATTGCCATTCTTTTTCTTTAAAGTGAGGGGTTTGGCATAATAGTTGTGGGTTTGGGAATCACAAGTCATTTGATCAGAGTTATCCACCTCTCAGCATAAGACAAACATAATGAAAGTGGAACTCTATTTCACTGAGTGCAGATTATCATATCTGCAACTTGCATTCAGCTTGAAACTCTATACACAAGAAAATCATGCAGCACCCACCATGACTTGCTGATATTAGAAGCTTGGTTGAGGAGGCATGGAATTTTCATTATTTGGAACATGAAGAACAAGCAAATACTTAACTGACAAACGGAACAAACTTTTGACAATCATAAGGGTGAAGTTGATCCACTTACTTGTGCAAGGACAGCAGCTGCTAATTGCAAACTAGGCTCCAAAGTCTCGGAACAACCTGTTACAATTTTTGTTTAAGTTGGATTAAGTTTACTTACAAGTGCAAATTCACAAGAACAACGATTCCGTATCACAAACTCCATAACTTAAAGCGTGGACTACTTTAGTAACGAAATAACCAGAAAAATTAAACAGATGGTAAAAGTAATATAAAAATATACCGCTGTTGCCCCAGCTTTTTCTAAATTGAGGCCATGATCAACATCATGAGCACGGACAAATGTTTTGACATTGGGAAAATACTTGCTCAAAGCCCAAACAGTTCTGTAATTAGCTCCTGGACTATCTAAAGTTACTGCTGCTGCACATGCTCTTTCGGCACCAACTTTATGGAGGACCTGCAACCAGATAAAAAAAGCAAGTAAGAATATGCCTATAAATTTTGATAAACATAATCAGATCTGGAGTCTAAGCTACCTCTCGACTACCGGCATCACCAAAGTACACAGGCAGGTCAAGTGAACGTCCAACTGCAACTCGATCACTGGAAGTTAAAGGAAGTTAAATATAAGTATATCATTGCAACAAAAGATATCCTGCTCATCCAAGTTGACCGGTGCTTTTTCAGAAACAGATCTGTCTTCTTTGACCTTAAGTTATATATACGTCAAAAATAAGATATCCGAATCATTTTAAAACTAAATACCCTTTATTTGTTACAAGAATGTAAAGTAAAAGCGACAACAGAATACTAGATACATACTACAAATTACACAAGGTGCACTTCAAAGACATGGCGTACATTTGCCACAACTCTGGTACAACAGTATTACTGCTCAACATCAACACATGCCAACTAGTATGTCAGACATCTTCTACTTTTCTAGAAAACCATTGCCAAAGTACCTTGGGGTACCAACTGTTATCAACACACCAAAAATGAACACTCCCAGTTATGGGGCAGGCATTTTCTAGAACCAATGTGAGTGGATACTAGTCTATAATTAGGTTATATACTATGTGAAAAACCCACAAGTTAGTGAAGACAACCTTCAGATATCAATATTTCCGAAAAACGTTTGCCATCAAATTAACTATAACTGCTATGTAGGAAATAGTTTTACCTCCTGACATCAAGCGCAACAAATGGTATCAGTCGTTCAGAGAGAAGCTGGGCTATAATCTGTAATATTCAAATGAAAATCATGTTCATGAGACAACAGAAACTACATCTTCAGATTCAGACTAGGTTGAAAGTAATATCAGTGGTATTAATGTATCTTATAAGACTTTAACTGAAGATTGTACAATACCTGGCCAACACGTCCAAAACCACATATAATTATATGATCTTGCAAATCATCCGTCTGAAGAAATCCAAGAAAAAAAAATTATAACATTTCATATTGGATACCTAGGAACATAAGAACTGACTTGAAGATGCATATGCCACTTCAATTACATGATTTATTCATTGGATAATCTCAAAGGACCACCTGTAGAGGATTACTTGATCCACTGAACCATGTAGGAAAACCAACCAACTCAGCTTATTATATATCACTAGTGGGAGTTCTAACTTCATAGATATAAAACTTGAGCACACAAAATATAAGGCAAGAACGATCTTATTCATTGAATATTTAATTATAGTTGTTTATGATTTAACATGAAACTTGCTGCCTCAACAATACTGCTAACTTATTTACCCACAATAAGCCATCTAAGAAGATTGCAATCCCAATTCACAAGACAAATCTGCAAAATTGAAAACTGAAAAGACTCAAGAAACAGGAGGAGATACAAAAGGTGAACTGTAAAAGCCTGTATTTTTTAATCTGAATAGGCCAAATTGAGGCTCAAAATCATGAAGCAGAAATTACAAACTGATCCTATAAAGAATTCTATTCACCAGTTGAGACAAGAACACAGTGCCTACAGAGGTCATGATGACACAATATCTGCATGAGTTCAGATTAACTAATAGTTTCTTGGCAGCTCACCTCACTTTCAACAGGCAAAAGACTTCGAACATCGTGCAGCTCAAACCGAGATGCTATCAGTTGGCCACCAGCAGCTAACCATGGAGTGAGAGCCATTGAAATTCCAACCACAAGAAAAAGAAGCGACGACAACTGCGGGGACATTATACCCTGCGAAAAAGGACAAATCTTCACAAATTGTTTGAAATATTAATGAGTTGCACTTCCTTTCACATCTCATCTAATTTGGTACTTGGGCTCCTATTACTTGAGCTCCAGTAAAACATGGAAAATAACTTAACTAGAAACTCATGTATTTCAGAAAGGACTATTGCAATTTAACAAAGCAAAAGGATAGTGGGCAATAAACTCTGCTGCTCTATCATAGTGCACCAAAAAAGAAGCAAACACATTGCTGGTGGAACTGGAGAAATTTATATGGAAACTCCAAAGGTACTATCTTCAAAGTCATAGAGCAGCAGTTTAGATTTGGTTCCAGGAAAAAATTGAGCATTTCATAAAATGCAACGTCATTCTCGGCCTGCAAGCATTGCTCTTCTGAACTTGCATGACAGATAATGAAAGGTTTTAAATCTTAACAACTTTGCTAAGAAGCTGAAACATTTAGATTCATTTAAAGCTCTATTTGCAATATATTGTCATATCAGAGACAAGCAGTATAATGATGGCAACAGGTCTAATTTGATTGATAAACCTGATTAACAGCTTCCCCAAAAGCTACGAAAGCAAATTCTCCACCAGGTGCAAGTAGAAGACCAACTCTTATCGCTGATACCATTGAAATACCAAAAAAGTCTGCCAACAAGAGCAACCAAGATGGTCTTGCCAGCAATTAGAAGCCCTAATGTCCCTGAAATAACTGGGAAGTTTGAAACTAGAAGTTTTGGATCTATGGACATTCCAACCTGTGAACAACAATACTTTCTGTAAGCAAGAGAACTCAATAGACACTACAAAGTGGACGATCTTATTATCTGGAGCCATAGAAACATTCCATGGAAAAGTGCAATTAAATGAATTACTCAATATACAGAAAGGTGCAATTACAAAGATTGGAGAATCCTGCAGCTATAGATTACATAAAGCAAGATGAATTAGATATGAAATAAACCAAGGATCAGTTATCAAATATCTTACGACAAGATCGAGAGATAAAAGAAAATGGTTTTGAGCTTTAATCAAATAACAAATGGTCAATAAAGCCACCCTACCGTCATGAAGAAGAGACCTAATAGAAGTCCACGGTATGGAGCAATATCAGATTCAACCTGCAATGAAAATTCAGTTTCTGCTAGAAGCAAGCCAGCCAAAAATGCTCCTAAAGCCATGGAAAGGCCTGCCTGTTTTAGGACAATGTAGAACAATATTAACATTATTGTGACAATATGAAAGAACTACAACAACCAGGATCCGCAAATAATGAACAGATGAGTTATCTTACCCTGGCAGTTAGGAGACTGGTACCTAAGATAACAAGAAGGGTATTTGCAGAAAATATTTCTGCATTTTGATTCTCAGCAATTTGCTTATAAATTGGGCGAAGTAGCTGCACAAAAGAGAAAACATGAAATTCATTTTTTCTAATAGAATAAAACCGGCTATTGCGACTGTGAGCAAAATTATGCTACCAGAGTGCATCAAAATTATAATATTGTGTAAACATGACCACGAGATATCACAAAAGTTTAAACAAAACTTATTGTTCAAGTGACTCTAGTTGAAAGAAAAGTTCCACAACCAGGAGCAGAGGATCTCCAGCAATGACATAAAGAATTAGGATACTTACCAAGCGTCCACCTGCAATTATGGCTGAGATGGCAACCACAGCCTTCACAGCAGCCAATCCAAGAGCTTCAGCAATGGCTTGGAAACCGACCTGAAAACCATAGAAATATTGGTTATTGAAACAGCACCAACCACAACGGCACGAACTAATGTTTCTGCTCAGTAGTCAGTACAATTGTGATAAACAACCATATAAAGAAGTAGTGTGATATCCATATCCACTTTTTAAACCAATCTGGCATGTTTTGAACCCACTTTCATTAGCATCAGAACTGAATATAAAATTGTAGAAATCGGCAGATAGGTATCATGTCATACAAATTCCTTTCTTCAGCTGAGTTAAAATTAAATACAGAATAAATGTTTTACCCCTCCTTTAGAAGAACTAGGCGAAATAAGGGTATCAGTATAAGCAAAACCACCACAGCCAAATCCTGTATAAACATAGAAATTGCATAAATGGTCAACAGAAAGTAATCTAAAATGACACATAATCATGACAGCTCCAAAATAGAGGGGCAGAGAGAGAGAAAGAGAAGAAAACGCATATAATACTCAATTGCACAGATACCTGGAAAAGTAATACGGAAAATGTAGCTCGCCCGTGGCGTGATGTGCTCTCACCACGTTCCTGCAATACCTATAGATACCCACACATATCATATTAACTCCTTCTGTGGCACTAAAAAAGGTAATCCTGGCAAGTTGCTGGTAAATTTAAAATTTTTAAGGAAAATAAATGAAGCTAAAAGCACTAAGTTTTAATGAAAACCAAAGATAAAAATAAAAAATAATTCCCGCATCCTCAACAAACTAGACAAAAGATCAATAATGTTTACCTGAAGGACAACAGCAGTGGAAGATAATGCAAGGCCATTCCCTATGACGATTGCAGCAGGACCAGCCAGCCCAGCAGCATAATGAGCAAGCAACCCAACAACGACAGCTGTCACCAAGACCTGCATTTTTAACATGCAATTAAAAACTTAAACAAGGAACTTGTGTTGGTATCATGCTCTTAATAGTACTTTGAGTTTAAAGTTCACAAGATTATGCAACTTCCAATCACCTGAGCAGAGCCCAATCCGAAAAACATATTTCTTCATGGAACTTAGTCTTTCAACAGAGAGCTTCCATATAAGAACAAATTAAACGTCATCAGCCAGTCCTCATATAGTTGTAAGGTGGAAATCAATGCTTTTGCAAAGTCCAAGTTTGATAATTTTATCAGCTCTACCTCAAGGCCAATGTTAAATAGCAAGAAGACAACCCCAAATTCAGCAATTGCCTTAGTTCCATGTACATTGCGAATAATAGAGAGACCATAAGGTCCAATTAAAATTCCAGCAGCCAAATATCCAAGAACAGGACTGCCTACAGTTGCAGCATAGAGAGATAATTAGTAATTGCTATCATGATATACAAAATTTAGATAGAAACAAAGACTATCTGACACAAATGTACACAGCCAAAATAGCACAAAATGGGACCAAAACTACGACAAATGGCCTGCTGAAAGATGTGCTACTGTTTTTGATGCATGCTAGATATTATACGCAAAAGAAAACCAAGGTTTGCACATGATGCAATCAATTAATTATATGAAGATCAGACTACTTGCAGCCTGCGGAAACACTCTCCTTTTTAAATAAACCCGCAGGTGTTGGGGGCAAACACACTCATAGTCCACTTACCACCGGGTACTTTCTGGAAAATAGGCACAAATACGACACTTGCAAGCAGTAACCACAACATGTCAAAGAGGGAAGCCTCCTCCTCGTTTACCTGAGGAAAAATAAAGAAGAAAAAAAGAAATGACAAAGAGAAACTGTTTATTATGAAACTGAGGAATGGATATATCAACAAGCTGTTGTCTAAAAAATCAAGTGAAAAAGGAACTGAAGTCATGCCTCTTGATGAGGAAGCATCTCCATTAGTTTCTTTATTTCCGCAGGAAGTTTTCTTATTTGTCTGACCAGAGGCTTTGCAGTAGTTGATACTTCATCAATACTAGTGGTGATGATCTCTGGCTGTTGATATAGTTGAGCAAACCTTTCACCCCGATTGACATAAAAGGCAACTCTGCGATCAATTTCAGCAGCATATGAAAAATCAGCATCTTTTCTATCACAAGTATAGAAAGCCAAGAAGCACAGTTTCATTTTCAGTGAACTAATTTAACATCATTCATAAATACAAAGCATGCACACAAGTAATTAATTTTTGGGCAAAAAGCACTGGAAATGTCCAATATGGTATTCAGCGTACCCTGCTCCTAGAAGTAGTGACCCAAAAACCAGCTTAGGCAATTGCTTTCTAGCAGACTCCACAAGACCACGAAAAACTGAAGCTGGTGTGAACTCTTCCTCATCTGCATCAAAAGAGAAGAAAGAAGCAGAAAAGAACCGGGATGACTTCTTCAGTAATGCTTTTGGAGAACTAAAAGGTGAACTCTCCTTGTTGGTTCCTTCTGCATTTCCTGTATCTTACTTTGAATAGTTTTTAACTTATCTGCATCTGCTTCAGTCTCCTTCTCCACAGTTAACTTTCCATTCTCCTTGTCACTCTCATCCGACAATCTTAGTCCCTCCAGCTGGCCATCTGGCAAAGGTTCAAGTAATTCTGCAACCTCAGCTGGCATCTCCCAGTTTGTCTCAACAACACCATCTGGAGAACTTCCTTGAGACAACTCTTCAGCAATAGTTTCCTCAAGAGTAGAATCTACAGTATCATTACTGGAAAGGGCAAGGTTCTTTTCTGCCCTCTGCAGTGCAATTTCAGCATCATCGACACGCTGTGCAGCCTCAAGTTCGTGAGCTACAGCTTGCTCTGCTAAAAGCATGATGTTTGCCACATCTTCCTCTGCTTTAGAAACATTAGTTTGTGCCTGCTCTGCAACTGCATTCAACCTGTCCAATTCCTTTTGCAATTCCTCTTTTCTGCTTTGCACCCTTCTGAGCTCAGCCTCACAAATTGCTAAATGGTCTTGACTTTCTTTTATGTCCTGCTGAGCAGCCAAGAGAGCTTCCTCTTCACTTGACTCTTCCCCTCCACTTCCAAACTCAGGATTGCTTTCTTTAGAAGATTTAGGAGCCCCATTATTTTCTTTTGCAAGTTTCAGTGAATCAAGAGTGACTTGGAGTCTTGCCTCAGCGAAAGAAAGGGCCATTGTCGCTTTCTGAACAGCGTCTTTTGCAATAGCCTCTTCATTTACAATCTCTTGGATATTATTAACGGCAATATTTACATCATCCCAAGCATTTTCAGCTTCATCCTTCAACGCTATAGCAGCTTCTGATATCTTCTGAGCTTTTTCCTCAAACATTGTACTGCTTAGCCTTGCAACCTCTAAATCTTTCAATGCCTTCTGCAACAATTCCCTCAATTCGTCCAACCCAGGAGCCTCAAATCCTTCCTCTGCTGATCTTTCTCCAGAGGCATTAGATTCAAGGGTAACCCCATTCTCACCAATCTCAGTGATTTCAGCATCTCTGCCGTTTCCATTTACATAAGCTAATGACTCATTTCCTTGACACCGTAACATGCCCACATGCTTCGAAATTTTAGAAGTCTTGTCGGTGTCAAAAAAGGAAGAACCATTAGAACCATAACACCACAGCCAGAAATTGCCTTCATTGAGAGTTCTTGGACTGGCTGAACTAAAACAATAAGTATTGTTTTTCTTCAGCTTCTTTGGGAATTTCGTTTGAGGAAAGTCTAGAATCTCCAAAGATATTACAGTAACGTCTATATTTAAATCGCTCCAGTGCCCTGCAACAAGTGACTTCACCTCCATAAAAACATTCGACCGAGATAGACTACACGCGACGTCCATCACTCCTTCAATGTTAGAAAGAGAAATTATTCATCAATACATTCAACATTGATATTATGAAACTCATTAGCCTCAGATCAACCTGAAAGTGGGGAAGAAAAGGCAGCTAGAGTAATATAAACTACAAAAACAAAGAAGAACTATAAAGATGCATCTCTCTCCATAACTCCATTGCCATCAAAATCTTTCAGCTACTGACAATAGTACGTCTATTTGAGTGTCTTTCATGCAGGTACTGGCACACAGCCATCCAGATTGAGAGATACACATAATGCGGAAACACGAGCACGTGAATCGTGCACCTCTTTAAGTGCATCAGCACACAAATAACAGAGTGGGTGTATCGTCTCTCTGCACATGCTATCTGTGTATAGTAATCATATTTTGCATCCAGCGGATAGACGCAGATCATGTTCTACAACTGTTTGACATGCTTAAAATATTCACGTTTACAGGATATCACATCAATCGCATTTCAGCTGCTTTTTAATCCAGTCATACATAGATTTCCAGTTCCGACTACTCACTACTCTCTCATCGACCTCATATCAAACACTTGGTCACACAACTGAACTCCAACAAATTCACGAAATTAAACACAAATAATCGAATCAAACGCATGTTTTCCACAGCTACTCCAAAATTATAAAATAAAAATACATGTATATAATATATCAATCTCCAAATAGTCCAGAAAATTACAAAAAAACACACTGGAAAACACTCAACTGCTATTGATTGATAGTGTGTGTGTGTGTGGAAATGGGGAGTAGAACTGACCAATGAAGAGCGCTGCAGAGGCAAACTAGGAGCGTAGAGCTGAGGAAAAAATGGAGGCGGAAATATTAAGGAAGAGGAGAATGTGACGGAAGTGATAACGGAGTTGTTTTTCAGCGCGGCCAACGTAACGGCAGGTTTACTTGCCGTTCGCCTTCTGTGGTTCGTCCGTTTGGGAAGGTGAAGGAAAATAATGGAAATAAGGATTTTTAATTAAAGAAATGTTGGCTATTGCGGATTGGATAAATAAATTATCGAAAGAAAATGCGTGGAGACCGTGACACTATTTTTCTTTGGGCAACTTTTTCGTATATTTTGGCCTTTGCACTTCATGTAAAGACTATCTCGTCTCGGAATAAATTGATTAACGCAAAAACTTGTGTGGTGAAATTCCGTGAGACTATGACATGATTAGATAAAAAGTGATACTTATCTAAATATACTAATTTTAGTTTTAGTGTATTTTGAAAAGTATCATTTTGATCTTAAAAGATCATTTTTACACTAAAAATGATATTTCTACAGTAAAAAACGATACTTGTCTAAATTAGTGTATTTTTGAGAAGTATCACTTTTGATATCGAAAATATTTTTTTACACTAAAAGATCGGCCTCACGTCGTCTCTCACAAGAGGCCTTGATTAATTAATTATAGGCTCCTCAACAATTACATAATGTAACTTTTTTCGAATGTTTTTTTGAAACCCAATAATAAGGAGCAACGTCCGATGATCTTTAAAATATCAGTCTAGTGTCACGCAGTTGGCCTTTACGACTGATTTTTCGCCATCTGCCGGAACAAAGGGGCTCACCACCATACGTGGTCCATCATCTAGAATCACCTAGCATGATTCTAGAATGATCTAGAACAGTATAGAAGAACCTGGAATGTTCTAGAAGAGTCTAGAACATTTTAGAAGAGTCTGGAATATTTTAGAAGGGTCTAGAATATTGTAGAAGAGTCTAGAATATGGTAGAGTAATGTAGAACATTCTAGAATATTCTAGAATGTTATAGGGTAGTATGGAACTAAGTAGAAGGTTGTAGACTAGAGTGGAGATTTATAGAATACTTGTAGAATATGTAGGAATCATGTGGAGAGTTCTAGAGAACTTCTCCCAACCGTTGGATCAAATGAATCACCACCATCCATTAAGGAGGTGGAGTAGTATAAATAAGAGTAAGGCCTCATTTGTAACCAACCAAGCATTGTAAGCAAGTGAGAGTGAATATAAGTGATCCTTTCCTAATTTTCTTGTGTGCTTATTACTTAGTCATCTTCTTACACTTCTTCACACACAAACACGTGGGAGAGATCGACTTAGCTAATCGCAAGGGCGATTGAAGTGAAATGCAAAGTTCGCACTGCGGTTGTTGGCGAACAAGTCCGTGACACTAGGCTCAATAACAAAAGAGGCTCTATCACACAAGCACTTATAATAAATTTAGATAATAATTCTTACTTGAACACCTCAGGTGTAATTCATTATATTATGCATGGGTTCCATTTTCTCAAATCATTGAAACACCAACTAGTTATTTCCCTTTTCGTCAACGTTCGCAAAAACACACACACAAAGAAAAAACACCCTTTAATTGAAAAAAAACATTTTTTATTGTTTATAAATACTAGTTTTTGCTTCTGTTACCATTTCATTTAATCAAAATATAAAAACAGGATATGGTGCTTCTAATTATGGAAAACTGCTTTCCATTTTTTTTAAGTAAGAAGAAGTTGGTTGTGATTGGTTGTGAAATTTTTTCCCAAATTTGCATTTTGTAGTGATTTATTTTTAGAATATATGATTGTTTGTGAAAAAAATTAAAAAAAAATCATTTCTCTCCAAAATTAAATCATCTTTCACTTTTCTCTCACACTTCCCAATACCCAATTATATTATTTATTTCTCTATCATCTTCATATTGATATGAAGAATTTCAGTAATTCTTTAATTTATCACTATTTTTATTAATTTCTCTTAATATTGATAACTAAATGTATAAAACGAGATCCATATTTGTCTATGTTTGGCTCAAATTTCATTTTTATTCAATTTTCTTGCATTATACTTTAATCGTTATTTCCACAAAAAAATCTCAAACATTTAGGCCGCGATTGGATGTCAATAAGAATCCATTTTCGTTAGTTGGAGAATTTTTTTGACCAAATACGCGATTGTTTATGAAAATTTTTTTAAAATATATTATTCTCTCACTTTCACTTTTTCTCATTTTTTCTCTTATCAATCACATCTACACATATTTTCATAAAAACTAATCATTATTACACATTCTCCCACAAATTTCACTATTCACATACTCACACATTTCTAACTATCAATCACATTCAATCATTATTTTACTATTTTAAATCAAATCAACTCTCATCATTATTTTTCCATCTCACATCCAATCACACTCTCAAAATTCAACTTTTTTTTTTCCCAAAATTTTTTCACCACTATTCTCTAGCAAAATGAAAATTTTCAAAATGAAAGCATATCCAATCGCGCCCCTTAACATCTCTAAAAGTTTTTTATCACATCAACACCATCGATACATTTTCCTACAAATTCAACTTTTAATTTAAAAAAAACTCACCATTATTCTTCACTTAAAATGAAAGGAGATTTTAACGAAAAGACAACCAATCGCAAATTTTTGTTTTTAACATTATTATCCTCAAGTTATTATCATAATCCAAAATTATCTTTTATCTTCCTAAATATTAACATAATTCATATACGTATTTTTTTGTCTTCTATGCATAAACTAATTTTGAAAGTGTCTTTTTCTTTGTCAAACATTCCAACTTTTATTTTTTCAACTTTTAGATTCTATATGCAAACACAACCACTTTTTCAGCCTCAACTACTTTTATTTCTACTACAAGAATTTAAAAATCACAAGTGATTACGAAATTCCCTTAGTTAGAGTTTAGCTTATCCTGTTAATTGTTATCTACTTATCATTTTATATATTTAGAAAGTATATTAAAATCGAAGGTGCTATACATATTAGCATTCGTAGATCCGTACTGAAAAAAATCCTATTTTCGGTAAAAGAGTAAAATATCTTCCAACTAGAATGATTGTTGCCAAGTTGTAGGAAACTGAAATAGCGTGAATAGAGTAGACTAGGAGCAATACCAACCACTTCTTCTTGGTCTAGCAAAAGTATATTCTTGGCAACTAAAATTGTTCTTCTTCTTTATTCAAAACTTGTTTCGGCTTAGATATTAGCTAATCTAAAGCCCAATAATTCATTATCCACACAAAAATCCATTTACTTGCACATCTATGCAGTAACATCAATAGCTATTTAAAAATTTTGTTGTTCATTACGCAATCATAAATAAAAATATATATATATATGTGTGTGTGTATGCGTATACGACATATATGAATTTAATGAAAATGATTGATAAAAGTGATATAAAAGCATTATAGTTATAAAAATAACAAGAAGAGAAGAAAGGACCTTTGGTTGCAAGAAGGGTTGCAGCTGACCATTCCATGAATCTCACCTCATCACCAAGAATCAAATATATGTTATTTAACAAATAATTTATTTATTGCAAGTTGCAATATGTGCCTCATGTGTTCAAACACTGGGAAATGTGTTAATATGTAGAAAGTTGCAATCTAAATAACCATTAGGACAAGTTAGTAAAGCTAATAATAGTAATCAAATAACAATCAAAATAATAAACACTTCAAGACCTAGACCATTTTAATAATTTTGCCCCGTGTGTTGCATCGAGGAAGTAATTATAATTGTAGAAATAAATTTTATTTTATAATTTTTAAGTTTAACTTCACATTAATTCTACAGAAAGTTAGATTTTGATTTACATTTTTTGAAGAAGATAAAAATAACAATAGATCATTTTCCTATATTTCTACTTATTAAGTGAACCTCTTTGTCAAATCATTTAATAATCAGATACTATATAGGTGACTTGGGAATATACATGTATCTATAAATAATTATTAGCAAAATTATTGTAAAGTTTTTAAGACTTAAATTTGATTTGAGAGTCTCGCAGTGACCGTCTTATGAATCATATTCCGTAAGACGGATCCACCCGCCACCCCCACCCCGCCCTCAAATTTGACCCACCTGTTTATTTAAAAAAATTCAACATCAAAGACTTGTGGGGACATGAACTCGCGACCTATACTGGACTTAAGGCATCACTACACCACTAGTCTTCGTTGCAATTTCATAATAACAATGTATATAAACTCATTCATAAATACGCCCAGTAATTAAAAAAATTTAAAAACGCCTATAAATATAAAGGCTAATAATCGAACCCAAGTCTATTAAAAACATGATACATTATCTTAATAAATGGATACTTATAAAAGTGTTACTTTAACTACATCATATTTATTTTTTATTTTTTTCTCTCTTTTTTGTTCCTAGTTTGTAATCGTATTAAGAAATCTAATACTTTATCTCAACAAACGGATACTTTTACTTATAAAAGTGTTACTTTAACTATATCATATTTATTTTTTATTTTTCTTCTTTCCTTCATTTCTAATTTGTGACTATATTAAAAAACATGATACTTTATCTCAAAAAATAGATACTTTAACGTATAAAAGTGTTACTTTAACTCTGTTGTATATATATTTATTGTAATATATTATAATTTGTGACTATATTAAAAAATATGTTACTTTATCTCAAAAAACAATTACTTTTACTTATAAAAGTATTACTTTAACTCTATCATATTTATTATTCATCTTTCTTTGTATTTATTATTAAAAAATACAATACTTTATTTAAAAAACTGATATTTTTACTCTTAAAACATAATATTTTATCTCAAAAATATATATGTTTACTCATAAAGGTGTTACTTTAACTCTAATATATTTATTTGTCCTTCAATGTAATGTAATCATAATCTGTGGCTATAATTAAAAATATGATACTTTATCTAAAATAACCAATATTTTTTCTCATAAAACTGTTACTTTAACTGGGGAAGAAAAACAGAAACTCTGTTTTATATTTTTATATATATATATATATTGTAATACATTCATAATTTGTGACTATATTAAAAAATATGTGACTTTATCTCAAAAAAACAAATACATTTATTTATAAAAGTATTACTTTAACTCTATCATATTTATTATTCATCTTTCTTTGTATTTATTAATAAAAATATAATATTTTATTTATAAAACAGATATTTTTACTCTTAAAACATGATATTTTGTCTCAAAAAATATATATTTTTACTCATAAATATGTTATTTTAACTCTAATATATTTATTTTTCTTTCAATGTAATGTAATCATAATCTGTGGCTATATTAAAAAATATGATACTTTATCTAAAATAACCGATACTTTTTCTCAGAAAACTGTTACTTTTAACAGGGGAAGAAAAACAGAAAAACAGAAAAAAAAGCAGGTGGCATTGACCCGCGAACCTGGTCAATAGTATCCATTTGGGACCAGTCCAGGTCAAGAGGATGCTTTACTTGATTGAGATCCGTGAAACGGTTCTATATGAGTTTTTGCCATTTGATTTAAAGTGTAGAAGGATTAACTAGCGCAACCAACCCCTTACCCCTCTACCCTCAAGTCTATTAAATATAAACATTGGGATAAGTTGAAAAAAAACTAAAGTTGTGGCTAATTAAAAAAAAAAAAAAAAAAAAATCCTTGAGATTTGAAATATTTCAAAAAAAACCCTGATATTTATAAAAATATTAAAGTTGCCACACTTAAATTGAAGACATAATCCAACCTAAAGGCATTTTTTATTTTCCATTTTTTTTGTAATTAGCCTAAAACTTAGGGGTATTTTTGTAATTATTCCTAAATTTTATGCATAAATTTATCAAACTTCACAATTTTATCGTCTTAAAAATAATAGTGTTGTCTTATGTATTGACCTAATTATTCTTTCGAAAAATTCTAATCTCATCCCTTCAAAATTATAATTTGTACCTTCTTAGTGAAAAACATGCAATGATAAGTATATCTAAAGAGTAAAAAGAAATTTGATAAGTTACCCCTCCACCAAGGTTATCAATGAAAATTTCCCCCAAAGTACTAAAATTTGATTTATGCCTCTTACACCCCCTCTAGTACTGCCCTGCCCGCCAAATTATGTTCGACGAAAAAACCGAATTCACAATTATTTTGCGCAATTCAAAAAATATGTAGGTAGAACGTTTTTCTATAGATAAATGTTGTTTTGATGGTGTTCATTATATTTAATTGGATTTGAGTTTGGATTTTATTTGAAATGGTAAATTGGCGAAGTTTTTAGAATTTTCAGAACGAGTATAATTTGACATTGTTAGATGAATTTAAATTTTTCTTCGAACATAATCTGGTGGGCAGAGAGATGGAGAATTAGATGGGCAGTTAAGTGGACAATATGGGTATAGAGACATAAATTAAATTTTAATACTTTAAGGCCATTTCTTATTAATATCAGAGATAATTTATCAAATTTTCCAATAGTAAAAAAGAAAAATTGTGCAAAGTATCGTGGTTGTCAATAAAGTATCCAACTTCTTTAACACTATGACAACAAACTCTACACAAAGTGTCATCATACAAATTACAACAATCCAAAAGCACAACATCATACTTGAAAAAAAAAATTCAAATGAACTAGAAAAACAACTATGTAACTTAAACTCAAAAGCAAAAACCACCCGAAATTAATACGTCGTATGAACACATGCTTTTTTAAGATTGTTGTTGTGGATGGTCAGATTCTTCTGTTTCATCAGAATCTGGTTTTGCCTCTGGCTCAGGCTCGGGCTGAGCCTCCTCCTCTGGCTGCTCGGATTCATCCGGTTGGACCATCTCAACGGCACTCTTTTTATGAGTGGCAGCATCAAGGACATGCTGATAATTTCCTTTCTCCATGAACAGCTGCTGAAAATGGACCTTGCAGTAGAGGATCCCATCCAGAGCAGCATAGGATGAGTGTGTGAGTGGGCATCCTCCATGAGCACATTTGAAGCATGATTTGTGGAATGATTCTCCTTCCATTGTCACCTGTTTTTTCAAGTCAATTTACAAATGCACTTGTTTTTTGTGAATGTGATATTGAATCTCTAATTTTTGTTATTTATATTGAACAACTTTTATATTGAATAACAAAAATCATTTAATATTGGGATAATTATAGAGACTAGCATGAGGTTAGTCTCATTACAAAAAAAACTCTGGCTATCTTTTAAAAATACAAGTACTCCCATTGAGGTTTGTATTTGTTACACAAATTACCCTGCTCCACACTCCCTTAGTAGGTATAATTCGTAAAATAGAAACATATATCAATGTAATTTCGAAAGATAATTGAGTTGTTTTGTAATTAGGCTGAATCTTAAGGGTAGTAATTGTAACTTTATCCCTTTAATATTTTAGTAACCCACCCCTTCTCGTGAAACATTTTTCGTGGATGGCAATAAGATTCGAACTCAGTATTATGAATCATCTCATCCAAAAGTTTAAGTTGTTGGAGGCGTTAGCCATTTAATATTAAAAGTTGAAACAGAATATTAAGAAGTGGAAAATAATGTAAACCTTCTCCAATGGATACACAGTTTTGTTGCAAGCAGGGCATTTATCTTGGGTTCCACAGAACATGGCAGAGAGTTTGCTTGGTGCCCTTGTCTGCAAATACATATATAGAATTTGAAAGACATGAATTTATTTATTTTTCTTCAAACTATATAATATTTTCTTGAAACCAAGAAATTAACAAACATCCATTTTTTGGTGATCAAAAAAGAAATAATTAGCACGAAATTTTGCATTGCACCACAAACTAGATCGTCTTAGTACGTACCAGTGAATTTTCCCTTTCATGCTTTGCTGCTTGAACATTCATTTAAAAGAAAAAATAGTAATAATCAGTGAACAACAGAAAAACATAAAATAAAAAATGTATATATTAACGATTAACAGATTTGAAAAAAATAGTTGGCTTACGATTTTGGTGGAAGTTCTTGCTAAAATTTCCTGATTCCTTGAATAGTTGTTCAAAATGAGGCTTGCAGTATAAAACTCCATCCATGGAGGAATAGTTGCTCATCTGCCATGAAAATTTGCAAAAATGAATAAATAGTATTCCCTACCCACAATGCTTTATAGTGCGCGTATTAAAATGATAATTTGTTTCCGTGTTTAGAGTATTATACATTGAGGAAACTATTTTTGAGTGAGTGATGAAAAGAAATTTAGGCGACTACAATGAATGATGAAAAGAAAAATGACCAGTCTCATCTTTTTTAACTTTGTAATTTGTAAACATATATATTCAGTCAATATAACCCATACTTGAGTTTTCGACATTTTTTTTGTTTTTTCATGGAATCACAACAATGAATGAAGAATTTCTTATCATTTTGAATAGTGATTAAACAAAATTTACTGCGAAATTAAAAGATATTAAAGCGCGAACACTCTAACCACGAGTTTGTAGCTCACGCCAGATCGCTTATCCTTTGTGGAAGGGTGTTGACTAGAGTTCAAACCTCAGATCTTCAGTTTCATTGAAATTTATCTCCTCCCTCCAATCACTTATTAAAAAAAAGTGCAAACACTCTACATTCCTAAATGAATAAATAGTTTCTTGAAATATTAACACAACAAGTTTCTTTACCTTGATGTACCAAATATTGATTTAACACAATCGTGTGTCATTTTGAGCCAAGATGTGGAAAAAGTACCCAATCCAAAATCTTACATGGTCATAATCTCCAAAATAAAATAATAATATAAAAAAAATTACTCACCACAAGGGTTCCTTTGCAGTGGCTGCATCTGAAGCATGATTTATGGTAAATTGATCCATCAGCAGTCAACAAATCAACAAAATAAACAGTTTTGTCACAAGCCTTGCATTTATCCAACGTTCCTGTGAATGCTGCCATTTTCTTGCCCTTTTTGCCTTTTATCCTTTTCTACCTCAAGAATCTAAATAACTTCTTCAATCATGCAACTCAGACCGATTTAGGGATCAAGTTAAAAAAAGCTAATCTTTAAGCCTTTCTAGCCCCAAAATATTCTTAACTTCTCAGCTATTGAGACTAAAACCAGAAAATATCTGGTTCTGTTGTTTTATGTCAGCTCAACAATAGAAATTATCACTTTTTTTTTTCCTTCAGCTGCACTGGATGGAAAAGTTTTAATCCTATTATTGAGCCGACACGTGATTGGAGATCCCATTATTCTGAAGCAAATGGGGATTATTAATGCTGTGAAAATTTGGATGGAATCCTATTAAATTGAGAGAAAATAGGCTGATGTTTTTGACCCCTTCCATTGAAAAATTTTGGGGAGGACAATTTTTTGGAGGGAGAAATATTTTCCTTTCCCTGTCTGTGGTAGTTATTTTAGTTACAAGTTTTATTTTCCACCTCTTTTTCTGCATGCTAAAAGGTCTTCCTTTCTTTGGATAACAACACAATAAAAGAAAGAGGAAAGAAAAAATAATGAGAAAATTAATTTTAGATCGAACTAAATATTTGATTATATTCATATAGAGTTCATACGAGATCTCTAATTCCTTGTGTGTTTCATCTGTTGTTTAATTCATCAAGTGAATGTCACGTGCGTAACATAATGGTGTTATTATACACTAGTTGGGCTAGTGGTAGTTTCGGCCTACTGGCTACACTCTTGTATACACGTGATATTAATCTGATGTAATCATATATAAATATCATGTGAATAAAATGATTTAATCATTGTAGATGCCATATTCATTTGACGTGTTTAAATAAGAGATGAAATACATAAAGAACAGGAGATTCTGAAGATTGTATAGAATCTAGTTGATATGGAAATTACTATATTGACCTCGCCAATGTCGAAATTACCATTCTGACCTCGCCTCTCTGGAAATTACCAAGATGCCCCAAGATCCACAGTTTTTTATACGGGTCCCGACCCGACCAGAAGGCCAGGGTCGGGTCGCCCCCGAGCTCTCCATCATTGATGGAGCGCCACATGTACGATGATCAGCATTTCATGGTGAACAGTACTATAAATACGACACAAAAATCAAGGTAAAAGGTAACTTGTCATTATTCTAAATTACCTCGCTCTTTAGCTTTCTAAGTACCTCAACTACGATTCGACTTAGACATCGGAAGGCCTTATCCTGGGAGGCCCCCCGACTAGCTAGCATGAATCGTGTTTGGTGTCCTCGAACAAAGTACCTCACCTCGCTATTTGGGACCCTAGGTCTGGTACCATTGGATAAAGTGCCTCACCCGTTTAGTGGGACCCTAGGTTAGGTACATCTGATTTACCTTAATAAATTAGTTGGTACCGTCTGTGGGAAAGAGGTCTAGCTAAAGATGGAGGAAACACCAGAGAAGATGATGGAGACACCTAAGCACATAGAGATGACACCTCAAAGGATTATGGAGGAATCTTCTCAATGAGGGTCGCCTATTCATTCACTTAAGTTCGTGGAACCCTCCTTGGTTCGAGAGAAGGAACTGATGATCCACATAAAAACTAGCAATTTCGAGAAGATGTTGGAGGATAGAGAGAGAAAAGGCAAGAAGGTTATGGAGGCACCTCCTCAAGATTCCTCGCTGAAAGAAGCATGAGCGTAACCTCACTCATGATTTTAAAAGAAAACTGAGGGTGATGAGTGTCCAAAACTCTAACCATATTACATTTGATGGTCGCGACCTAGCAGGGATAGAGGCAGGAAAGAATGACATGATGGTGATTATTATGGATATCGCTAGCTTTGCGGTGTAAAAGGTCTTGGTGGATAATGGGAGCTCATCAGATGTATTATTCATGCATGTGCTAAGAAAAATGGAATTATATGTTACCTCTTTGAATGAATTCCCACTGTAATGGCGGCAGAGGCTGCCTACGGCGCACCCAGTTGATAATCCATTATCAGGGTTTGGAGGAAGCGAAGTGGTTCCCTTAGGATCCATTAATCTCCCCACCTCGCTAGGAGAAGATCCATGTAGAAAGATTATAATGGTCAAATATTTGGTGGTAGCTGACCCATTTACTTATGACACGATTTTGAGACAACCTAGGTTAAACCAGTTCCAAGCTGTGGTATCCACATACCATTTGAAGATGAAGTTCCCTACAATAGGAGGAGTAGGCGAGGTGCGAGGTGATCAAAGGACGATAGAGAATACTATAATATCTCCCTAAAAAAGAATGAGGAGGGAATAGAGGTGAGAACCATAAGGCAGATAATTCGTGAGGAAGAAGTTGGGCTAAGTAAAGAAGAAAAGAGAAGGTAAAAAAAGCTAGAACAATGGCGGAGTATAGGGTCAAGCCTGCGGATCAATACAAGGCGATAGAGCTCGATCTAGGTGACCCAAAGAAGTTCACTAATATAGGGTCTAAAATGGACTTGAAGTTGGAAGTAATGATGATTCAGTTTCTTAAGGAGAACGTGGATATCTTCGCCTGGAAACCTTCTGATTCCCAAGGCATAGACCCCGAAATGATAATACACTGACTGAATGTAGACCCATTAGCAAGGCCAGTAAAATAGAAAAGGCGAAACTTTGGAAGCAAAAGGAATAAGATAATAGAAACCGAGGTGAATAAATTATTTAGGCAGGTATGTTGCGTAGATCCGATTCACAGAATGGCTGTCTAATGTGGTTGTGGTGCCTAAAGCTAATGATAAATGGAGGGTGTGCATAGACTTCACTAATCTGAACAAAGCATGCCCCAAGGATCCTTACTCTCTAAATCACATCGATCTTCTGGTTGATTCCAATGCATGATGTGCGTTTCTTAGTATGATGGATACTTACCAAGGGTATCATAAAATTTTTATGGTGGAAGAGGATATCGATAAGACCTCGTTTGTGACTGAGGGCAGAGTTTATTATTATTTCGTAATGCCTTTTCGGCTAAAGAATGTGTTGGGAAATTTATTGTTTAGATTTTGATGAATGCCATATAAAACTTAGAATAGGAAGTTGGCACCCCATTTTTGCTGTAAACTGTATTGTAATAAATAGGGCTGGTCAAGCTGAGTTAAGTCACTATGACTAAACATGCAAAAAGACAATCAAGACTAGAAGGAAGACTCACAAGCAAAGACAGTGAGTATGGCAAAAGAAGAGAAGACAGGGACTCGATCAAGGAAGAGCAATTTGAGATGCGGTGAGTGGAGTATCAGCCAAGTCAACTCAAGATAGCCAAGTCTCAAGTTGAAGTGATAGGAGAGTCATCCAATGATTGGAAGCTGACTCTAAGTCACCTGGGAAAGCAAGGAAATGCGATCAAGGCGAGACAATCGAAAGAGATCCGTTGTAAATCAAGAAAATTACTTAAACAAGTAATATCTCCATGCTACCTTGCTCAAGTGCTCGATCCCGAAGCGTGCAAGAGGAATAAACCAATGGGAAGCACTACACCGTATCAGAACTCTGAAAAGCTAAAGAACAATTCATACGAGTAAGTGGCAATTTTAAGGATCGAAACAAGACAAGCCAACGTCCGAAGTGACTTTCAAAAATAAGCCTATCTCTTCAACGGGTGATTTTTGAAAGATCACTATAAAAGGCCGAGGAATGACTACGAGAGAAGGTTACGAACACGAACATTCAAGAAATCATTTGAATCAGAACCAGAAATATTCTCAAATCATTCAAGATTAATCCTCAAGCCTACATTACGAAGCACATCAATCCAACACTCACCGTGAAGGAAAGATAACTTCAATCGGTTGAAGAGGAAACTTTTGAAGAAAAGGGGTCTACATTCCACGAAGGATTGTAGGAAGGTTCAAGGTCGAACTGATCTTGAGTTTTGGAGGGCTTCGTGATCAAATCCAAAGAGCTTGAGCAAGTGGGATGTAGTAGCAATTTTGCCTGTGAAGAAAAGCCGAGTCGCACGAGAAGCCGGTGAGTGATCAAGGCATCTCCGATCGAGTCCCAAAAGATCAAGTCATTTGTGTGATCAAGACTTGTATCCGGACACATTACCACTTTGTATCTTGATCAATACCTAGTGTATTCCTCCAGGAGTTGGAGAAGAGAGAGAGTAGAAGAATTACCCCATCTTGAACCTCTATAAAAACTTATCGTGTCATTTACATTTCAAAGACTTTAATTCCCGTAAAGATCTTATTTGTTTACCTCTTGATAAATTTGCTATCCACTTGATAATTTCTAAGTACTAAAACCAAGTATTAAATCATTGCTAAACCAAAATTAAGGGTGTTAAGTCTTCCAATTTGAAAACAAACTACGATTGAGCTAATTGATCTTAACAACCGAAAGTTATTCTATCAACAACTCGGTTGAGTCATTGAGTGACTAACTCTCTTGATTAACTAAATTGGTGTCCACCAAGGTTTTGGTGTGTAGTATCAACTCGAACTTTAAAAAGGACTAAATCGAAAAGTTGGTAAGGTTTATTCAACCCCCCTTCTAAACCTTACACTCACACCCATTGGGACCTACAGAATGCTGGAGCTACTTATCAGAGGTTGGTAAACCTCCATTTTTCAATACTTTGAGAAACGTGAAAAGCTTTCAATGGACAGAAGAATGTGAAGAAGCATTTGAAGATTTGAAATACTACTTTATGTCTCCACCTTTATTGTCAAAACCCACAAAAAGAGAGCCTCTATTTTTGTACCTAGCCATTTTGAAGTGAGCTTTAAGCTCGATGTTGGTAAGAGACAAACAAGGGGTTCATCTCCCAGTTTACTACGTGAGCAAGCTGTAACGAGGAGCCAATGTGAGATACCCAGGAACCGAAAAACTATCTCTAAACCAAAATTAAGGGTGTTAAGTCTTCCGCTGAAAACAAACTACAGTTGAGCTAATTCAGTCTTACTTGGTGAGTTATTCTATCAACAGCTCGGTTGAGTCTCGTTGAGTGACTAACTCTTGATTAACTAAATTGGTGTCCACCAAGGACACATCTGTAGTATCAACTCGAACTTTAAAAAGGACTAAATCGAAAAGTTGGTAAGGTTTATTCAACCCCCTTCTAAACCTTACACTCACACCCCTTGGGACTACAAGTGGTATCGGAGCGGTTGGTTCATTGAGCCTCCCCGGTTGCAGTTCTTGAACTAGATCTCCAAATTTTTCAAAGTCTTTTTTGTACTTAAGTTTTCAAAACTCCTTTTATCATTAAAAGTTATCATCATGGAAGCAAATTTGACACGCATCCCTATGTTCACAATTGAAGAATTTGATGATTGGAAAATTCGTAGATGCGAGGCTCATCTATCGGCATTACATGATGAGATGTGGATAGTGATAGAGGATGGACCACTGCAAATTTTAAAGTGAACACAATGTAAGAAGAGCTGAGTTGAAGGGGAAGAGGATGTTGCTCCTAGACCAGCTATGGTTGAAAAACCATGATCCGAATGGACAAATGATGATGAAAAAAAAGATATAACTTGGGGAAGTGTGGCCAAGGACATTCTTTACAAAACCTTGGACAAATCCATGTTCAACAAAGTCAAATCATGCAAAACGGCTAAAGAAATGCAGGACAAGCTAACATTGATTTGTGAAGGCTCGGAGCAAATCAAGGAAAATAAATTATCGGTGGTCAGACAGAAATTTGAGAATTTCAAAATGATCTCGGAGAGAACAGGGATCAATCGGATGCTCGATTCACGTAGAAATCACCAACGAGCTATACGCACTTGGAAAAGAATATACAGAAGAAATGTGTATGAAAATCCTAAAAGTCTCTCATTTGAATGGGAAATGAAGGTCATGGCACTAAGACATTCCATGGACCTATCGAAGACATCCAACCATGAGCTATTCTCGGATCTCAAAGCATACAAATTTGAGCCGAGAAGAGAAGACCCGAGGAAAGAGACAATTTTGTACCAAAACATCTGCTCTAATTGTTAAGGATGGAAAGAGAGCCGAGGTCAAAGAAGTCATTGACCGGAGGAAATAGCCCACGATGGTTAAAAGGTTCAACAAGTTCTTCAATAAGAACTACAAAGAGGCAAGCGGCGAATCCTCCGAAGGCACTCACTCCCTCCAAGTCAAGGTAAGATAGGCCAACCAAGAGAGCAGATCATCAAAAAGTGAATATCAAAGGGTGACAATCCAAGAATGGAAAGAGAGCGATCAAAAGGTTGAATATCTATCTTCGAATCAGTAGGCAACCATGTCACTTTGCCATTGATTGCCCATATCCTGTAGTCAACAAATACAGGAATGAAGAAGAAAGAAAGGTCTTGAGAGAAAGAAAACAAGAAAAGAAAAAGACAATGTTGGTTGCAGAGATCAGCCGAGACAATGAGTCAAAAGACATAGCCGATTGAGAGATGATGAAGCCGACTACTCAAGTGACTCGAAGAAGAAGCCCTAACTGTTTGATGGCCAAGAACAAGATCAACGACGACCAAGAAGATGAGGTACACTCTAACTCATCAAACTCGGACTCTAGTGATAGTGATCGTGACACACACACTTCATCACCCACCGATCTTTATGATTCATTAGGCAAAATGATGAAAGATTTTGAACACATTAAATCCTCACACACTACTAAATGAGGAAAACAGCCTACTCAAGAGCCAAAACTCACAACTGACTAAAGATTTGAGTACTCTAAGTCAAATAGCTGATGAGAATGAAAGTTTAAAGACTGAAAATGCAAAGCTAATAGCAGAAATAGCTGCTATAGAAAAGAGGGAAAATGACCTCAAAAATGTGATTGCCTCATTTACTAAGGCATCTAAATCATTGGATGATCTTATTATGAGTCAAAGAGAATGTGGAGACAAGACATGCTTAGGATTTAATTCCTCTGTGCTATGTCAAGCTCCAAAAGTGAGTTTGGAAAAAGGATCTTCAAGCAATGAAGTATCTCAAAAATCCAAAACTCCAAATGGTGCACACACATTTAATCCAAAGCACAATTACAAGCAAACTGGCCTTGGTTATAAAGGAAAAGGAAAACAACCAGTTGAGTGCGTTGAAAGGGCAGCTGAGAAGAAATTCAGCCGAGTTCCTCAGCAAACTCCAAACAGGAAATACTCTGTAAAGAAGAAACAGAGCTACCAAAAACCCCAGAAAATCTATAAAGGAAACACATATGATGGGAATGGTAGAAAATATCCAAGCCAAGCTGATTGGAATGATGTGAACTATCAGCAAAGATCTATGGAATATAAGCCCAAATGGCAAAGGCCTAGAACTCAAAGAAAGGCCATTCCAAAGGTATAAGAGCTTTCATCATCACACACATATGCACCTAGGCACTACACTCGGAGACATCACAACTACCCAAAGAAGGCAATTGCTAAAACACATATACAGGCATACGACAAAAGAGACAATTTGTATGAACCTAGAATCCTCAAGCAATTTGCCAAAATTAATTATGATTATGGCATCGATAGATGGCAACCCCTTAGAGTCAAATCATTTGGCTATAGGTTGGTTGGATCATCTTACAATACTAACCCCTCAGGACCCGGACAAGTATGGGTACCTAAAACTTAATTTCCTTGATTGCGGAGGTTCAAGGAGCAGTGAGTGCCAAGGAACCTGGTACATGGATAGTGGTATTCCCGGATATTACACATGACAGAAACAAGAAAAATCTGTCAAAATTCAAGGAAGTCAAAGGAGCAAAAGTCATATTTGGAGGAAATGAAGCTCCAGGAGAAATAAGAGGCATTGGATCCATCAAGAAAAATGGATTAGAAATGAGAAGAGCCAAACCATTATCAAAATAAGATCGAGACAAAGGAACCGAGTTTGTCAATGGGATAATAACTCAAGATTGTATTGAAAATGGCATTGGTCATGAATTATCTGTTGACAAGGACTCCACGTGAGAATGGAGTTGCGAAAGAAGGAATATAACTCTCAAAGAAGCAGCAAGAACCATGTTAATCACGGGGTTACCAAAAAGATTTTGGGTCAAGCATAAACACAAAGATGCTACACTCAAAATAGATGCATGATAAGCATACCGTGGCAAAGACTCCTTATGAAATTTGGACAGGGGAGAAAACCTAATGTTGCATATTTTAGAATATTTGGATGTAAATGCTTCATCCATAACAATGGCAAAGATAATCTAAAGGCTTTTGTAAAGCGGATGAAGGTATCTTCTTGGGATACTTAATGAAAGCAAAGCCTCTGAGTACTCAACAAAGAAGACTATGGTTACAGAAGAATCCATTCATGTGGTGTTCGATGAACCAAATGTTAATGGAGAAGACATTGAAGAATCGGTGATAAGTGAATCAATCAACCATGCGAGAAAAGTCCCATCTTTCAAGCCAAGTGGAATCATAAACTCGGATGAAGATGAGATAGTGAATCTCAAAAATTTGGAAAATTTGCAACTAAGTGATTACGAGAGAGCCGATCAAAGCAACACAAAGCAAGACGATCAATCGGCCTAACTTACTCCAACCTTATGTAAGATAGCCGAGAGACCATCCACGAGAACTTGTCATTGGAGATATAAGAAAGGTGTCAAAACAAGATCGAGAACTCAACAAGAAGCTATGTTCACATGCTTTATCTCACAAATAGAGCCTAAAGATGTGTCACAAGCATTGGATGACACACATTGGATTCAAGCTATGCAAGAAGAACTGAATCAGTTTGAAAGAAATAAAGTATGGGAATTAGTTCAAAGACCCACCCATCAAAATGTTATTGGCACTAAATGGGTGTTCAGAAACAAGATGAACGAGGAAGGTTCTGTGGTAAGAAACAAAGCAAGACTAGTATCCAAAGGATATTGCCAAGAAGAAGGGATATATTTTGATGAAACATTTGTCCCTGTAGCAAGATTGGAAGCTATAAGAATGTTTCTTGCCTATGCAGCTCACAAGAATTTTATTGTATATCAGATGGATGTAAAAAGTGCATTCCTAAATGGTTTATTGGAAGAAGAAGTGTATGTTGAACAACCTCCAGGATTTGAGCAGAAGACTCTTGGAGATAAGGTATATAAACTCAAGAAAGCTCTATATGGATTGAAACAGGCACCCAGAGCATGGTATGATACTTTGTCACAATTCCTAATCGAGAATGGTTTCACAAAAGGAAAAGTAGATAGAACACTTTTCTTAATTCAAGACAAGAAGAGCATCTTGCTTGTTCAAATATATGTGGATGACATCATTTTTGGATCCACAAACAAAGAGTCATGTGATAAATTTTCAAACCTCATGCAAAGCAAATTCGAAATGAGCATGATGGGAGAGTCGACATTCTTCCTTGGACTCCAAGTGAAGCTTGGTTGAAGGATGGAACCTTCATAAGTCAAATAAAATACACGAGAGATTTAATGAAGAAATCACGGTATGGAAGAGAAGTCTTACGTGAAAATACCAATGAATACATCATCCAAAATGGACATGGATGCAAATGGCAAGCCTGTAGATCAAACAAGATACATAGCACTTATTGGATCATTGCTCTATCTCACAAAGCAGGCGGACATCACCTTTCTTTGTAGGTGTATGTGCAAGATTTCAATCGCTCCAAAAGAGAGTCATATGATCAATGCTAAGAGGATCTTGAGATATTTGAAAGGAAGCTAAGAAGTTGGCTTATGGTATCCAAAGGAAGGTGGATTCAAGCTAATTGGCTATTGAGACTGACTATCTTTGGATGCGAGTTGACAGAAGAGCACCTCGGCACATGTCAAATGCTTGGAAACAAAGCTAATTTCTGGTTTAGCAAAAGCAAAATTCAATAGCCACCTCTACAAATGAAACATAATACATAGTTTGCGGGCATTTGTTGCAGCCAAGTCCTATGGATGAGACAGTGAATTGAGAGACTATGAAGTTGAAGAAAAGGAAATTCCAATCATGTGTGATAACACAAGTGCAATTGCAATCACTCAAAATCTCGTGTTGCACTCAAGAACAAAGCATATCGATGTCGATATCACTTCATAAGAGATCATGTTGAAAAGAAGGACATTACCGTGGAATATATTTCAACCGATAATGATTGGTGACATATTCACAAAACCATTATGTGAGTCAAGATTTGAAGAACTCAAGCATGAGTTAGGATTAATTGAGTGAGTGACACTCAAAAGAATCAAAGAAAAGAAATGAAACACAAAAAGGGAAAAAGAGCTGAACTCTCAAATCAGCTAAGTGAATCACCTGTATCGGAAAGACAGCTATGCCAAATTAGCTGACAGCTGAGTCGCTAAGAGAACTGTGAAAAGAAGAGTTAAATCAACTGAGGGAAAAGCTGAGTCATTTATGAGCAAAGTGACAAAAACACAGTCGTTTTTACTAAGCGGGAATGTTTAAGAATGACGTCAAGATAATTACGACGCGTGTACTGCAAAAAAGCCGCACACCAAGCTTATGATTGGATATAAATGCTGCCGCATTAAATACGAGACATTAAATGCTAAATCGGCGTGCAAAATCTAAGCCGTTGATTTCGATCACATTTCAAAAACCACCCGCACATCCTTTCATGAACCACACTTAAACCTTTTTTCATCCGTTTCTCTCACACATTACCAAAAATGTTCATTTCTCTCTCTGAAGCAAAGGCAAAACTCTCTCAAAACCCTATCAATCTTCAAATCAACCTCTAAGTTTTTATTCGGCGAAATACTGAAAAAATGGTTTCTACTTATGATTTTGTCAAGCTAGGAAAGCAAATCCACACCGAGTCTACTGTGGATTTCGATGGTATGGTCAAACAGGGGTCCGATGACACCCTCATAAAGAAGATCGCTGAAAAGCTCAAAACGTCTGGGCTAAAACCATTTCGACGATGGAGTTCTCGATTACCTATGTGGAAGAGGTCGCGATTCTACGTGAACACCGAGATTCATGATGAGGGATCAAATCCTCTGTTCACGGAAAGGAGTTCATCATCTCTCGCAAGGATTTGGCGTAACACGCTCACTACCGGCGGAAGGAGCACGAGAAATCAATGAAGCCGATGTAGACTTGGCCGCTTGGAAGGAAGTAGCCAAGTCCGACTATCTTTGAAAAGATAGTCTACACACTAACAAGAGGCTGTGAAGGAGGACTATCACAAGTCGTTGTTGGACATAGTTGCCAAATGCATAGACATCAAATTTGGCGGCTTTGACCAACCTGTCTAAAGCGAAGTTGATCGTGAATGGCCGCGATCATTGAAGAAAGGAAAGTAAACCGGCTGAGTTTGTCTACAGCAGACTCGCTGCGAATGTAGGGAACAAATCCTTCAAGGAGAATGGTACATTTGGAGGATCCCAGGATATGGTCCGTGATCGGCCGGCCGATGGAGGTCAAAGGAGTCCCTCTTAGACATGGAAAGGCGTTCCATGTAAACAAGAGGATATTCAGATCAAACCCTCTCGGGCGCACGAAGTAAGAGAGCCTACGCCAAGAGAGCGATACGAGTGAGGGGGAATCGGTGACCCGAAGATCTGGTATCTCCTCTCCACCAAAGAAAAGGGCGTCGCCCCTAGCTGATTTGCTAAGAAGATCTGCTGCTCTCCCGCAAAGAAAAAAACAAATTGCTCCCGCCCGCAGCCGTGTCTCCCGCCTCAAAGAAGAATGGCGTGTCGAGAAAGAATCTCAAATACCTTCTCCGATCATCAAAAAGAGGAGAATCGATAAGCCTAGACGGCCTCTCCTCGTAAGAAAACACCAAAGACGGCCCCCCGCCAAGACTCGGAAGAAACTCTCTCCGAACCGTAAATCCTCCGGAACAAACTAGGAGACGAAGAAGAATCATCAAGCGCTCCGAGCTTGAGAAACCGGGCCGAGTCACCACTCACCAAACAGACATCTGGGAGACTGGCTTTGGAGAAGTAGAGTCTCTAGATATTATTGATGAAAAGCTAAGTCTCTGTGAAGGTGATCACAGAGGCAAATCAAGACCAATGTAGTTCGCACTGTGGAGACACAAGAAGTAGCCGAGAAAGCACACACTCGCCTGTTGTGAGGATCGTATCCCCTCCCGTAATGATGCAACTAACAAGATGGAGCACGAGCTTGCTACCTTCTATCCCTCGAGAATGAGGGACAAAGAAGAAAAAGTCGATAGAGATGATAGTGATGTGATGATCCTATCCCCACTTTATCCGACATCCAAAATCGTCTGCGAGAGTGGAGGAAGTGGAAGTTGAGTCGATCCAAGGAACAATTCCAACTGCCTGAGTTTATAGAAGAGGAAGACGAATCGCTGAACTTTCTTGGGTCGACCACTGTGATCTCAAAGATGGATGAAGAAAAATCGCAACGATATCTTGCAGATCTTCAAGGACAAGGAGAAGGAGAGAGGCGGAGAGGAAAGCCGAGGCACGTGAGAAGGCCAAAGATCTCCGCCCTATCACCGCACTACGTAACACACACATCATCTCCTCGACGCCTTATCGATAGTGATGAGGATCCGGACCTATTCGCCATTGGTAAGAATTGCAAATGCAGAAGCAATGCACGAATCGAGAATCCTTCACGAGCAAAGAATGATGGAGGGACCAGGAGAGTCCTCCAAAACACAGTGAAATAGATCCAATGGGAGTGGTGCAAAGATATCGCCACCGTTGTTGCCGCCACCACTTCCCACTCACTCGGAAGAAGGAAATAAGGAAATGGCGATGAAACCGGGATAGAGGGGACCCCGGTCGAGCCAACCCCTATTGAAGGTGTCTTACCACCGCCCCAACGGCTGAACACTCAAGAGAAACATCCAGGAGTTTGGAGACGAGTGACCCCATTCCAAGTCACTCACTGGTGCGTGGTGAGGGGGAAACTTCCTCCACCCGCTGCGGCAAGGTCGGAGGATGTCGCAGATGACTCCCACAACGAATCTCGGAGGCGAAGTGGAGAAGGAACAAACACAAAATACACAACAAGTTGTCATCAACGAAGCTCGGATAGTTGAGACTGTCTCGGTGAGGTGCCAACCGCTCGAAGGCTAATGACGGCCGATGCGGTCGAGGCACATGAAGGAACAGCCACGGGAGTTAACACTGGCGATGAAAGTGCGATCCATGGGGTTGAGACTCCAATGGATGCCACGAAGAAGACCCTAAGACACCGACACTGCCGAAAGGGATATCCAGGCCTCGCTACGATTGAGCTGCGCAGGAGGTAATGAAGGCCAACGAGAGGTTGAGACTTCTCGGGGTAAAGAAGTCAAGTCTGAGTAACATCCCTCCTGCTATCGTTGATCCATCTGAAAAGGAGATAAGCGCGCTTCACGATTCCCAGGAAAATCCTGATGTAACCTTTCTGGGATCGGAAGGGGACGATGAAGCTGAGTCATCCCCCGTAACTGATCCAAAAGACTCAGCTGAGGATGTTCCAACGACGAGTAAGTCTGACCTCAAGTCTACTCGTCAAACTTTCAACTTTGATGAGCCACCCATGGAAATCTCATCATCGTCCGATGACGCTTCTGATAAGGCCGAGGACGACCAACTCAATTGGAGAAACCAAGTGAGACCGACGAAGTTGTTGAGAGACAGTGAGGCTCGGCAAAGTGGGTCAACTTTACAACAAACCCCACCAAAACAGTCCAGCGCGCGGGCTCCCCCTGCCGCAAAGAGTTCGACTCCCCAAGGAACTTCACGCGCACCACTCATCATTGAACAAATCCCATTGCCCGTGATGATTCCTTTGTAGAATCATTTCCCTTCTCACTAGAGGTCCCCGATCTCCCTGAAGAGTCCGAAAAAGAGATCTCGCGCGCTTCCCCTGCACGGATCCTGTCATTCCATCGATACCATCGTTCGGTGACTATGATTTTGACGCTACTTGGCCGTCACCGCAACATGAAGGGAACATCCCGAAGTTCGGGAGGTGTTCAAAGTATTATTTTTGAAATTGAACGGATGGAGAGGCACCAGGCCTCGATGGACATGAGATCGATAACAGAGATGCCAACCTACTGGCGACTTGAGAGGCATAATAGTCGAATCAGGGGAGTGGTGGCAACAAAGAAGCAAACAATGCGCGTGGAACAAGCCAGATATTTCAGAACATTGTTCAACAGGTTGTTGGTATGGCGAGCTGAGAATGCTGATGCAAAGACGAAATTGAGAGAACACATTGAGCCCATGCATGAATCTCACACTGCTGAGATAAAGCTGCTGCGTGAGCAAAATAAGAGTGAGCTCCTGCGTATGGAAGAAAACATGGATCGAAAATTCAGCCTTCTCATGGCTGAGATGAAACTAATTTCAGCTGAATCCAACGCTACTCGCTCTGAGTTTCGCGCCGCATACTCCGCAGCAGACTTGAAGTAGAACTCGGCTATCAGCAGACTTGACTTCCTGCTTGCTAGTATGTTTCCAAGGGTTCCTCTCTCCTTTGATGATGCCAAAAAGGGGGAAGAGGAATACGTAAAAGCGCTAAAGAGATCTGACGTTGAGAAGGAGGAGCAATGAAGGGAAAGACGGTGAGGAATTGTCAAAACAAAAGAAAGGAAAGTCTCATTTGAGGGGGAAAGATCGAAAGATGTGACCTTGATGATTGCACAAACCCCCCAACAAGGTCTTGTCACTGGTGATATTATCGCAGCAAACTCCCAATGACTCTCGCCACTCCAACACTGCTGTATCATGGCCGAAAAGAGAAAGACGATTGAAGCGAGGGATGGGGAAGTGGAAGGAAGAATGAATGCCCGAGTAATGGATATCTTGAAACAACATGGAGGCATTCAAAGAGACAGAGACACTTATGCCATCTCGGATGCCGGAACCGAGCCGAGATCAGTTGATGAATTTAAAACGCTCACATTTGAAGGATACTTCGCAAACATGTCCATGGCTCAAACCACGGGACTTTATCGGGAAAAGGGTCTCACGCTATGTGAAGAAGCGGGCAGCGTGAGACTGAACCGATCACTCACGGGTCACTCCGCTAGTCACTCATTGGAAGAAGAAGACCCCAAAGACAATACACGCATGAGGAGGAAGAAGTAGAGGAAGAAGCGGTGGTGGAGGAAGAGGGTTGGCACTAGACCTCTGCGCCAAAAACATTGAGTACATAGATCCGAGGCAAGAAAGGAGGGATCTCTGGGCTGGTTTTGATGAAGTAGCCAACGCAAGTGGCTAAAAACAATGCCGAGTATGTGAAAAGAATCGAAGAAGAAAATAAAAGACAAACTCAGCTATGGGAGAGAGACAAGAGAGACTAAGAAGAGATGAAGTCGCCTTAGGAAGGCATATGAAAAGAAGAAGAAGGCTACTGGAGATGAGAAAAAGAGAAGAAGAAAAGATACAGAATGACAGAATCGAAAAAGATGAAGGAAGGAGGTAAGCGAAGGAGATGAAGTGTTCTTTGTCCCACCCCTTCATGTATTTTACCATGTAAATACATTTTATGTAAGTCTTACGTAAATAAATTTGTAAATTCTCTATTTTTGCGTAGACATAAATGTTTGCTCGATACACCTTGTAAAATGATTGTGTGAAAGAACAAGAATGTTATGATCAATAAAAGGATTGATTCTACGCATACATTCTATGTGAATGCACTATCTCGTATGTATCTTTGCTATTTAAATTTTGAATGTTTTAAGTTTTGGCATCATCAAAAAGGGGGAAATTGTTGGGAAATTTATTGTTTAGATTTTGATGAATGCCATATAAAACTTAGAATAGGAAGTTGGCACCCCATTTTTTTGTAAATCGTATTGTAATAAATAGGCTGGTCGGGTCAAGCCGAGTTAAGTCACTATGACTAAACATGCAAAAAGACAATCAAGACTAGAAGGAAGACTTGCAAGACAATTTGAGTATGGCAAATAAGAGAAGACAGGACTCGATCAAGGAACAACGAGATGCAACGGTGAGTGGAGTATCGTCAAGTTAACTCAAGATAGCCAAGTCTCAAGTTGAAGTGATAGGAGAGTCATCCAATGATTGGAAGTCGACTTAAGTCACCCGGGGAAAGCAAGGAAATGCAAATCAAGGTGAGACAATCGAAAGAGATCCGTTGACAAATCAAGAGAATTACTTAAACAAGTAATATCTCCATGCTACCTTTCTCGAAGTGCTCGACCCTTAACTGCAAGAGGAATAAACCAATGGGAAACACTACACCGTGTCGAACTCAAAATCAAGAACAATTCATACGAGGAAGTGGCAATTTCAAGGACTGAAACAAGACAAGCCAACGTCCACAAGTGACTTTCAAAAATAAGCCTATCTCTTCAACGGGCAGATTTTTGAAAGATCACTATAAAAGGCCGAGGAATGACTGCGAGAGAAGGTTACGAACCACGAACATTCAAGAAATCATTTGAATCAGTAACTTAAATATTCTCAAATCATTCAAGATTAATCCTCAAGCCTACATTACGAAGCACATCAACCCAACACTCACCTGTGAAGGAAAGATAATTTCAATCAGTTGAAGAGGAAACTTTTGAAGAAAAGGGGTCTACATTCCACGAAGGATTGTAGGAAGGTTCAAGGTCGAACCGATCTTGAGTTTTGGAGGGCTTCGTGATCAAATCCAAAGAGCTTGAGCAAGTGGCAAGTGAGTAGCAAGGCAAAGCGTTTTGCGCCCGTGAAGAAGCCGAGTCGCACGAGAAGCCACCGAGTGATCAAGGCATCTCCGCATCGAGTCCCAAAAGATCAAGTTTGTGTGATCAAGACTTGTATCCGGATGTTACCACTTTGTATCTTGATCAATACCTAGTGGATTCCTCCAGGAGTTGGAGAAGAGAGGAGTAGAAGAATTACCCCATCTTCGAACCTCTATAAAAACTTATCGTGTCATTTACATTTCAACACTTTAATTCCTGCATCTTATTTGTTTACCTCACGATAAATTTGCTATCCACTTGATAATTTCTAAGTACTAAAACCAAGTATTAAATCATTGCTAAACCAAAATTAAGGGTGTTAAGTCTTCCAATGAAAACAAACTACGGTTGAGCTAATTCGATCTTAACAACCGAGTTATTCTATCAACGGCTCGGTTGAGTCATTGAGTGACTAACTCTCTTGATTAACTAAATTGGTGTCCACCAAGGACACAACGTGTAGTATTAACTCGAACTTTAAAAAGGACTAAATCGAAAAGTTGGTAAGGTTTATTCAACCCCTTCTAAACCTTACACTCACACCCCTTGGGACCTGCTGCACGTCGAGCTACTTATCAGAGGTTGGTAAACCTCCATTTTTCAATACTTTGAGAAACGTGAAAAGCTTTCAATGGACAGAAGAATGTGAAGAAGCATTTGAAGATTTGAAATACTACTTTATGTCTCCACCTTTATTGTCAAAACCCACAAAAAGAGAGCCTCTATTTTTGTACCTAGCCATTTTGAAGTGAGCTGTAAGCTCGATGTTGGTAAGAGACAAACAAGGGGTTCATCTCCCAGTTTACTACGTGAGCAAGCTGTAACGAGGAGCCGATGTGAGATACCCAGGAACCGAAAAACTATCTCTAGCCCAGTAATGTCAGCTAGAAAGTTGCGGCCTTATTTTCAGTCTCATCAAATTATCGTCCTAAAAAATCAACCACCGAGGCAAGTGTCAGCAAAACCGGAACTCTCGGGTTGCTTAGTAAAATGGTCTATTGAATTAGGAGAATTTGATATTAAGTATCAAAATAAAGCGGCGGTGAAAGCCCAAGTGTTAGCAAACTTAGTTAACGAGGCAAGTGTATCCGAACTCAAGAGTCAGAAAGAAGAAGTGATGTGGTTGTTGCATGTGGACGGGTCGACATTGGTTACAGGAGGTGGAGCTGGGATTTTGCTGTAAAAACCCAAATTTTTCGAAGTCGAGGTGGCACTTCGCTTAGAACTTGAGGTGACAAACAATGAGGCTGAGTACAAAACTCTATTGGCAGAACAAAAAATGGGAAAGCGAGAGAGCTCGAGCTCATCGAGAAAAAGCGAAAATAGGCAAGGAAACGAGCTCCCAAGGCCTTGGAATGTTTACAACTTAAGGAGGTTCTATACTTGATGTTACCTAGGCTACTTATTCACTTTATTTATGATACATACATAGAAATTTTGGAATCATTAAAGACTTATGTTGAGAACTACTTTTAATGAAAGAACCTGAGACATCGTTTACTTGTTTGCAAATATACTTGTCTAATATTCCAGGGCCAAAATCAAGTCACTCGAGATTTGCAGCCCTAAGATAAGCCCCCTAAAAGGCTATCATGCCCAATACGTTCCCAAGGGGTGTCTAGGCCATACGTTCCCTTTTACGTTGGTAAGGCCCACAATGATCCCATAAAAGGATCTAGGCTAGCAAGCTAAGCCCCCTAAAAGTTTAGCAGGCCCAAGACGATCCCAAGAGAGATCTAGGCCATAAGGTTCCATTTAGGATGGCGAGGCCCACGATGGTCCCACAAAGAAACCTAGGCTCCAAAGATGATCCCCCTAAAAGGCTAGCAGGCCCAAGACGATCCCAAGAGGGATCCACGCCACAAGCTCCCTTTTAGGCTGACGAGGCCCACAATGGTCTCACAAAGGGACCTAGGCTCCAAAGATGAGCCCACTAAAAGGCTACCAAGCCCAAGACAATCTGAAGAGGGATCTAGGCCATAAGCTTCCTTTTAGGCTGGCGAGGCCCACGATGGTCCCACAAAAGAACCTAAGCTCCAAAGATGATCCCCCTATAAGGCTAGCAAGCCCAAAATGATCCCAAGAGGGATCTAGGCCATAACCTCCCTTTTACGCTGGCTAGGTGTAACGACCCAATTTTATACCACTTGTAACGACCCAATTTTATAAAATTAAAATATTCTAAAAATATTATTAGAAAATACAAATTTATAAATTAAAGTGATCCCAATAATTATCAAAAAGTTGATTTAGAATTTTTTTAATTCTTAAGGAAAAAATATAATAATAATAGTAATAATAATAATAATAATATTACATCTTCCGAATTAAATATCCAATAATTATTCCAAGCATAAACCAGAAAAAATTATAGACATAAATACAATATTTAGTCCGATCATAATTATTAAAATGTAAATATAACATGATTTATTCCACCATTCACAACATCACATCTTCAGCTAGATTCCTCAACTTGAAAGTCATGATAATGATAGGGGTGAACTTCATCTTGCTCAGTAGAGATATATTTGTCAATATTTAATATAACATGAAAAGCATTCACATAATTACAACAATAAATTCATTAATTTCCTCTTTTTTTCCTCGATCGGATCCTGATATATCATTGCGGGTTCACCCCGAAGATACGTTTGATCCTGGACCCTTTTTCAAAGGATACTGCACTTGTTGTTTTAAAGCTTTTCTTGAAAAACAAGTTATTATCATGGAAGCAAATCTAACTCGCATTCCTATGTTTACTATTGAGGAATTTGATGATTGGAAAATACGCATGCAGGCACATCTTTCAGTCTTACATGATGAGATGTGGTTTATCATTAAGGATGGACCACTATAAATAATGAAAGTGAACACATCTCTTACGGCTCCTACTCTTGAGGTCGCCATCGCACCCCAAGAATCGAGGATACACTATTATAGCTCCTGGTGCACGTCCGATCTTCTTTCTTTGTCCCACTGACTGCCGCACCAAGACCACTATGGTCGAAAGCATTGATGTGAGTGGGTGAACGAGGACATAAAAAGATACAACTTAGATAATGTTGCCAATGATATTTTGCATAAAACCATCGATAAAGCCATGTTCAACAAAGTGAAATCTTGTAGAACGACTAAAGAAATTTGGGAAAAACATACTTTAATTTGTGAAGGGTTGGATCAAATTAAAGAAAACAAATTAACTATTGCTGTACAAAAGTTTGAAAATTTCAAAATGCTCGCAGGTGAAAGTCTGGATCAGCTGGGTGCCAGATTCCTAGGGATAACTAATGAGCTCTCAGCTCTAGGCAAAGAATATACACAAAAGGAAATGTGTATGAAAATACTCAGGTCGCTCCCAGCTGAGTGGTAAATGAAGGTGATGGCTCTGAGACATTCAATGGACTTAACAAGAACATCCAACCATGAACTTTTCTCAGACTTGAAGGCTTATGCATTCGAGCTCAGAAGAAAAGAGGAAGAAGAGACAGTTGTACCAAAGACAACTGCACTCATGGTTGGAGAATCTAAAAGGGCTGAATCCAAGGAAGCCATTGACCAGGAGGAGATTGCTCTTATGGTGAATAGATTCAACAAGTTCTTCTATAATATCTATAAAAGGAATAAGGATCAATCATCCAGGAGACACTCAGCACCTTCCAAAGCAAGGGAAGATAGAGCACCCAAAAGAGCTGACCATCAGAGGACTGAATATCAGAGAGCTGAAAGAGTTGACTTCCAGAAAGCTAAAAACCTGTGCTAGAACTACAGACAACCAGGGCATTTTGCTATTGACTGTCCCTATCCACCAGTCAACAAATACAGAAATGAGAAGGAAAGAAAAGTCTTCAGAGAAAGGAGACAAGAAAAGAAGAAAACCATGTTAGCTGCTGAAGCTGCTGACACAACCAAGTTCAAAGAACTAGATAAGTCAGACAACAGTGAAACTGATTACTCCTCAGACAAAGAAGAAGAGGCTTTGATATTCCTCATGGCCAAAGAACAGGAGAAAATGAGGTACATTCTAACTCATCTCACTCTAATTCGATGATAGTGATATTGACACAAACACTTCATCACCATTTCGAACTTTATGATTCAAGAGGCAAAATGATGAAAGATTTTCAGATGTGAAAACCTCTCACACACTTTTAAATGAGGAAAACAAATGCAAATCAAAAGCCAAAACTCCTAGCTAACGAAGGAGCTGAGTACTCTAAGTCACATAGCTGCTGAGAACACTGAGCTGAAGACTAAGATAGCTATAATCCAAGCTGACTTAGCTGAAACAGAATAGAGGGAGAAAGATTTGAAAAATGTGATTGCAACCTTTACCAAGGCATCAAAATCATTGGATGAATTGATAATTATACAAAAGAAAAGTGCAGGCATACGATTTAATTCTTTGTGCATGCTCAAACTCCAAGAATAGTTATGGAGAAAGGATCCTCAAGTAATGAGGGAGTCCAAAAATCTAAAACACCATATGTTGCACCCACAATCAAATGAGACATCATCCAAGTCCTAAGGGATACAAGCCCAAGTGGCAAAGACCTCAAACTCAAAATAGGTCATTCCCAAGGCAAAGGAACTATTATCAGCACACATATGCTCCCAAGTACAATGCCCAATATGCACAAAACTTTCATTACTATCCTAAGAAAGCAAATGCTCAAGCTGACACACAAGCATACATACAAAAGAGACAGATGTATGAGCCTAAAGCTCCTAAGCAATTTGCAAATGTTCATTATGATTATTGAACCGATAGGTGGCAACCTCTTAGAGTCAGACCATTTGGCTATAAGTTGGTCTGATCACCTTATAGTGCTAACCCCTCAGGACCGAGACATGTTTGGATACCTAAAAACTGATTTCCTTGATGCAAGTTCAAGGAACAGCTGAGTGCCAAGGAACCTGGTACATGGATAGTTGTTGTTCCAGACATATGACATGGACTAAAAAGAATTTATCAAACTTCAAGGAAGCAAAAGGAGCTAAAGTCATATTTGGAGGAAATGAAGCTCCAGGGGAGATCAAAGGCACATGATGCATAAGGAAAAATGGACTAGGAATCACAGATGTAGCCTATGTTGAAGGGCCAAATTTCAATCTGCTGAGCGTCAGCCAACTCTGGGAGAAGGGTTACAATGTCAGATTCAACATGGAGTTTGTCAGATCAAGGATGCTGAATCTAATTAAGTTCTGCTATCAGGATCAAGACAGAAAAACATGTATGTAGTGGATTGGTCAACTGCTACACCAAGCACATGTTTGTTAGCCAAGAGTACATCCGAATCAAGTTGGCTGTGGCACAAGAAGCTGAGTCACCTGAATTTCAAGATAATCAACAAGATTGCAAGGAGTCATCTTGTGGAAGGATTGCCAGACTCAATATACATGAAGGAAAGCATTTGTGATGCATGCCAGATGGGAAAGCAAATCAAGTCTTCATTCAAGGACAAACCAAGTTCTTAAACCAGGATACTGCACTTATTGCATATAGATTTATTTGGTCCTTGAACCAACCATCATTAGTGGAAAGAAAAACACCTTAGTGGTGGTAGATGATTATTCAAGTACACATGGACCATTTTTATATGTAAAAAGAAGGAAACTTTGCAAAAGCTTCCTCAGCTGATGAGAAGAGTTCAAAATGCGAAGAGTCAAACCATTATCAAGATAAGGACTGATAGAGGAACTGAGTTTGTCAATGAAATTATAACTCAGTATTGCAAAGAAAATGGTATTGCTCATGATTTGTTAGCTGAAATAACTCCACAACAGAATGGAGTAGCTAAACGAAAGAACATAACTCTCAAAGAAGCTGCAAGGACCATGTTAGCTGAAGCTGATTTGCCTAAGAGATTTTGGGCTGAAGCTATCAATACTGCCTGCTACACTCAGAATATGTGTATGATCAATAGGCAACTGTCTAAAACCCCTTATGAAATTTGGACAGGGAGAAAGCCAAATGTTGGATATTTTCATATCTTTGGATGTAAGTGCTTCATTCACAACAATTCCAAAGACAACTTAAAATCTTTTGATGCTAAAGCTGATGAAGGTATCTTTTTGGGATACTCAGTTGAGAGTAAAGCCTTCAGGGTGATGAACAAGAGGACTATGGTTATAGAAGAGTCTATACATGTGGTTTTTGATGAACCTAATGTTAATAGAGAAGACATTGATGAGTTAGCTGACAAGATAAATTAGCCAACTGTTTAGAAGAGTCCCTATATTGAGGCAGATATTAGAAGACTCAACCTAGATGAAGATGAGATAGTTGAATCTCAAAGAAAAGTTGGAAGATTGCAATTTGAATGATGAAGAAGTTGTTCGCATAACTTAGTCGCAAGAAGACTAAATCCAAAGCAGACTTACTCCAAACGGATGTGAGATGGCGGAGAGACCATCCTCGTCTTATCATTGTGGATGTTAGAGAAGGAGTAAGAACAGATCGTAACTCAACATGAAACCATGTTCACTTGTTTTATTTCCTAGATTGAGCTTAAAGATGTGTCACAAGCATCAGATGACACACATTAGATTCTAGCTATGCAGAGGAGTCGAATCAATTTGAGAGAAATAAGGTTTGGGAATTAGTTCAAAGGCCTACCCACCAAAATGTTATTGGTACTAAGTGGGTATTCATAAACAAAATAATGAAGAGGGATCTGTAGTAAGAAACAAAACAAGATTGGTATCCAAAGGGTATTACTAAGAAGAGGGCATAAATTTTGATGAAACCTTTGCACAAGTTGTAATATTGGAAGCAATTAGGATGTTTCTTGCTTATGCAAAGACACAAGAACTTCACTTGTCTATCAAATGGATGTGAGGAGTGAATTTTTGAATGGACTTTTGGAAGAAGAAGTCTATGTGGAGCAATCTCCAGTTTTGAGCAAAACTATTGGAGATAAAGTCTACAAGCTCAAGAAGGCATTATATGGTTTGAAACAAGCACCAAAAGCCTGGTATGACACATTGTCTCAGTTACGTATTGACAATGGATTCACCAAAGGCAAGGTTGATATGACACTCTTCAGAATTCAAGATGCGGAGAATATACTGCTTGTTCCAATATATGTGGATGACATCATCTTTGGATCCACAAACAAAGAGCTGTTTGACAAATTCTCAAATCTCATGCAAGGGAAATTTGAGATGAGTATGATGTGAGAGCTGACTTTCTTCCTAGGTCTTCAAGTCAAGCAAATGAAGGATGGAACCTTCATAAGTCAAACCAAATATACCAGGGACTTAATGAAGAAATTTGGTATGGAAGAGAAGTCATCAGTGAAGATTCCCATGAATACTTCAGTCAAGATAGATGTGGATACCGCATGCAAAGATGTTGATCAAACAAGATATAAAGCTCTCATTGGATCTTTACTCTATTTGACAACAAGTAGGCCAGACATCACCTTTGATATAGGTGTATGTGCTAGATTTCAATCTTCTCCAAAGGAAAGTCACATGACTGCAACGAAGAGAATCCTAAGGTATTTGAAGAGATGCAAAGAAGTTGGCTTATGGTATCCAAAGGAAGGAGGATTCAAGTTAGTTGGCTACTCAGACTCAGACTATGATGGATGTATAGTTGATGGGAAAAGTACTTTAGGCACCTGTCAAATGATTAGAAATAGGTTGGTTTCTTGGTTCAGCAAGAAACATAATTCAATAGCTACATCCACGCCTCAAGAGAGTACATTCATTGTCGCATTTGTTGCAGCCCAAGTCTTATGGATGAGGCAACAACTGAGAGATTATGATATAAAAGAAAGAGAGATTCCAATTATGTGTGATAACACACGTGCCATTGTAATCACTCAGAATCTAGTATTACACTCAAGAACCAAGCTCATTGATGTCATATATCATTTTATAAGAGATCATGTTGAAAAGAAAGACATCACATTGGAATACATATCAACTAATAAGCAGTTCGCTGATATATTCACAAAGCCATTCTGTGAATAAAGATTTGAAGAGCCTAAGAATGAGCTTGCATTGATTGAGCTGAGTTAGGAAGCTTAGATGACTCATTCAGCAGTGTTAAAGAAGAGAGAAATGAAATTCAGTAGAGTTTCATTTAACAACCAAGTGAAACAACTAAGATGGCTAGTCAACTGTATCGAGTTAGCTGCACAGCTGAGTGGTTATACAATCAAGAGAGAAGCAGAGTCAAGTCATAAATGAAAATAACTGAGTTATTTATGAGCTAAGTGACAAAACACAGTCATTTTCTGCAAGCGGGAATGTTTTTAGGCTTAACATCAGCGATAATTACGATGTCAGTAAAAAGCCTGCTCCAGTTTACCTACGATTGGATATAAATGCTTCTGCATTTAATGCGTGGAAATTAATGCAGTTTTCAAAACGTGATCTCAACCGTTGATCTGTTTTTATGTTTTTGAATTCTAAAAACTGCCCTTTGATGTCCCATATATAGAGAAATTTAATTTTCTCTCTCCTCACATACACTCTTGCTCTCGAAGGATACTCAAGCTTTTTCTCCCTACAAAACAAAGTTCAAACCCTATCTCTTCTCTTTGTTTGAATCTCAGAGTTCAAGACTAAACAATGGCACCTATGTACGATTATGCTAAGCTCGCTGAGAAAATCCATACCTAAGACTATCTTGTGGATTTCAAAGGCCTTGTCAAACATGTTGTTGACAAGGAGTTAGCCAGGAAGATTGCTGATAAACTCGAGAAGGCGGGCCTCAAGAAATTTCTTACCGTGGAATTCTCTCACACCTATCTAGAAGAGGCCGCATTATACTACGTGAGTGCTGAAGTTCACGATGGTGAGATTCGATCATCAGTCAACCACAAGTCATTCAAGTTGAAGGTTGCCGACCTTGCTGAACGTTGTTATCTCCCTTTCACTGGGCTGAAGGAGATAACTGAGAAGGACGTAGATTTGGCTGCTGACTAGAAGGAGATAGCCAAACCTAAGGCTGATGCAAAGCCAAACTATACTTCCCTAAAGAAGCTGATCAAAGAAGACTACCACAAACTGATGGATGTGGTAACTAAATGTGTGGATATGAAATTTGGATCGTTCAATCAGCTCTCTGGACTAAGTTGATTGTCATGGCAGCGATCATGGAAGAGAAAAAAGTCAACTGGGCGGAGTTCATTTTTGGCAAGCTATGCCAAAATGTAATAGGGATGTCCATAGGTGATGATGGGAAATTTTGATGCTCGCTTGGATATGGCCTGATTTTAGGCCACTTGATGGAGAAGAAGGGTTTTTCTCTCAGGAATGGGAAACCCTTCCATGCGAATAAGAAGATGTTCAGGGCGAACCTATCTGGTGCCTAGAAGTAAGCTCATGCAAAGAGGACATCTAAAGGCGAGGCAGAATCAGCTGAGAACGTCCCTATGGACACAACTGGTTTGGCCAAGGCCCCCTCACCTAAACCTGCACCTGCCCCCCAGCCAACACAACACTTGCCTCTGCAGACAAGAAGGCCCATGCCCAAGCTCCATCACCAATTGTGAGGAAGAAACGATCAACTGCGCCCTGGAAGCCAACTGAAACAAAGAAGTGAAATTGGCAAAGTTTACTGCCATTGCTGAAGAGGTAGAGGAACAAGAAGGCGATGTTCATCTGAAAAGAAAATTAAGGAAAAGACTGGTGAAACAGTCTGCTGAGCCAGCTGCTGAAACTGAGAAAGAAGAAGCTGCTATTGGTGAACAATAGAGTTTGAAGGAAAGAGATGATGTGATGGTCACTGAGCAGGAATCCACTGCTGCTGCTCAGTCTCACAAAGAGTTAGATGTTACGGACACAACTGAAGAATCTGAACCAAATACAACTGATCGAGGCATGAAGAGTTAGCTGTACAATCCCCTCAGACTGATGCCATTACAAAGCTGAGGAAGGCTAGGCTGCTAAAGAGCCTCTGCAGTAGGATGATGAAGATGATGATGATCGTCAAGTTTTATCTCCTACTTACCCTGATGTCCAAGAGAGGCTACAAATATGGAGAGCCTGGAAGTTGAGCATAGCCAAATCTCAATTCCAAATCCCGGAGTTCATTGAGGAGGAGGAAGAACTCCTAAGCTTTTTGGGAAATATTGCAATCCGGTCAGCTTTGCACCCAGATTTGTGCACTACCATGCTTTATCAAAAGAAGGATGAGGAGAAGATGAAGGCAAATGAGAAGGCCAATGCAATTGAGGAGTCAAAGAAACCTTACTCTTGTCGTTTCGTTAATGCTCCTGAAAGTGCTTTCCAAAGCTCAAGAAGCAGTAGTGACAACGACGTAAAAGAGCTGGATGCTGCTGATCCAGTTGAGAAGGTTAAGCTAAAGCAAGCCTTAAGAGTGTCCAATGAGCTGCATGATCAAACTTTGCGAAGGAGCCCGGAGATTCATCATCCACGCAAATCTCTCCTACCCTTGATATATTGGAAATGGTGAGGACCATTGATGCCTCAACCTCACCTGTGCACTCAGAAGGACCAACCAGGGAAATTGGCAATGAAGCTAAAAAATGAGAAGTAGAGGGAAACTTAGCTAAGCCAACCCCTGCGATAGTTGTTGAGACAACTGCTTAGACAACTGATCACTCAGAGGGAATAACAGTCAAGTCTCTCGTGTCCAGTAACCCCACTGTTGATGATTCAGCTGATGCACCAGCTGAGGGGGAAATTGCACACACCACAGCCAGGTTGGAGGAGGCTGTGGGAGACTTTATAATTTGAAGTTAGGAGGCGATGAGGAGACTGAAACCGTACATCAGAGTGGGATTGATGAGGCTCAGATGGTTAAGACTGTCTCAGTTGGAATTCTAACTGCACTGAATGCCAATGAAGATGCTGCTGCAGCTGAGGCAAATGATGGACATGAGACCATGGTAGTTAAGATTGTTGGTCGTGAAAGCGCAATCAAAGAGATTGGCATCTCGAAGGATGCCACTAAAGACCCCAATGCAGCTTCCTCTGCAGAAGGGAATATCCAAGACCCTGCTGCAGCTGAGACTGCAAAAGGGAATATAGAAGGCCCTACAGTGGTTGAGACTACAATTGAGGGTAATGAAGGCCTACAAGGCCTACAGGAGGTTGAAATTTCCTTGGGTAAAGTTGCCGAAGAGGAAGGAAAGATGCCAGCTCCTCAACCAGAGTCAACTGAAATGGAAAAATAAGTGTACTGCATGACTCTGAGGAAAATGTCTCTGTGGAATTCCTTGACACAGAAGACGAAGCTGAGTCCGCTCACAAAGAAAAACCAGTCGAGGACCCAGAATTCGACGAAGCTGTAGCAAAAATGAGAAAGGCAAGCGAGAAAGCTGCTCTCCAAAGTTTGTCTTAGTTGATGGCCCACCCCCAATGGTGCCATCACCAGCCCATGATGCTGGACCTCAAGTGCTTTCCTGGATTGATGACTGTCCCCACAACCCAACACGAGTCTTTTCTAGCACATTTTTTCATGCAGGCCAAGCACGCTTAACTTCAGGTTTCTATGTAATGGGCACCACAAAAGAAGATGCATCTGTTGGTATGGGTAGTCTAAATCTAATCTTTTAAGCTGTCCTTTAACTGTCACCTCCAGTGCTTTGAATTGCAGGCCGCGCCTTGTGCCTCTTTTAAAGCCCATTGCAGGCAGGATGCTGGACCAAAGCCCAACAATCCCCTCCCAGCACCTGCCAGCATCTCAGCTCCAGTGCTTGGCAACCTTTGCTTCCCGCCAAACTTCCTCAGTTATAATGCCAACTTCTTCAGTTCAAGTGTCGCGTCATGCCAACATCTCAATTTTGGCCACCCAGTAACCTACACCTTTAGTTCCAGTTCGTTTACTTCAGTCCAGCCGCCTGGCAACCTACCTTTAGTTCCACCACTGCTGCGCCAAAGATCTCGCCCATCGCTCTGGCGACCTCCACTGCTGCGTGCTTCCAAGGGAATTCAAACTCGTGACCTACTATGATGCCAGTTGTTGGATCTCAAGTGCTTTTCTGAATTGATGACTGTTCCCACAAACCAAGATGATTCTTTTCTAGCACGCTTTGTCCTCACTCACGCGCTCCCTGAAAAACTTCCCAGGAGGTCACCTATCCCATGTCTACTCCAGGACAAGCACGCTTAACCTCAGAGTTTCTATGTAATGGGTACCACAAAAGAAAATGTATCTGTTGGTATGAGTAGTCTAAATCTAATCATTTAAGCTCTCCTTTAACTGTCCAATGCAGTGCTCACGAGTTTGAATCACGGGTCGCGCCTCGTGCCTCTGTTAAAGCCCATTGTAGGTAGGATGCTGGACCAAAGCCCAACACATGATGCTGCTGAGGCAGCTGAGGCACCGATTACTTAAAAGAAACACCAACTGAGTCCAATGAAGCTGTTAAGACAATCGAGAATCATCCACTCCGCAGTTAACACAAACAATGCGATCATGGCGATGAAGTCAAAAACAACTGAGGCACATAAAGCATAAGCCAGTATCAAGGGCAAAAGGAAGGCTCCCGAAGGAGGAGTAGGAGAAGATCCTATTGTCCCAGATGATTTATTCTCAGACTACTTTCCATTTGTAGCTGAGGTATCCCTTGAAATCAAATCTGCTGCTGAAAGTGCCAAGTACAACATGGAAATCCACCTTGAAGAATTTGAAGCTCCAAATGATTTACGAGTAGTGCCATTTGGATTTGATCTCAATGTGGTATGGCCAAGAAAGCGATCAATCAAGCAAAGAACTTCCGAAAAGCCTTCTAGGCTATCTGCTCAGAAATTGAAAACATGGAAAAAGGTTTTGCTGCTCTCAACCACCGATTGGACAATCACGATGCAACCATCTCTGGAGATATTCGCGGAACAGTTCTAAGAATCATGGAATGGACAGCTCAAAGGAAGGCACTGAGAAGGGAACAAGTCAGCTACTTCAAATACCTATTCACAAAGTTGGTGATTTGGAGTGGTGAAAATGCGAAGTTTCAGCAGAGGCGGAGGGACCATGTTTTTAGAATAGACCAGGCGCATAAATTAGATATGGAGTTGCTGAAAGCTCAACATAAATAAGACCTTCTCAAGACTGAAGCTAATCTGCGCACGAAGATGATGGTCATGAATGCAGTAATGAAGATCATGGTTGCAGAAATGAAGGCTCAGCGATCAGAACACATAACATCTCACTCCAAAACTAATGAAAAACTCGGATCTTATTCTCACAAACTCTTCTCTAAATCTCTCCTTGGTGATGATGCCAAAAAGGAGGAATATAGTAAAGGGGAAGGAGGTGGAATTAAGGGGGAAGGATCCCTTAAGAAGACCCCCTTAAAGATCGTGCTTGCAAAACCTCAACACGACTCATCCACCAACTCACTCCATTCCCGACTTCCACAGGCTTAGCAAATTGAAGAAAAAGTTGAGTTAGCTTTCAAGAAAACCAGAGAAGCCATCGAAGCAAATTTCTCTAAAGTTGATTAAAGTCAGCATGGTTGAATAGAAGAACTGAAAGCCAAGTTCGACGTTCCCCCAACAGGATTACTTAAAGACTCTCCAACAGTAAAGCTCCCTCAAGAACTTGCTGTTTTGAACGATTCCAATTATTGAAGTCACTCTCTTTTTAACAAATTGGTTGATTTGAAAAACGGATGGATTGACTTAATTGGGAAGGAAAAGGTTAGCAATTCACTTCAATCATGTCGAAATTGTGAAAATAGATATCTCTTTTTGTTTTCAACCCATCTCTTTGTTTTAAAAATTGCTTGAGGACAAACAAAATTTCCAAGTTGGAGGCGGTTTGATAAGTGTCATTTTGTACATATTTTGTATTATTAATTCAATAGTTTTTGAATTGTTTTGTTAGAAAAATCATAGTTTCTCAAGTATTTCTGTAGCATTTCATCGTGTGGTGTGTTTAACATTATAGGTGGAGCAATTTGGAGCAATGTGAAGCCAATATTACTTGAAAAAAAGGCAAGAAAATCACTCAACATGACTTGGGGTGTCAAGTAACATGGCCATGTTCAAAAAAGAAGGAAATAAATTGGATAAAAATTGGAAAAAGGGTCCAAACGCCAAACCGTGTCACCGAACACGGCCATGTTGAAGGGGATCAAAAGAGGAGGAAAAATCGCACAAAACAGCCCGAACACGGCCTGGCCGTGTCGATAACACGGCCGTGTCGTATAACACGGCCTGGCGTGTTGTCCAACACGGCCGTGTCGGCGTGTTTCGGCAATTTTTCGCAAAGACGGCTGGCCGTCTTTGCCGCCAACACGGGCGTGTCCGGGACCTCTTTTTGCAACTTTTCTTTGCGGAATTTGGGAAAACTCACCAACCAACCCATTTTGGCCACTTTTGTACACTTTTAACACCATATTTTCTTTGAAACATGTCTCCATGTCCCCTCCCTCATCACTTGAATACAAGAATTCACCAACCAACAAGGAAAATGGGAGTGATTGTTTAATAAAAGAGAGTACTATCAATGTATTGGTTGCCTATAAAAGCCAAGGGTTGAAATTGAGAGAGGCATTCATTAGATATTCAGGAAATATTCATTGTATTCATTTCATTAAGTAGAATTGGGATCAAGGGGTCTTGAAGAAGAAAGCTTGGGGCAAAATTCGAGAAGAAGGCTTGGAGCAACATCATCAATCAAGGAAGAAGTCCATTGAGGTTTTGAGAAAGATAAGTACACCATGTCTACAATGCTTAAATCTTCTTGTGTAATTTACTCTTTTGTCAAAATCATGAGTAGCTAAAATCTTAGTGTTTGAGTGTAATGAACTCTAGAATGGATTTGTGATTAAGGTTTGTATGTTTTTAATAAAATTCTCATGTCTTGTGTGATTCACTTATATCATGCTTATCTCATTCGAGTTAATATTTCGGTATATTAATTTGATATCTTTTCTTCATCGTAATCGAAAGATTTATGGTGAAAAAGAAATTGTATAAGTGAAAAGAGTTGCATGCAATCCTAGATATAGGCGACATAAATCTTCCGGATTAGGGTCAAACCTAATATGGGAATTCATAAATCGTTACAATGCAATCTTGGGGGTTTTAACTAGAAAGAGATTTCAGTTAATCAACTTGAGATTAGGAGTTTTTCGCCTTGAGAAAGGGATTAACTTAAATCGGGAATTTATACGGTCCACATAGCATGAGATTTTATTAAAAGAGGTTGGTTTTTACTTAAGGGCTTATGGTTGAATCTTTTAACTTGTCAAATCACAAAAACATTCTAGAGGGATTTACATTCAAACACACTTTTATCTCTTGATTTCTTATTCTACAAATTTTACTTCATTTTTACAATTTATAATTTGTTTTCCTTTTTCATCAAACAAAAACTCTGAAAATTGTTAGATTAAATAACAAAAAGACGGTAATTATTAGTACTTACAATCCTCGTGGGAATGACACTCGGTACTCAATAATCTATACTATAAAACGATAGGTGCACTTGCCTACGGTTTTAAAGGTAGCTTTTGAGCCATCAAGTTTTTGGCGCCGTTGCTGGGGATTGTAATATTAAGAACACCTTATTTTTGTTAATTTAATCATTTTTTTTATTTTCATCAATTATCTTTCTAGGTATCTATCTTTGTAAGTCTTGAATTATACTTATCCTCCTTGTTTACTACAGTGCATGCCTACTCGTCGCCGAACTGGGAAGCGAGACCCCGCCAGTAGCAACACAGAGGAAAGTATTAGAAATGCGGACCACGAGGAGGATACTAACGAAAGCAAGGATCCCGATATGGCGGATGAACAACAAAGAACCATGTACGACTACGCTAAGCCATCTATGGGACGGTGTACGTCGTCTAGTATCGTAAGGCCCATTGACTAAATTGCGGACCAATAATTTGAAATCAAACCGAATGTCATTCAAATGGTGCAACAATTTGTCCAATTCGACGGCTTACGGATGAAGATCCAATAATCATATCGCGAATTTCCTCGAAATTTGCGATACCTTCAAAATAAATGGAGTCTCCGACGATGCCATCCGTTACGCTTGTTCCCATTTACTCTTCGGGACGGGCTAAACAATGGCTAAACACTTTACCGAAGGGAACAATCACAACATGGAGCATTATGGCGGAAAAATTCCTTTTAAAGTATTTCCCACCCGCTAAAACCGCACGATTGAGGAATGAGATCTCTTCATTCACTCAAGAGGACGATGAAACCTTGTACGACACTTGGGAAAGATTCAAAGAATTGCCTGCGAAAATGCCCACATCATGGTCTTCCCATTTGGATGCAAGTCCAAACATTTTACAATGGGTTGCTCTCATCGACAAGGCAGATGATTGATGCTGTGGGGAAACATTGAACAATAAGACACCGAAGCCGCCCAAGATCTCATAGAAGGAATGGCCATGAATGGCTATCAATGGCAATCCGCACGAGGAAAAACCAACAGGTCAGTGGGAGTATATAATGCAGATGCGGTGGTGACACTAGCCGCACAGGTCGAAGCTCTAACTCAGAAAATCGATGGGTTGGCAACTCCAAAACCACCAACACAACAAGCCTTCTCATGCGAGACTTGTGGAGGATCGCACAACCACCAAGATTGCCCTCACGCAATACCGCCGCATGAACAAGTGGATTATCTAGGTAATCAATCTCGACCCTTTCAAAATAATCCTTTCAAAGAACACTTATAATCCAGGTTGGCGTCAACACCCGAACTTTAGTTGGGGAAATCAAGGTCAACAAGCCTAATCCAAACGCACTCCCCAATTGTCGCACCTCCGGTTTCCAACCGCGAAAACAAGTTTGGAGGACTTCTTTGTCCAAATTCGCCCAAACAACGGAAACCCGTTTCACGGCCACCGAAACATCCTTAAGGAACCAAGAAGCATCCATTCGCAACTTGGAAAATCAAATTGGTCAAATTGCCAAAATGATCTCCGAAAGGCCACAAGGAGCCTACCTAGCAACACCGAGCCAAATCCAAGAGAACAGGTAAAAGCAATTACTCTAAGGAGTGGAACAAAGCTAGACGAAGCACGGATGCCGGAGGGCTAACCCACGCCCATACAACAAAAAGACGAACAGGTATCCAAGAAAACAAAGAAAATGGTACCGAAATTCCAACCACCTATTCCGTATCCAAGTTGATTGCGTAAGGACAAACATGACGACCAATTTGGTAAGTTCTTGGATTTATTTAAACAATTGCACATCAATATTCCTTTTGTTGAAGCCCTTTTCAGATGCCAAAATATGCCAAGTTCCTAAAAGATCTTCTTTCAAATAAGAAGAAGCTTGAAGAAATATCCATGGTGCAATTAAATGAGGAATGCTCGGCAATTTTGCAAAACAAGTTACCTCGAGAAAATCAAAGATCCGGGGAGTTTCACTATTCCTTGTCATGTCGGTAATTTGACTGTTGATCGGGCATTGGCCGATCTAGGGGCTAGCATTAATTTGATGCCTTATGATTTATTCAAACAAATGGGTCTAGGGGAGCCAAAACCAACTAGGATGAGCCTGCAATTAGCTGACAGATCTATTAAATATCCTAGAGGCATTGTTGAAGATGTTTTGGTCAAAGTCGATAGGTTTATATTTCTGTCGATTTTGTAATTCTTGATATGCATACTGGATGTCGAAGTCCCTTTGATCCTAGGGCGTCCATTTTTAGCTACTGCTAAGGCAATCATTGACGTGCATGATGGCAAACTAATTTTAAGAGTCGAAGATGAACAAGTCATTTTTAAAATCGCTACATCAATGAAAAATACGATAGATAAAGATGACTCCTGTTTTGCTATTGATCTTATCGATATGGAGATAACCAACTCTCTACCAAGCATGATTTCTAACGAATTCTTGGAGACTTGTATTGTTCAAAGTGCAGGTATATCGGATGAAAACCCCTTTCTTAGGGAATCCGTACTCGCATTGGAGGAAAACGAACCAACAGAACGACAGAAAGAGTTCGAAAAAATTGAAAACTCACAGGTGGGGCATATCAAACCATCCATTGAGGATCCACCACTGTTGGAGCTGAAGGAGTTACCCGAACACTTGGAATATGCATTTCTAGCCGAGAACGCCAAACTTCCCGTAATTATTTCCTCCAATTTATCTTCTCATCAAAAGGATAGATTGTTGGCAATATTACGGGAACATAAAAAGGCCATCGCTTGGAAAATCTCCGACATTCGAGGGATCAATCCTTCCTTTTGCACTCACAAGATTCTGATGGAGGAAAATTTCAAGCCGGTTGTTCTACCTCAGCGTCGCTTAAATCCAAACATGAAAGAGGTAGTTAAAGCAGAGGTAATCAAACTACTAGATGCTGGGCTCATCTATCCAATCTCTGACAGTAATTGGGTAAGTCCAGTTCAAGTGGTCCCAAAGAAAGGTGGGATGACGGTGGTACCAAATGAAAAGAATGAACTTATTCGATCGAACGGTAACAGGTTGGCGAGTTTGCATCGACACGACGACTTAACGATGCTACTCGCAAGGACCACTTTCCCTTACCTTTTATTGATCAAATGCTTGAACGTTTATCTGGTCACCTCTATTATTGCTTCCTTGATGGCATGTCAGGTTATTTTCAGATCCCGATAGCACCGGAGGACCAAGAGAAAACCACTTTCACTTGTCCCTACGGTACTTTCGCCTATAGACGCATGCCTTTTGGGTTGTGCAATGCACCGGCAACTTTTCAAAGGTGCATGCTTGCTATCTTCGACGAACTCGTAGAAGAAATCATGGAAGTCTTCATGGATGACTTTTTCGGTTTTTGGGGATTCATTTGATCTTTGTCTTGCAAATCTTAAAAAGTCCTTGTTCGTTGCGAAGAGACTAACCTGGTACTTAATCGGGAAAAATGCCACTTCATGGTACAAGAAGGTATTGTTTTGGGGCATAAAATTTCTTGCAAGGAATTGAAGTTGACAAAGCGAAAGTTGATACAATTTCCAAATTGCCACCGCCCGCCTCGGTGAAGGCTATCCGAAGCTTTTTGGGGCACGCCGGGTTTTATAGGCGCTTTATCAAAGATTTTTCAAAAATCGCCCGCCGCTTACTCGTCTTTTAGAAAAGGATGCGTTTTTGATATCAACGATGAATGTCTCCAAGCATTCAACACTTTGAAAGAAAAACTCACCACTTCTCCCATCATGGTGGCTCCAGTTGGTCTCAACCGTTCGAACTCATGTGTGATGCTAGTGACTATGCGGTAGGAGCGTGTTTGGGCAACGAAAAGATAAACATTTCCGGCCAATTTACTATGCAAGTAAGACTTTGAATCCCGCTCAATCACACTATACAACTACGAAAAGGAACTACTTGCAGAGTTTTCGCCTTTGACAAATTTCGCTCATACTTGATTCTATCCAAAGTCATTGTTTATACGGATCACTCGCTTTACGCTATTTGCTCGACAAAAATGACGCAAAACCACGACTAATTCGATGGGTTCTCTTACTCCAAGAATTCGATGTGGAGATCAAAGATAAACGGTCGAAAATCTTGCCGCCGACCACCTATCTCGGCTTGAGCACTCAAGACGAGATGAGCAACACAATGGACATATCAACGATTCTTTCCCGGATGAGCAACTCTATGCCCTCAACTCAATTTCAATTGATATTCCTTGGTTTGCGATTTCGCTAATTATCTTGCGAGGAAAAGTTCTCCCAAAGGATGACCCATCAACAAAAGAAGAAATTCTTTTCGGACCTCAAGTATTATATTTGGGACGATCCCCACCTCTTCCGAGTTTGTGCGGATCAAATCATTCGAAGGTGTGTTGCACTTCCCGAAACAATCTCCATTTTGAATCATTGTCACAAAGGACCCATTTTGGTGGACATTATCAAGCAAATACTACGGCACGCAAGGTCCTTGAGTCGGGTTTTTATTGGCCTACACTTTTCAAAGACGCAAAACGGTATGTTGAAACTTGTGATAGTTGCCAACGAACAGGGAATATCTCTCGAAGAAATGAAATGCCCCAAAACGGTATACTTGTTTGTGAAATTTTTGATGTTTGGGGTATTGATTTTATGGGACCTTTTCCGGCGTCGTTTGGCAATAAATATATTTTGGTAGCCGTTGACTACGTGTCTAAGTGGGTAGAGGCTCAAGCTTTACCTAAAAATGATGCTCGAGTGGTGGTGCATTTTCTCAAAAAACTTTTTACCCGGTTTGGTACACCACGAGCCATCATTAGCGATAGAGGCACTCACTTTTGTAATAATCAATTTGATAAGGTTTTAAAGCGTTATGGTGTCACACACCGAGTCACGACCACTTATCATCCCCAAACTAGCGGTCAAGTCGAAGTGTCCAACCGCGAATTAAAACGAATTTTGGAAAAAACGGTTGGGCACTCTCGCAAGGATTGGTCCCTCAAACTCGATGATGCCCTTTGGGCTTATAGAACGGCTTTCAAAACGCCAATAGGGACTACCCCATACCGACTCGTCTATGGTAAAGCATGTCATTTGCGGTTGAGCTTGAACATAAAGCCTTTTGGGCTATTAAAATGCTTAATTATGATTTGTCAAGTCACGTGAAATAACCGTTTATTGCAGATTAACGAACTCGAAGAATGGCGAAATTCGGCATACGAGAATTCGAAAATTTACAAAGAACGAACGAAACAATGGCATGACAAGCACATTAAGCACACGAGGGAATTCCAACCGGGTGATCAAGTGTTACTATTCAATTCCGACTTCGCCTATTTAGGGTAAGTTAAAATCCGGTGGTCCGCCCATTCATTTTGTTACTCAAGTGTTTCCTTACGGGACTATCGAAATTACGCACAAGGAAATGGGCACCTTTAAGGTAAATGGACACCGTCTTAAGCTTTATTTTGGGGGCACCATCGATGATAATTATAGAGATTCCCTCAAGCTTGAGGATCCCCCAAATACATCACACAATTAGAGGTGAAACAGTCCAGCTATACGACACTAAAGAAGCGCTACCCGGGAGGCAACCCGATGATTTTTGTGTCAATTTGTTTCCAATTTGTACTTAGGATTCATTTTTTTTTACTCGGGATGATATTTATATATATAAAAAAAATTTACAGCCCGGAACACGGCCTGGCCGTGTCTTCCGACATGGCCGTGTCAAAATTACCCAATTTTCCCTTTTATATAAAAAAAATTGAAAATTGGCCCGAACATGGCCGGGCCGTGTCGCCCGACACGCCCGTGTTCGGGCCCAAAAAAATATATGTCACAAACAGCCCGGAACACGGCCTGGCCGTGTCGCCCGACACGGCCGTGTCCGGGCTGTTAAAAACAGGGGGGTCGAATTGGGGTATTTTTCTCCGATTTTTTCATTCCAAAACCCTAAAAACCCCTCTTCTTCACCAAAATTTCCCCCAAATTCACCTCACTCTTCCATCTAAACTCAAAATTCTTCCATAAAACACCATCTTCACTCCATTGCCAACACTTCTACCGATTGATTGTTGGGAATTTTGTGGGTTTTTGGGAGATTTCTCTTGTGGGTTTCTATTTCAAGGTATGATTTTCTATGTTATTTTTTGTGTTTAATTTCATCATTTTTGGTTTTATGCTTTCAATTTGTTCATAAATGTTTGAAATTTCTATCATTTAGGGCTTTTTGATTTAACTTAAATTTTTGGAATTTTTATGCCTAATTATTTGTGTTGAAGATGAGGGTATTTTTGGATTTTTATGGTGATAATGTTGGCCCCATGTGCTATTGAAATTTGTATGGGTAAAATCATGTGAAGTCAATTGTTGGATTTATCTTGCTTAATTTCACCAACAAAATTGGTCCTAAACGAATGAAAGGGTTTATTGTTGCCTAAATATAACGATATGAGCGTTTGTTGATTGATTGATTCATATGATTGATCATGAGTGGAAACCGTGCTTTGTTGTAACTTACTTGCTATTTTGATGAGAACTTGAAGGTGATGGGATGATGTTGTTGTTGGGAATTTAATTGAGGCATGGTTTTTATAGGATAGTTGGATTTCAAAAAAATATTAATAGTAATTGTCCTTGTATTGCATGTTGCTATCAAAAAATTCCTTTTTCAGGACTACCATGTCAAAACGAAGCCGAGTTACCGCTCCTTCCGGTGCAGGGGACCCTCTGGCTCTCGCCCCTCTCCGGGCTAATCCACCAAGTAATCGCCACGGCATTCTATTCGGGATGACGAGCAAGCAACCCGATATCAACAATTGTTGAGTAAACCGTTGTACAACACCAGGTATCCGGACGCCATGACATTAGAGACCCTTGGGCTACAAGAAGATATTGATTGGATGTTTGAACAAGTTGGGTGGGGACAATTCATGGGTGCAAAAGCACCAACTTATGAGCGCGTCTGCTTTCGAATTCCTTAGCTCATTTAATGCCGAAATCCTCACGGGAACTCATGCTGGGGACGGCCTCATCTCTTTTCGCTTGTTCAATCAAGAGTATACATTGACTCTTGCCGACTTCAATCAAATATATGGTCTTCCAATTGATGGTAATGACGCTTTCCTAGCGACTTCAATGCACAACGATTTTGGAATGAAATAGCTCCTTCATATGACTATGTTGCTTCTCGTGCTAAAGTATCACGCGTAATAAATCCCTGTTTTTCGTTATATGCATCGTGTGATGGCTAGCACACTTTTCGGTAGGGGAAAGTGACGGGAATTTGAGGAAGGACGAGCTATTGTTTTTATGGGCTATGGTCTATGGCAAACACCTTGACACGGGTCTCACTTAGCACGCCATTTTCGAGAAAGTCGGGCGGGCGAATGTAGTAAAATCCTTGTTGGAGGCCTAATTACTCCAATTGCTCTTCACTTCGAGCATGACTTAACGGATTTACAACAAGCGCGAGGAAGCAATCGTATTGATCTCGAGGTATGTCTTTGCTATAAAATTACTTGAAAGAATCAATGATCAATTTTGCTTGCTTTTTCGACATACATCCCAACGACTATTACTTCCGACCCTAAGACGAACTACAATTCGTAATCGTGACAATTGGTTGATGGGTATGCGACACAATCCAGGAGGATGACATGCATTTGCCTCGAACTACCTCCCATAGAGGATGATGCTCCCGAATCCCCATCTCCTCCAAGGGGTTCACCACCCCATACTCCTTCATCTCACCCACCACCACCACCGCCACCACATGAACAAGTCAATCTTCAAGCTATTCTACAGGAGCAACAACACCAAAGAGACATGCTATCATATCAACAAACGATGCTCGAACGCCGGTGAGAATATGCTTGACCGCCAACAACAAATGATGGAGCAGCAATTTGGCGTCATTAGGGATATTCGAGAGGACCAACAACAACAAAATGCCCTTTTCTCTCAACTCCATCAATGGCACCTCTCTCAAGGACACTTCCCACCACCGTCATAAGGTCGTATTTGTCTTTGTCTTAGTTTTCGTTTCCTTTGCTTCATTTTGTATCCCATCTCCTCTTCACATTGGGGACAATGTGACCCTTGAAGTAGGGGGTGGCGAGATTTGTTAGAACGCTTGGATTTGAACTATTTTCTTTAACTTTGCGTGTTTTAGCTTTCTTTGTGGATATTTCGTTTTCTTTTTACGCACCTTATCAATACCTTGCAAACAAACATGAGGTAATTTTTTTTTTTACAATTAGATAGGTTAGTTGTGGATTGGTTATGACCATTTTTATCCCGAAAAAGTCATCTTTTTGAAAACTCAAATTGCCAAAATGTTTTTAAGCTGCGTGACTCTAGTAAAAGGATGAATTTGGCCAAAAGAGTTTAATGTCATGAAGTTAGCTTGGACTTTGCTTAAATCTAGATACTTTGTGTCATGATCACTAGAGAAACCATAACTCGGGTTAAAAAAAAAAAAACGAAAAAAAAAACGAAAAAAAAAATGTGCTAATATTGTTATATAAAGGGACAAATCGAGGTTATATTCCTCTGTTTGTTGTTGCTTAGTAACTAGGAGCATTCATGAGCCCCATGTTTGTCTCTTATGTAAAACGGCGACACAAATATGAATATGAGACACCACCCTAGGAGTTTTTGAAAAGACATTCAAAATTTAAACCTAGTGGAAGTTTGCCTCAAAAATGTCCTGATTTTATAATTATATTTGCAATATAAAAAAAAAGAAGAAAAAAAAAATTGAAAAGACCCGAGTTTTGGACTTCTCCTTTTATCATTACATTTTTGTATTTGATCTAAGCATATGAACGACAAATTTTTCGTGATATGACAAGCGTGATGTTTTGAGCGATTCCAATTATTGAAGTCACTCTCTTTTTAACAAATTGGTTGATTTGAAAACGGATGGATTGACTTAATTGGGAAGGAAAAGGTTAGCAGTTCACTTCAATCATGTCGAAATTGTGAAAATAGATATCTCTTTTTGTTTTCAACCCATCTCTTTGTTTTAAAAATTGCTTGAGGACAAGCAAAATTTCCAAGTTGGAGGCGGTTTGATAAGTGTCATTTTGTACATATTTTGTATTATTAATTCAATAGTTTTTGAATTGTTTTGTTAGAAAAATCATAGTTTCTCAAGTATTTCTGTAGCATTTCATCGTGTGGTGTGTTTAACATTATAGGTGGAGCAATGTGAAGCCAATATTACTTGAAAAAAAGGCAAGAAAATCACTCAACATGACTTGGGGTGTCAAGTAACATGGCCATGTTCAAAAAAGAAGGAAATAAATTGGATAAAAATTGGAAAAAGGGTCCAAAACGGCCAAACCGTGTCACCGAACACGGCCATGTTGAAGGGGATCAAAAGAGGAGGAAAAATCGCACAAAACAGGCCCGTGTTGGACCAAAAAGGCCCCGAAACATACCGGGGAGTTTAAGGATGCAAAAACGCTCGAAATTCCAAGCCAAACGCGTCATTTCGGGGCCTTTTTGGTCCAACACGGGCAGGGGGTGTCGGGCAACACGGCCGTGTTCCGCCGGGAGCCAAAAACTCGAAATTTTTGCACAAAACAGCCTCCAACACGGCCTGGCCGTGTTGGGAAGCACGACCATGTCAGGCTGAGTCCCTGTGTGATAAAACAGCACGGCCCGGCCGTTCTGGGCGACACGGGCGTGTCCAGGGACCTCTTTTTGCAACTTTTCTTTGCGGAATTTGGGGAAAACTCACCAACCAACCCATTTTGACCACTTTTGTACACTTTTAACACCCTATTTTCTTTGAAACATGTCTCCATGTCCCCTCCCTCATCACTTGAATACAAGAATTCACCAACCAACAAGGAATATGAGGGTGGTTGTTTAATAAAAGAGAGTACTATCAATGTATTGGTTGCCTATAAAAGCCAAGGGTTGAAATTGGGAGATTCATTCATTAGATACTTAAAATATTCATTGTATTCATTTCATTAAGTAGAATTGGGATCAAGGGGTCTTGGAGGAGAAAGCTTGGGGCAATATTGGAGAAGAAGGCTTGGAGCAACATCATCAATCAAGAAAGAAGTCAATTGAGATTTTGAGAAAGATAAGTACACCATGTCTACAATACTTAAATCTTCTTGTGTAATTTATTCTTTGGTCAAAATCATGTGTAGCTAAACTCCTAGTGTTTGAATGTAATGAACTCTAGAATGGATTTGTGATTAAGGTGTGTATGGTTTTAATAAAATCTTCATATTTTGTGTGATTCACTTATATTATGCTTCGTTCATTCAAATTGATATTTGCGCAATATTGATTTGAAGTTTATTTTTCATCCGGGAAATCGAGAGATTCATGGTGAAATAGAACCTATATAAGTGAAAAGAGTTGCATGCAATCCTAGATATAGGACGACATAAATGTTCTGGATTAGGGTCAAACCTAATATGGGAATTCACAAATCGTTATAATGCTATCTTGGGGGTTTTAACTAGAAAGAGATTTGATTAATCAACTTGAGATTAGAAGTTTTTCGCCTTGAGAAAGGGTTTAACTTAAATTGGGAATTTCTACGGTCCACAAGACACGAGATTTTATTAAAAGAGGTTGGTTTTTGCTTAAGGGCTTACGGTTGTATTTTTAACTTGTCAAATCACAAAAACATTCTAGAGGGATTTACATTCAAACACATTTCTATCTTTTGATTTCTTATTTTACAAATCTTTCTTCATTTTTACAATTTATAATTTGTTTTCCTTTTTCATCAAACAAAAACTCTGAAAATTGTTAGATTAAATAACAAAAAGACGGTAATTATTAGTACTTACAATCCTCGTGGGAATGACACTCGGTACTCAATAATCTATACTATAAAACGATAGGTGCACTTGCCTACGGTTTTAAAGGTAGCTTTTGAGCCATCAAGTTTTTGGCGCCGTTGTCGGGGATTGTAATATTAAGAACGCCTTATTTTTGTTAATTTAATCATTTTTTTATTTTTACATTATCTTTCTTTTTATCTATATTTTTAAGTCTTGTATTATACTTATCATCTTTATTTATTGCAAAGTGCATGCCTACGTCGTCGAGGGAAGTGCGAAATCGCCAGTAGTAACACGGAGGAAAGCATTAATACAGACTACGAGGAGGATATAGACGAAATCAAAGATTTTGCCATGGCGGATGAACAAAGAACTATGTACGATTACGCCAAGCCATCCATGGATGGCACGACGTCAAGCATTGTAAGGCCCGCTGTTGCCGCCAACAATTTTGAAATTAAACCTAACGTTATTCAAATGGTGCAACAACTTGTCCAATTTGACGGTCTACCAGATGAAGATCCCAATAATCACATCGCGAATTTTCTTGAAATTTGCGACACTTTCAAAATCAACGGGGTCTCCGATGATGCCATCCGCCTACGCTTATTCCCATTCTCTCTTCGGGGACGAGCAAAACAGTGGTTAAATACTTTGCCAAAAGGAACGATTACAACATGGAATATTATGGCAGAAAAATTCCTTTTGAAGTATTTCCCACCGGCAAAGACCGCAAGATTAAGGAACGAAATCTCTTCATTTACTCAAGCAGACGATGAAACTTTATACGATACTTGGGAGAGATTTAAGGAATTATTGCGAAAGTGCCCACACCATGGCCTACCTATTTGGATGCAAGTCCAAACATTTTATAATGGGCTACTTTCTCGCAACAAGACAAATGATCGATGCGGCGGCCGTAGGGGGAACTCTTAATAACAAAACGCGGAAGCCGCTCAAGATTTGATCGAGGAATGGCCATGAACGGCTACCAATGGCAATCCATACGAGGTAAAACTAACAGTCGGTTGGTGTGTATAATGCAAATGCGGTAGTTACGCTCGCCGCACTGGTCGAAGCATTGACCCAAAAGATCGACGATCTAGCAGCTCCTAAACCACCACCACCGCATGTTTTATCTTGTGAAACTTGCGGAGGATTGCATAATCATCAGGACTGCCCACACACAATACCTCACACTGAACATGCTAATTACGTTGGGAAACAAGGCAGAAATTACCCAAACAATCCTTACAGCAACACATACAATCCTGGGTGGCGACAACATCCCAATTTTGGTTGGGGAAATCAAGGCCAACCACGACCTAATCCCAATCCTGATCTACACACGTCTCCCGGATTTCAGCCAAATCAAGGTAAGCCTAACTTGGAAGATCTTATAACAAAGTTTGTGCAATCACAGATACCCGATTCAAAGCGGTGGAAACATCCTTGAGAAATCAAGAGGCATCTATCCATAAACTGGAAAATCAAATAGGCCAGATTGCAAAGATGATTTCCGAAAGGCCACAAGGTAGTTTGCCGGGTAATACCGAGCCAAACCCAAGGGAGCACGTAAAGGCAATCACCATCAGTTTTCCACATGAGCATGATTATACCAATGCCGCCATGCAGAAATACGTGGAGGATGACATGCCCAAAGAAAAGCTCATGAAAAAGAGATTGCGAATACAAGCCCAAGATCCCTTAGAAGTCTAACCGAAGAAGATAGAAGGGAGGACAAATTTGTACGTACCTTGATTCTTTCAAACAATTACATGCCAATATTCCATTTGTTGACCCTCATTCAAAGCATGTTAGGGATCTTAATGACATCATTCCTAGTGAAAATAAGCTTAACAAATTATCAAATGTGCGATTGAATGATAAATGTCCTTCCAATGAACTACCACAAAAATTTAATGATCCAGGAAGCTTTATTATCCCTTGCACAATTGATGGTTTACCTGTTGATAGGCACTAGCCGACTTGGGAGCTAGTATCAACGTGATGTCTTATGAAACATTCAAGCATGCGGAATTAAGTGAACTTAAACCTATTAGGATGGACATTCAATTAGCCGATAAATCGATTAAACATCCTAGAGGTATTGTTAAAGATGTGCTAGTTAAGATTGATAAATTCATATTCCCAGTTGATTTTATTATTCTTGACATGCATGATGATATAGAAGTTCCCTTAATTCTAGGGCGTCCCTTTTTGGCTACCGCTAAATCTCTCATTGATGTGCATGATGGAAAGCTTACTTTGAGAGTAGGGGGTGAACAAGTTATCTTTAAAATTCCTTTGAGAAATCCTATAAACTTGATTGAGACAAGGATAAATGATTCTTTGCTTGATATGTCTTCTAATAAATCCTTGAAAGTATGTGATGTTCAATGTGCAAAAGTTTCCACAGATGAATCCCATTTTGAGAATAACATGCAGAAAAATAGGACCATGAAGGTCAATTGTTCGAAAATCGATACGGGTGGCGATGTTGTTCAAAGAGATAAAATTTTTCATAAGTTCAAGGCTCGCCGATTAAATCTTCACATTAGGTGAAATGGTCCACTATCTGACGTTAAAGAAGCGCTACCCAGGGAGGCAACCCGATGTTTGTGTGCAATTGTTTTCATTTTTTTTTTATTTTTTTATTTTCTTTCAAAATAATCACAAGTCCTTAGAGTCATTATCAAATCAAAAAAAAAAAAAAAAAACTCTTGAACATCTTCTTGGTTGTCCTAATTGGGAATATTTGAGATTTCACGGTATTCGAGTTGTGTGTTGCTTGACTTTGATTAGGTATGAAGATGCAGTTGAAGGTCCCGTACCAAAACAACCCAATGATCGCCCAACACCGATTCCACTATTGTAGTAAGGTCGTATTTTTCTTTTTCCACCTCTTTTATATCATTCTAATTTCTTTGCTTTTTGAGTGTTTGGTGTGTGTTTGTCCATTTCTTTGTTTCACATTGAGGACAATGTAAATTTTAAAAGTTGGAGGTGGGTACAATAACATTTTCGGAATGCTTGTATGCTTGTTTGTGAGAAATGTGTTTCTTATTTTTTTTTTTAACAAATTGAATGTTGCTAGTCAATAACTTGGCCCAATTATACCTACATTAACTTGTTAATTTGTGTTTTCAAGGTGAAGCAATTGGTTGTCTAGGATAGATTGACGTGGATGCAGGCAAAATTTTGATGATATTTCTAACACTATAAATACTTGATGTGTTAATGCATGTACGACGATACCTAGCGCTATGAACGTCTGAGAACTCGTGATTTAGTAGTGGTTAACTAGTTGTTAAACCAAGCTTGCGAATAAAAAAAAAGAGAAAGCGAAAAATGAAAAAAAAAAAAGAAAAAGAAAAAAAAATGGACCAATCGAGGTTATACTCCTCTATTTGTTGTTGCTTAGTAACTAGGAGCATTCATGAGCCCCATGTTTGCCTTTTACGGAAAACGGCGACACAAATATGAGTATGGGAAACCACCCTAGGAGGGTTTGAACAGAAATTCAAAATTTAAACCTAGTGGAAGCATGCTTCGAAAGGTCCTAAAAAAAAAGAACGAAAAAAAAGAAAGGAGAATGAATACTCCTTGACTTCTCATTCCAATAAAGTTCAAGAAGCTTGGTTATATGACTAGTAGACTAACTACAATGATCTATTGAATTCTTGTATTTTCATGGTGTTATTGAATTGAAGTTGTTCATAACTATCAGTATTTGTGGAGTGATGATTTCAAGTCTCGAATAATGCTGCCGATATTCGATCTTTCTTGTGATCGATCGCTTTACAAAACTATGTTTTTACTTAATGGTTAATCTGAGTTGAGAAGGCCAAGAACTTGACTCGCTTATGTTCAATATGTTGAAAAAAATCATCTTTGTATGTTGTGATTTATTGAATCCCTCTTTTTGATATAATGTTTTGCTTGAGGACAAGCAAAGTTCAAAGTTGGAGGTGGTTTGATAAGGGTCTTTTTATGCATGTTTTATGTGTATATTTGAGTAGAATTCGAGTTATTTTATTGTTAGTTTTGTAAATTTTTGATTGTACATAGTTCATATTACTCCGAGGTGATTTTATTGATGTAGATTGACCATTTGGGCTAATTTTGGTGAATTTCGGACCATGGATTCATGTCAAAACATACCGGGAGTTTAAGGATGCAAAAACGCTCGAAATTCCAAGCCAAACGCGTCATTTCGGGGCCTTTTGGTCCAACACGGGCAGGGGGTGTCGGGCAACACGGCCGTGTTCACGGAGCCAAAAACTCGAAATTTTTGCACAAAACAGCCTCAACACGGCCTGGCGTGTTCCCCAACACGGCGTGTGTCGGGAACACGGCCTGGCCGTGTTGGGAAGCACGGCCATGTCGGCCGAGTCCCTGTGTGATAAAAAAAGACGGCCACGGCCGGCCGTTCGGGCGACACGGGCGTGTCAGGACCTCTTTGCAACTTTTCTTTGCGGAATTTGGGGAAAACTCACCAACCAACCCATTTTGACCACTTTTGTACACTTTTAACACCCTATTTTGCTGAAACATGTCTCCATGTCCCCTCCCTCATCACTTGAATACAAGAATTCACCAACCAACAAGGAATATGAGGGTGATTGTTTAATAAAAAGAGTACTATCAATGTATTGGTTGCTATAAAAGCCAATGGTTGAAATTGGGAGATTCATTCATTAGATACTCGAGAAAATATTCATTGTATTCATTTCATTAAGTAGAATTGGGATCAAGGGGTCTTGGAGGAGAAAGCTTGGGGCAATATTGGAGAAGAAGGCTTGGAGCAACATCATCAATCAAGAAAGAAGTCAATTGAGATTTTGAGAAAGATAAGTACACCATGTCTACAATACTTAAATCTTCTTGTGTAATTTATTCTTTGGTCAAAATCATGTGTAGCTAAACTCCTAGTGTTTGAATGTAATGAACTCTAGAATGGATTTGTGATTAAGGTGTGTATGGTTTTAATAAAATCTTCATATTTTGTGTGATTCACTTATATTATGCTTCGTTCATTCAAATTGATATTTGCGCAATATTGATTTGAAGTTTATTTTTCATCCGGGAAATCGAGAGATTCATGGTGAAATAGAACCTATATAAGTGAAAAGAGTTGCATGCAATCCTAGATATGGGACGACATAAATGTTCGGATTAGGGTCAAACCTAATATGGGAATTCACAAATCGTTATAATGCTTTATCTTGGGGTTTTAACTAGAAAGAGATTTCAGTTAATCAACTTGAGATTAGAAGTTTTTCGCCTTGAGAAAGGGTTTAACTTAAATTGGGAATTTCTACGGTCCACAAGACACGAGATTTTATTAAAAGAGGTTGGTTTTTGCTTAAGGGCTTACGGTTGTATTTTTAACTTGTCAAATCACAAAAACATTCTAGGGATTTACATTCAAACACATTTCTATCTTTTGATTTCTTATTTTACAAATCTTTCTTCATTTTTACAATTTATAATTTGTTTTCCTTTTTCATCAAACAAAACTCTACGAAAATTGTTAGATTAAATAACAAAAAGACGGTAATTATTAGTACTTACAATCCTCGTGGGAATGACACTCGGTACTCAATAATCTATACTATAAAACGATAGGTGCACTTGCCTACGGTTTTAAAGGTAGCTTTTGAGCCATCAAGTTTTTGTAAAAGACCCGAGTTTTGGACTTCTCCTTTTATCATTACATTTTTGTATTTGATCTAAGCATATGAACGACAAATTTTTCGTGATATGACAACGTGATGTTTTGAGCGATTCCAATTATTGAAGTCACTCTCTTTTTAACAAATTGGTTGATTTGAAAAACGGATGGATTGACTTAATTGGGAAGGAAAAGGTTAGCGATTCACTTCAATCATGTCGAAATTGTGAAAATAGATATCTCTTTTTGTTTTCAACCCATCTCTTTGTTTTAAAAATTGCTTGAGGACAAGCAAAATTTCCAAGTTGGAGGCGGTTTGATAAGTGTCATTTTGTACATATTTTGTATTATTAATTCAATAGTTTTTGAATTGTTTTGTTAGAAAAATCATAGTTTCTCAAGTATTTCTGTAGCATTTCATAGTGTGGTGTGTTTAACATTATAGGTGGAGCAATGTGAAGCCAATATTACTTGAAAAAAGGCAAGAAAATCACTCAACATGACTTGGGGTGTCAAGTAACATGGCCATGTAAAAAAAAAAAAGAAGGAAATAAATTGGATAAAAATTAGAAAAAGGGTCCAAAACGGCCAAACCGTGTCACCGAACACGGCCATGTTGAAGGGGATCAAAAGAGGAGAAAAAATCGCACAAAACAGGCCCGAACACGGCCTGGTCGTGTCGTACAACACGGCCGTGTTGTCCAACACGGCCGTGTCGGCGTGTTTCGGCAATTTTTCTTTGCGAGCACGGCCTGGCCGTGCTGCCCAACACGGGCGTGTCCGAGACCTCTTTTTGCAACTTTTCTTTGCGGAATTTGGGGAAAACTCACCAACCAACCCATTTTGGCCACTTTTGTACACTTTTAACACCATATTTTTCTTGAAACATGTCTCCATGTCCCCTCCTCATCACTTGAATACAAGAATTCACCAACCAACAAGGAAAATGGGAGTGATTGTTTAATAAAAGAGAGTACTATCAATGTATTGGTTGCCTATAAAAGCCAAGGTTGAAATTGAGAGAGGCATTCATTAGATATTCAGAAATATTCATTGTATTCATTTCATTAAGTAGAATTGGGATCAAGGGTCTTGAAGAAGAAAGCTTGGGGCAAAATTCGAGAAGAAGGCTTGGAGCAACATCATCAATCAAGGAAGAAGTCCATTGAGGTTTTGAGAAAGATAAGTACACCATGTCTACAATGCATAAATCTTCTTGTGTAATTTACTCTTTTGTCAAAATCATGAGTAGCTAAAATCTTAGTGTTTGAGTGTAATGAACTCTAGAATGGATTTGTGATTAAGGTTTGTATGTTTTTAATAAAATTCTCTGTCTTGTGTGATTCACTTATATCATGCTTATCTCATTCGAGTTAATATTTCCGGTATATTAATTTGATATCTTTTTCTTCATCGGGTAATCGAAAGATTTATGGTGAAAAAGAAATTGTATAAGTGAAAAGAGTTGCATGCAATCCTAGATATAGGGCGACATAAATCTTCCGGATTAGGGTCAAACCTAATATGGGAATTCATAAATCGTTATAATGCAATCTTGGGGTTTTAACTAGAAAGAGATTTGAGTTAATCAACTTGAGATTAGGAGTTTTTGCCTGAGAAAGGGATTAACTTATCGGGGAATTTCTACGGTCCACATAGCATGAGATTTTATTAAAAGATGTTGGTTTTTACTTAAGGGCTTATGGTTGAATCTTTTAACTTGTCAAATCACAAAAACATTCTAGAGGGATTTACATTCAAACACACTTTTATCTCTTGATTTCTTATTCTACAAATTTTACTTCATTTTTACAATTTATAATTTGTTTTCCTTTTTCATCAAACAAAAACTCTCGAAAATTGTTAGATTAAATAACAAAAAGACGGTAATTATTAGTACTTACAATCCTCGTGGGAATGACACTCGGTACTCAATAATCTATACTATAAAACGATAGGTGCACTTGCCTACGGTTTTAAAGGTAGCTTTTGAGCCATCAGTATACTCCCAGAGGAGGAGCTGACTCTGGAAGAGAAAGGGGAAGAATTAGTGAAAGTGGCAGAGGCACTCCACCAACAAGGCCTAAAGATATCACATATATTAATCCCCAGAAGAAAGACTTCTTGTAGTGGGCAGCACTGAATGAACTTGAGAATAGAGAAGTAACCAGGAAGAATTAGGAGATGGCCACGAGGCAAGAATAAGAAAATAAAAGGCTGGATCGCGAATGGGAAGAAAGACAGAGGAGAGAAGACCCAGCTGCGAAACGAGCTTATGACAAGAAGAAAAGAGAAGAAGAAGAAAAGAAAAGGAAGAGAGTTGATGAAGATAGGCGAAGAGCTGAAGAAGAAGATGAGAAAAGAAGGAAGGAGCAGAGGCGATGAAACTGCTACAGACACCTTCATGTTGTATTTTTACATTATTGTAATTACATAAAAATTTAAGTACTTTTATACTCTTTTTATTGTACTTTGTAAAGCTTTGTAAAGTATGAGAATGATATGTTCAATAAAATGACATATTCATACAAATCATTCTTTGTTTATGCACTGTTTACTTTGCTATTTTATTTAAGTTTTGGCATCACCAAAAAAGGGGAAAATTATTGGAAAATTTATGTAATAGATTTTGAGATACCATGTAAAACTTAGATTAGGAAGTTGGCACCCCAATTCTACTGTAAATCAACTTGTAATAGATAGGGTACTATAAGCTCAGTAGAATTAGCCAAGTTGAGGAATGCAGGACTTGACTGAAGATCAAGATGAAGATTCAGCTGTGTGTTAGCTGAATGAAGAGAAGGGAAGCCTCAATCAAGTGATAGAAAAGTTGTCGGAGTCAGCAGACTGACAGCTGAGTCACTCCAAGATAAGTGGAGTTAACTGTCAAAAGGGTTATGTAGCAAAAAGGATCAAAGAAAGCTGAAGAGATCCGTTGTCAAAGCAAAGTCAATTGTTTGCTGAAAATAGGCATGTGTCAGACTACCTACCTTAAAGTTGTTTTGCTAAAAGAGTGCAAAAAGCAAGGAACCAATGAGATGTACCTGAAAACCTGCAGAGTTTAATAAAAAGCTGCAGGGAAAGGCTGTAGAGCATTAAATTCAAGGATCAGTCTACATCAAAGCTGCAAGACAAGACAAGCCAACAACCTCAAAGTGTAGTTTGAAAAATACATCTATCTCTTCAATGGATATATTTTCCAAACAAGCACTATAAAAGGCTGATGATTCATTTGAGAGAAGGTTACCCAGAGTTACGAATGCAAGCAAGCAAATAGACACTAACATGCAAAACAAGTGCAAATATGTCTCAAGCATTCTATTCATATCCTCAAGCCTAAACTCAAAGGAAATTAATCCAACATACTCAATGAAGGAAAGACGACTTTAATTTGTGGAAGAGGAAAACTTGTTTTAAAGAACAAAGGGTCTACACTCAAAGGTTGAAGGGGGTGTAGTGAGGTTCGATTCGAACGCAGGCTTTAGACTCGTTGGAGGGCTGTGTGAACAAATCGAAGAGTTTGAAAGAGCTGAAGTTACAAGACAACTGTTTTGTTAAGAAGTTGAGTCCCTGAAGCAAAGCCAGCTGTGTGATCAAGGCCAAGCTTGGACTGTCACCATTTTGTAACAAAGTCACCGTTACATTAGTGAATTTCTCCAGGGGTTGGAGAAGTGTGGATTAGAGGAATTACCCAGCCTCTAACCACTATAAAATTGCTTGTGTCATTTACACTCGGCACACTTTTATTCTTGCATACTTATACTGCTGTTTGTCTGAATTGCTAAGTCAACTGATAATAACTAATCTTAAAACAAGTGTTGAAATACAATTTCAATCAACGGTGAAAGTCTTCCGCTATAAAAACCAAGCCTACCGAACATTTAAAGAGTTAACTGAATCAACTGAGTTATACTGTCAACAACTCAGTCGAGTCTATTGAGTGGCTAACTCTGCTATGCAAGTAAACTAAGTTGTCCACCAATGACCCATCTAAGTTGTCCACCAAGTCTATTCAACCCCCCTCTACACTTTACTCTATCACGCCTTAGGACCTACACGTCTTGACCCGAACAAAATAATGTAGGAGTTATTAAATAAAAGTTATTATAATAATTTAATACATTCTTATAAAATATCATGTTAAATATCCGATCATAAATTAAAACTTTAGGAAAATGAGAAAGAGAATAGCTAAATTGATTATATAATTTAGAATAAATAAATAAATAAATTGATTATCTATTTGAACCAAGTTTACAAATTTATTAAAAATACTTATTGAGTAATCTAATATATGTTAACTTAATAATTCTTGACAACTAAATCAAATTAAATCAATGGAGACATATTTGAGATTTATACCAACAAATTACTATACATGTTAATTTAATAAATAAAATCAAAGTGTCATTTAATCTATCAATTACAATATCATTATCTTAATCATTTTTATTTGATTATAATATCTAACACTAACAAATGAACAATAATTTTCCTATTGTTTGAGATTAATAAATAAATAAAACATACGTTTCTACAAATCCAAAATATGTTATCTATTTTATTTCTAAATAACTATATAATTCAAAGTTGAATATATACAATTCCCTTTATTAATATTTAAATTAAATTTATATTTTATTGATTTTGTTTTATATATTATATTTATTTAAATTTTTTAATCACTATTGAAAATTTATTTTTGTTCTATAGATTTTTATTATACTATTCAGAACGTGTAGTATACTGTTCGAATTTTTTTATATTTGATAATAACCTAATATTTAGTTATATTTGTCCACTTATGATTTTCGAAGAAATTAAACAAAATAAACAATTATTCTTGTAAAAATAAATGAAACTGGCATCAATTAAATCAGATTATATCTAAAGCCTACCATCTATAAATCTGTGAAAATATATGAAAACTAGATTTACTCAAAATAATAAATTTAATGGTTTAAATTAGAAAGTATAAAAGCTATGATAAGTGGGGCTTATATATTTTATGCAAAGAAAATTGTTTCGTGAATTTTTATGCAAGAAACGTGCAATGACATTCCTATAACTTAATAGTTTCAATAATATTATTCAACAGCCAGTCCGTCAATTCTATATCAGTTGGTTGCGCACGAAGTGTGACGCCAACCTAGTATCCAGTCAGTATGTTGTGCGCCGGAACGACACAACCAGTCCATCCTTATTCGGCAGATAAGTGTTGATCAAACATAAACTCCCCAACAGTACACCTTATCCCTCTAACGGATAGGGTTGTAACCACTATCCCAGTTGGCACGACGTCTCCATACTGGAGCCAGCTAAGCTCAGAGATAATCATAATCATGATTATACCCAGTTCCTATGACCCAATCGCCCGCCAGACTCTCCTATCCAGCTTGAGATTGAAATTTGGATGATGGAGTATGAGACTCTAGCCGGACTACCCATCTCACACTCGACTTATCCATTCTATAGTTCAATCAGTCAGTCAATCAGTAGGACCGAAGTGTTCAAAGACTTGTTGCGTCAGTAATTTAGTTAATCAGTTCAAGTTCACGACATAGTTACCGGATGGGTAATCTAGCTGGGTATTTTATTCAATTCATTGTATTATGCTAAAGTCCTTAACGAGATTTCGGATAATGCGGCTAGGAAGTCGCCGTATTACTAGTACAATTATTCGGTATGAAAGTCTCGAATAAAATTCGGATAATAATTAATAAAAAATAATTTTTTTAATTAAATAATTATAAATTTTTTTAGTATTATTATAAATAACTGAATTTATAAAAATATAATTTTCTATGACCTTGGTAAATTTTATTTAAAATAAAATATTTTATTAAGGAAGAAAATTTTATGCCGGATTTTAAAATTCCATAAGTGTTGATCCTGGACTCGGAAAGAGACAAGGTCAGTTTCTGTTTTTTTTCTGAAAATTCCAAAGAAATATAATTTCAAGGTCTCGGGGTCAGATTTTAAAAATTTCAGGCCAGTCCTGAACTTTTCCCAAAACAAAATTTTGACCCGATATTTTAAAATTAAATATCTCTTAAAACCGGGATGGGTATTAACGAGATTCCAAATCTAAAAGTTTTTATAGGACAATATTTATTTGGGTTAAAGCATTTTCGAAACTTTTCCAGTTTAAGTGCCCAATTCTTGAAAAATTCCATTTTGGCCACAAAGGTAATTTTACCGTTAAGGGCTCGTTTCAAGCCCGTTTTTCGTGAAATTTGGACTAAAGGTCCGAAATACTATTTAAAATAAATTTTTATTATTTTTGGGATAGTGGCTGCCCCTTATTATCAAAATTTACAGTTTAGTCCCCTAAAGTTTGAAAAATATTATTTTGGTGCCTAAAGGTTCTCATATTTGCACCAGCTTGACCCGGAGGGTCCCACTCATTATTTATCTCATATACATTATTTTTACAGTAATTTTAGTCCAAAATTTCAAAAATTTCCAGAATTGTTCCCACGGTTTTCGGGTTTATCACTTTTGGCCCTACATCTCGCCCTAGTTGCAAAAATGACCAATACTCGATTTTGTTCACAATTTCATATGTCCAGAATACTTATATAACATATAAAATATATTTCTCATATTCTTAGTTATTTTGAACATATATATAAAAAGAAAGCATAAAAGCATACAAAACTTGTTTTTTTCTAAGTAAAATCACTTTTGTCATAATTCCTAATACACACACACACACACACATATCTCAAAATAATTCCAGAAATATATCATAAAATAAAACACATACATTCATACCAAAAGAAAGCACATAAGCATACTAAAGTTATTTTTTCTAAGCAAAATCACTTTCAACATAAGTTTTTGGAATTATGACATATTTTCTAAGCAAATATACACATATTTTTTCTCAAAATTTTCCCAGAATTAAAAACTGAAATTTTTCTAGAAATATATAAAAATATAAACACATATACTCATGCCATTTTCATGCAAAAATCATGAGTTTTTAGAAGAATTTCAACCACCTTAACTCTTTGTGCTTTTGGTAGGAATGGTCTAATACTTCTAGCTTTTACAAGCTTCCTCAAGGTCCTCTCAAAGCTCTAAGGTCAGCCCCTACAAGGTGTTTTGGTGTCAAGAAAATGAAAGAATAGGAAGAGTGTAGTTTAAAAGTCCTTACCCTTGATCCTTAGCCTTCTTGAAAGCCTTCTAAGACTCAATATCTAAGTTTAATGCTTTCAAATTTTCGGCCTTCCTTCTTCAAGCTACAAGGAGTGGAGTTTCAAGTTAGAGGTGAAGAGGACAAGGCTTGAATTTTTGAAGGAAAGTTGTTGAAAAAATAATCTTACCTTATTACCTCAATTTTCGGCCCTTATGGTAGAAGTAGAAGAAGAAGTTGTTTTCTTTGGCAAAATATCTAGGTTTTTGGATGGAATAGAGTGAAATGAAGTCTTCACCCTATTTAAGGTTCCAAGTGACCGCCCTCTTCCCTCTCTTCCTTTAGGCCATTAATTGTTTGGAGTAGGAAGGCTCATGCTTGCCTTGGGAAGGTGAGGAGTTATTTTTTGGTTTTGAGAAAAGGAGCATGCTAGAACAAGACAAAGGGGAAAAAGACAAAAGAAAAAAGACAAATTTGCTTCCTCCTTGCTCCTAGTGCCCCCCTTAATGCTCCCCCTCATATTTTTCTTTTTTCCGTATCATTTGGATTTTTGTGATATCCTATTCCTCTTATCAAATGTCTTATAGTCCATCTTTCTTATATAGGTCAATTGTCTCTATTCTAGTGATAAGACACCAAAATCCAATAGTTTGGTTAAATAAATTATATAATATAAGCTAAGTTAATGATATAATATTCGAGGGATAATTAGTAATTAGCATTTAGCAAGTTAGAGAAATAAAATAAAATTAGTATTGAGATACCAAGAATTATAAAATTAAAGCCATTTTTTTATTAATAACAATTTGTGACACTTAGTTACATAGTATAATATTTGGAATGTTATAATTTGGCTAATAACAATTTGGGCCTCACATCCTCTCATCCTTAAAAGAATTTGGTCCTCAAATTCCTCTCAGAACAATTCCGCATGCTGTCTTCTCATATCCTCCTCCATTTTCCACGTGGCATCCTCGTCTCGATTGTGTGCTTGCCATAACTTTAACCAATGGAATCTCTCTCTTCCTTAATTGCCGCACTTGTCTATCAATGATCCGTATGGGCTTCTCGGTGTATGATAGATTCTCCATTACTGGAGGAATTTCTCGAGTGATAACGTGTTCTTGGTCGGGCTGGTATTTTCTTAATATGGAGACATGAAACACGTCATGCATTCTGCTGATAGGAGGTGGTAGTTCCAACTGATAGGCCAAATTCCCGATTCTCTTGAGTATCTTGTACGGCCCAATGTATCCCGTACTTAACTTTTCTCCTTTCTTTGAGTGAATTAGTCCCTTTTGTGGTGAAAGCCTAAGGAATACTTCATCTCCTACCTCAAACTCCAAGTATTTTGTCCTTTTATCTGCATAGTTCTTTTGCCGACTCTGAGCTGTATGAATCTTTCCTTTTATAAATCTGACATTGTCTAAAGTTTATTGTATCAGGTCTACTCTAGGGAACAATTGTTGGGGTCGCTTCTCTCTTTTTGGGGTCCACTGGTTATCAATTTCCCAGTGTAGCGGGGATCTGCACTTTTTCTCGTGTAATGCCTCGTATGGCGCCATTCCTATCGTCGCCTGATAGCTATTATTGTAGGCGAACTCTGCTAATGGGAAATGAGAATCCCAACTCCCTTTAAAATTTAGCGCACAAGCTCTTAGCATATCCTCTAGTGTTTGAATTGTACGTTCTAATTGCCCGTCGGTTTGCAACTGAGTGGATGTACCAAAGCTTACACTTCCAATATCTTGAGACAAACCTCGGATCTCAATAAGAAATGATGTCCGTTGGTACTCCATGCAACCTTACAATCTCTCGGATATAGATCTGTGCCAACTTCTGTAGGCTATCCATTTTCTTCATTGGCAGGAAATGAGCTGATTTGGTGAGTCTGTCCACCACAACCCATATGGTATCATAACCTCCTATAGTCCTCGACAAATCCATTACGAAGTCCATCGTGATAAGTTCCCATTTCCATTCGGGAATTTGTAATGGCTGTAGCAACCCTGACGGCCATTGATGTTCGGCCTTGACTTGTTGGCAGGTCAAGCATCTAGCCACATATCTGCTACCTGATTTTTCACATTGACCCACCAGAAGTGCTGTTTCAAATTCTTATACATCTTATTACCACTGGGGTGTATGGTGTACCTTAAGCGATGTGCTTCTCCCTAAATCTTATTCCTCAACTCCTCATTGCTCGGTACACATACCCGGTTCTTAAATCTCAAAATTCCATCTTCTGCTATAGAAAATTTTGGACATTCTCCTTTCTGAACATTTTCCTTAAGTTCCCGGAATTTTGGGTCTCCTTCCTGTGCTGCTTTAATCTCATCTAGCAGCTCAGATCTCACTGAGATATTAGCACAGAATAATTGCATGTCCATTCTTGTCGAATTCCATGCACTCAATTCTTCTAGTGACCTCCATTCCCTAATCATCAGTCTCGCTACGTTGGCCTTTCTACTCAAGGCGTGTACTACCACATTCGCCTTCCTAGGGTGGTACTGGATATCAAAGAGATAATCTTCAATAAGTTCCATCCACCTTGTTGGGCTTTGGTCCAACATCATGCCTGCAATGGGCTTTAAAAGAGGCCCGAGGTGCAGCCCACGATTTGAACTCGTGAGCGTTGGACTGCACAGTTAAAGGAGAGCTTAAAGGATTTGATATTGACTACCTATACCAACAGATGCATCTTCTTTTCTGGTGCCCATTATATTGAAACTTTAAGGTTAAGCGTGTTTGGCCTGGAGTAAACATGGGATGGGTGGTCCCCTGGGAAATTTTCCAAGGTGCCCGTGAGTGAGGACAAATCATGCTAGAAAATACTCGTGTTGGTTTGTGGGGACAATCGTCAATCCTGGTAGAGCTAGAGGTCCAACAACTGGTATCAGAGTAGGTCACGGGTTCGAATTCCCTTGGAAGCACGCTGCAGTGGAGGTTGCTAGGAGTGGTGGAACTGAGATGCTGGCGCAATGGAGGTAAATGGACCAGAACTGAAGGGTAGGTTGCTAGGTGGCCGGAAATGAGGTAAACAGACTGAAACTGAAGGTGTAGGTTGCTGGGTGGCCGAAACTGAGAGGCTGGTGTGACGCGACGCTTGAACTACAGAAGTTGGCGTTAGAACTGAGAAAGTTTGGCGGGCAATGGAGGTTACCAAGCACTGGAGCTGAGATGCTGGCAGGTGCTGGGAAGGGGATTGTTGAGCTTTGGTCTAATATCCTGCCTGCAATGGGCTTTAATAGAGGCGCGATGCGCAACCCGCGATTCGAACTCGTGAGCGCTGGATTGCACAGTTAAATGAGAGCTTAAAGGATTTGATATTTACTACCTATACCAACATATGCATTTTCTTTTCAGGTTCCAATTACATAGAAACTCTGAGGTTAAGCGTGCTTGGCCTGGAGTAACATGGGATGGGTGACCCCCTGAGAAGTTTTCCAGGGTGCGCGTGAGTGAGGACAAAGCGCGCTACAAAAGACTTGTGTTGGTTTGTGGGGACAATCGTCAATCCGGGTAGCGCTAGGGGTCCAACAAAAAGCAAGCATCATGCATGACCATTAGCAAATCCATTAGCACAACAACTCAAAAAACATGCGCACGTGTAGAGGGACTTTACGATAGCATTACTTAAACTATATCCACCAACAAAACTCACAGAAAAATAGCATTTTGTCGATGGCACCGAAAGATTAGAACTTCCAGTGTCCAAAATCACAGTGAATTTCTGAGGCGGCGTTCCAATACCAATATCACCAAAATATTGAGCATCTAAGTAGTTCTTCAGAGCAATAATATCAGTATCCGAGTCTCCATTAACACCACCAATATTATAATAACCCTTCACAGAGCCCCTCTGCTTTGAGTCAAGGTTTTCTGATAACCGATTAATCTGATTCAGTTTTCTCTTCTTTGGCCACGAGTCAAAATGGTACTAACATGTTCTTTATTTTGATATCAATGAAGACAACATAAGTGCGATTATGTCCTTTAAGTCAAATATTTCTTCACTGTTTACATTTCCCAACCACATGCACCTCAATTTTATAAGTGAGGCACGAGTAAAATTATGAGCAAAAAAGATGCTAAAGTTCAAAGCAGCACCAAAACAAACCACTATTTATAAGTACTGAATATTTTTGGCATTGACGCAACTTAAGTGCTTATTCTGCAAGAGCTTTATATTTGTCAAACAAGCTCCAACTACAACATCAAATGTCTTCAATAAACATGTAATAACATGAAATTAATGATATGAAATCAGTAAGCGCAAATTTAATGTGGAAGCAACAAAAATTCTACTATTTGCAAAAAAAATGAAAATAGCACGCGATAATTAAGCAAAAGTAACTAAAAGCATATTGTGTAGTAAGTTTATCAAAATTCACGCCATTACCTTGTTTGCAACGCCATATCATAACTTCCATGGAATGATATAAATTCGTAAGGCAGAAGATAACGTTGCTCCAAAATCATTAACACCTCAAAAAATATATCAATGCAAAATCCAGAATAATTCTAGCTATTTATACTTGAATTCCATGTAACCTTCACAAATTTCTCAATCGAAGCTCTACTAGGCACTCCAATCATAATTGGATTTGCTTCAGTGGGAATCAGGCAAATGGAGGGAGAGAGAATAGAGAGAGATTTCAGATTAGGGATAATGGCCCGATTTAGGAGGGAGAGAGAGAGAATAGAGAGTGATTTCAGATTAGGGGTACAAGCGCGAGTGAGGGGGGAATGTCATTTGCGGGAATTATAGATAGGATTCACAGTATTAGAAACAATAATTTTATGCGACGATATTGTTGTCACTAATAGTTATCTTTTGTGATGGCTCTCCATCGTCGCTAATAATGTTGATGTGGAGGAGGCTTTTTCTAGTAGTATGGTGCGACGGGATGGGCCAGGTGAATAATCTGGCCCATTTTGATAGATCTAAGCTTTAATATAAATACCCTCCTATTGAACATCTTAGTTTTCATCTTGAAAATGAGCGGAGCATTATGTTTCATGATTTTGAACAAATAGATGATGTTATTAAGGGGAAACATTATGAAGGAAAACATGTTTTTGGCATGGATACAAGCCAGTAACAATATCCTTACGCAAGAGAGGTAACTTATGTTGAAGCTCCCACAAAGTTTACATGGAAACAAACAATTAAGAAGTGGATTGATAAGCGTCATTTCATGCATTTTTCCTTCTTTATTTTAATGGATTTTAGGTTGTTTTTGTTATTAGTTTCGTAGGTTTTTGGTCATGCATGGTTTATATTAATATGAGGTGCTTTTATTGGTGTATGTTAATCATTTAAAGTGGTTTCAAATGAATTATCGGCCATAGATTTATGTCAAAATATAAGTGGGGGTTTATGGATGCAAAAACGCTCGAAAAACCAATCCAAATGTGCCAAATCAAAGCCTTTGGTCTGAACACGACCAGGGTGTGTTAGGCAACACAATTGCATTGAAGAAGAGCCAAAACAGAGCAAAACTAGCCTAGTTTATACAAAGCACTGCTAGGCTGTGTTTTGAAGCACGTCCATGCTCTGGAGGTTGCCAAAAGATATACAAAACACGACCAAGCTGTTTTTTGAAAAATGGCCATCCTGCTTGACTGTTTTTGCACGAAATATGAAGGGTATTTTGGGAAAGCACTTCAACCAAGCCTTTTGACAACTCCTATACACCTTTAACACCTAATTGTGCTCACAATATCTACTTTTCACGAACAATTATGCATATAGAAAATCACTCAACAACCCAATTGATGAAGTGGATCATTAAACTATCAAAAGGTTATATTTTTAATGAATACTTTCATCAAATTAATGTCAATAAAAGCCCAAGAATGCGGTTGAGGATTATATCCAGATTTTAGACAAGAAAGATACATATTTTGGTGAGGAAAAGACATATTGGATCAATTCTACATCAAATTCTCACATCTTATACATCATCTTAGGGTTTCTTGTCGAATCTTGCACAAGGAAGAGACGTTAAGACACAAAGATTGAAGATCACTAGGAGCGAAAGACGAATGCTATCACTTCATCATCATACATCCATCAGGGGAGTCTTGTGTTGGTTTTAAAAGTTTAAATATCAAGTATTTATGTCAATTTTAAGAGAAACTTCTTGTTTTGGTTTTCATTTCCATCATGAGCTAAATCGCTAGTGTTTGAATACGGTAAAAACTAGAATTAATATGTGATTATTGGTTTGAATGTTTTAATATGCTTTCTTATTTTTTCATGCGATTCGTTTATGTTATTCTTGTTTATTCAAAGTGGTATATGTGCAATATCGATTTGAATCTTATTTCACACATGGCAATCAATAGATTTATGGTGGGATAGAACCAACATAAGTGAAATGAGTTACATGCAATCCTAAAAGTTGGACGCCATAAATCTTCTGGATTAGGGTCAAACCTAATGTGAGAATTCATAAATCGTTAATGCAATCTTGGGAGTTTTAACTACAAAAAGATTTTGGTTAATCAACTTGAGGTTAGGAGTTATTCATCTTGAGAAAGGGTATTTAAATTATTTTATGAATTCTTATGGTCCATGAAGCAAGAAAGTATGTTAAGGGATGGTTAGAACTTAAAGGTTTATGGTTGTATTTGTTTTAGTAAAATCACAAAACCGTTCTAAGGGTATTAACATTCAAGCAAGTTTCTATCCATCGTCTTCCAATCCGAGTGAATCTGATACTTTCATGTTCAAAGTTGCATGTTCCACTTTTATTTTCTTTCGTTTTATTATTATTTTGCAACAAACTATTTGATAAACTTGCAGGCTAAATAATAAAAAGACGTATTACTAGCACTTGTAGCCTTCATGGGATCGACACTTGATACTCACTTAGCTTTACTATAAACGATAGGTGCACTTTCCGGATGATATTCTCGTATAGATTTACTTAATCAATCGCAACATGATGGTATTATATCAAGTATTATATATTATATTATATATGTAATTTTTAAATGTATATATTTGCATTTCATAGTTTTTTTTATTAAGACATATTTTTTTGTGATAGAGCTGATATTGAGTGAAAATGAAATTAAAGTTTTGGCCTTGGCAGAAATCAAAAAATTGTTGCGAAGTCGTGGTAGGAGTCTACATGAATTTGATACGGTGTCATTCCTAGATTTTGAGAATATTGAGAGACGGAGAATATACTATATATGGCGCTATTTGAGATATGATCGTAAAGTACTATCATTACGCTAACCTTCTTTCAAAAATGTTTGATGAATAATGTCACGTGTATTCCAAAATAATGCGTGTGTGGAATCCAATGAAGGTGGTATGTTCTTTTCATATGGATACCGAGGCACGGGTAAGATATTTTTGTGGAGGGCTTTATCTTTTGGGTTAAGATCTAAAGAACAAATTGTACTAAATGTGGGTCGAGTGGCATAGCGTCTCTTCTGTTGCCCGGTGGAAGACTTCACAGAAAAATAGAGTAGCTGAAAGAAGGAACAAAACTCTAAAGGAGGCTGCAAGGATAACGTTAGCTGAAGCTAGATTCCTAAGAGATTTTGGGCTGAAGCCATCAACACTGCTTGCTACACTCAGAATAGGAGTATGATCAATAGGCAATTATCCAAAACTCCCTATGAAATTTGGACAGGGAGGAAGCCAAATATTGGATATTTCAAGATCTTTGGATGTAAGTGCTTCATCCACAACAATGGTAAGAACAACCTAAAAGCTTTTGATGCTAATGATGATGAAGGTATCCTTTCGGGATACTCAGCTGAGAGTAAAACTTATAGAGTGCTGAACAAGAGGACTATGGTCATAGAAGAGTCTATCCATGTGTTTTTTGATGAACCCAATGTGAAAGGAAAAGACATAGATGAGTAAGCTGAGAAGAAGAATCAACCAACTATACAGAAGAGTCCCTATGCTGAAGCAGAGCACTCAACCCTGATGAAGATGAGATAGCTGAATCTCAAAGACAGCTGGAAGGTCTGCAGGTGAATGAATGATGATGATGAAGCTGTTCGAGTCAACTTAGCTACAAGACGGCTGAATCCCAGATTTACTCCAACCAGATGAGAGATGGATGAGAGACCATCCACCTGAGTTAGTTATTGGAAATGTCAGAGATGGACTAAGAACCAGATCCAGAGCCCAACATGAAACTATGTTTACTTGTTTCATTTCCCAGATAGAGCCCAAAGATGTATCTCAAGCATTGGAAGACACACATTGGATTCAGGTTATGCAGAAAGTGCTGAACCAATTTGAAAGAAACAAAGTTTGGGAATTGGTTCAAAGGCCTACCCACCAAAATGATATTGGTACTAAGTGGGTATTTAGAAACAAGATGAATGAGGAAGGATCTGCTATAAGAAATATAGCAATACTGGAAGCCAAAGGGTATTTCTTAGATGAAGGTATAGATTTTGATGAAACTTTTTCTCCTGTTGCTAGATTGGAAGCAATTAGGATGTTTCTTGCTTATGCTGCTCACAAGAACTTCACTGTGTATCAAATGGATGTGAAGAGTGCATTTTTGAATGGACTTTTGGAAGAAGAAGTCTATGTTAAACAACCTCTAAGTTTTGAGAAGAAAATTATTAAAGATAAGTTCTACAAGCTCAAGAAAGCTTTGTATGGATATAAACAAGCACCAAGAGCCTGGTTTGACACATTGTCTCAGTTTCTAATTGACAATAGATTTACCAAAGACAAGGTTGATAGAACACTCTTCAGAATTCAAGATGGGGAGAGTATACTGCTTGTTCAAATTTATGTGGATGATATCATATTTGAATCCAAAAATAAAGAGCTGTGTGACAAGTTTTCAAACCTCATGCAAGGGAAATTTGAAATGAGTATGATGGGAGAGCTGACTTTCTTCCTAGGTCTTCAAGTCAAGCAATTGAAGGATGAAACCTTCATAAGTCAAACCAAGTATACCAGAGATTTAATGAAGAAATTTAGTATGGAAGAGAAGTCGTCAGTGAAGATTCTCATTAATACATCAATCAAGATGGATATGGATACAAATGGCAAAGCTGTAGATCAAAACAAATATAGAGCTCTCAATTGATCATTGCTCTATTTAACAGCAAGTAGGCCAGATATCACCTTTGCTTTTGGTGTATGTGCTAGATTTCAATCTGCACCAAAAGAGAGTCATATGACTGCAGCCAAGAGAATCCTAAGGTATTTGAATGGATGCCAAGAAGTTGGCTTATGGTATCCAAAGGATGGAAGATTCAAGCTAGTTGGTTACTTAGACTCAGACTATGCTGGATGAAGAGTGGACAGGAAGAGTACATCTGGTATTTGTCAAATGCTTGGAAATAAATTAGTTTCTTGGTTCAGCAAGAAACAAAACTCAATAGCTACATCCACACAGAGTACATAGTGCGAAAGCAAATAGCAGCCCAAGTTCTATGGATGAGGCAATAACTGATAGATTATGATATAGAAGAAAAAGAGATTCCAATTATGCGTGACAACACAAGTGCTATTGCAATTACTCAGAATCCAGTATTTCATTCAAGGACTAAGCACATTGATGTCACATATCATTTTATAAAAGATCATGTTGAAAAGAAAGACATCACTTTGGAATACATCTCAACTGATAAACAGTTAGCTGACATATTCACTAAGCCTTAATGTGAATCAAGATTTGAAGAGCTTAAGAATGAGTTAGCTTTTATTGAGCTGAGTTAGGAGACTCAGAAGACTCAATCAGTAGAGTTAAAGAAGAGATAAATGAAAATCAGCAAAGTTTCATTTTCTAGCCAAATGAAATAACCAAGACGGGAAATCAGATCGAGTTACCGCGGTGAGTGATTATCATATGAAGAGAGAAGCAGAGTTAAGTAACTTTTGGAAGATAGTTGAGTTATTAATGAGCTAAGTGACAAAACGCAGTCGTTTTCTATGAACGGGAATGTTTTTGGGCATTATGTCAGCGTAATTATGGTGTCAGAATAAAGCATGTACACATTTAACCTATGATTGGATATAAATGCTACTGCATTTAATGCGGGGAAATTAATGTGGTTTAAAGCCTCTAATCTCAACCGTTGATCTTGATCAACCTTTTCAAATTCTAAAAACCGTCCCTTCACGTCCCTTATATACCAAAATTCAATTTTCTCTCTCCTCACAATACACTAGTCTCTCTTAAGCAAGTTCAAGTTTTTCTATGCAACTAAAGCAAAACCCTAGTTCTCACAGCGTTCGATATACAAGTTTTTCACCGTTCATTTTCTAGAAATGGCTTCAAACTATGATTTTGTCAAGATGTCTGAGAAGATCCACTCTGGCTCTACAGTAGATTTTGTTAGGAAATTTATTTGTTAGATTTTGATGATACCATGTAAAACTTAGAATAGGAAGTTGGCACCCCGTTTTCCTTGTAATTCTATGTTGTAATAGATAAGACTGAAAGAGCTGAGTGACGTTAACTATGTCAAAGAATGCAAGAAGTCAACTGCAGACTAGAATGAAGAATCTGATGCATGTCAGTTGAGTATGGCCAAGATGAAAAACAAGGACTGGACTGAATGAGAGCCAGCTGAGGAACAACTGTGTGAAGTATGAGGAAGTGTCAGTCAAGTCAATAAAAGAAGCCAAATCTAACAGTTTAATTGACAATTGAGTCATTCCCATATGATTGGAGCAGACTCAAGTTAAAGGGGTAAAGGCAGCAGTCAAGTCAAGACAACTAACATGGATCCGTTGGAAGGAAGTTAAGGATATTACTCGATATAGTAATAAGTCCAAGCTACCAGGTCTTAAAGTGTTTGGCCCAGAAATATGCAAAAGGAATAAACCAATGGGAAACACTGGAGCATGTGTCAGACCCTGTAAAGCTGCAGAGTTATAATTTAATACGAGGAATGGTCAACATCACAACTCTGCAGACCAAGTAAAGACAAGCCAGTGAAAAAGAAGTGTCATTTGAAAACAGTCTATCTCTTTAACGGACAAATTTTTAAATGAGCACTATAAAAGGCTGAGGAAGCATTTGAGAAAAGGTAACGATTTACACGAACGAATCAAGCAAGCATAACCTGCAATATTCTCAAAGCTTATCAAGAAATTCCTTAAGCCTAAAACTCGAAGGAACTCGATCCAACACACGTTGTGTTGGAAAGATTACTTCAACCAGTTGAAAAGTAAAAGTTTCAAGAACGAAAAGGGGTCTACTCTCCAAGATTGAAGGAGCTGTAGTGAGGTTCAAGGTCAAACCAGAAGTTTCAGGTTTGTTGGAAGGCTGTGTGATCAATTCCAAAGACTTGAAGGGAGCTGAAGTAGCAAGGCAGCTTGTCTTGTGAAGAAGTTCGAGCCACGGGAGGCTACCGTGTGATCAAAGTCGTCTCTAGTTTTAGAACTGCTTTGTAACTTGATCTGTTATCTAGTGGATTCCTCCAGGAGTTGGAGAAGAGTGGATTAGAGGAATTACCCCATCCTCAAACCACTATAAATTTGCTTGTGTCATTTACTTTCAGCATTTACTTTCTTGCTTATATTTTCATATCTCACGATAAGTTATATTGATATCCAACCGATAATAACAAGTGCTAAAACAAGTGTTAAAAGCGTGCTTAAAATTTAACAAAGGGTGTTAAGTCTTCCATTTGTTAAAACCAAATCACCTAAAAGTTAGGTGTTAGTGTGTTAGCCGACTAAGTTATACTATCAATTGCTCAATCCGAGTCTATTAAGTGGGTAACTTTGTCAAGAAAGCCAACCTAGTGTCCCCAAGGACCCAATCGATTTTTGAGTCAACTCGTTGAATATTTTAAAAGGACTAAAAAGTTAAAATTTGGTAAGGTTTATTCACCCCCTTTCTAAACCTTACACCACACCCCTTGGACCTACAAGTGGTATCGAGTGGTTGGTTCATTGATCCTTCCGATCGGTTATCGAACTAGATCTCAATCTTTTCAAAAGATTTAACACTTGTGTTTTCAAAGTCTTTCATTTTTAAAGCAAAGTTATCATCGTGGAAGCAAATCTAACTCGTATTCTATGTTTACTATGGAAGAGTTTGATGACGGAAGATTTGTATGCGCAGCTCACCTATCCTTACACGATGAAATGTGGCTTGTGATATAAGATGGGCCATTGCAAACAATGAAAGTTAATATTGCCGTGAGAAGAGCACCTCCAGCTGAAGGAGAGGATGCTGCACCAGCAGAGGCTAGACCAACCATGGTTGATAAACCTCACAGTGAATGGACAATGAAGATAGAAAGATATATAACCTGGACACTGTGGCCAATGATATTCTCTACAAGATGTTGGACAATGCTATGTTCAACAAAGTCAAATCATGCAATCAACCAAGAAATCTGGGATAAGCTAACCCACGATTTGTGAAGGATCGAAAGCAATTAAAGAGATTAAATTAACTGTTGCTGTTCAAAAATTTGAAAATTTTAAAATGCTTGCAGGTGAAAGTATGGATCAGCTGGATGCCAGATTCACAGAAACTAATGAGCTTTCAGCTCTTGGGAAAGAGTACACTCAGAAGGAGATGTGCACAAAGATACTAAGATACCTCCATGCTGAATGGGAAATGTAGGTCATGGCCCGGAGACATTCAATGGACCTCTCAAAGACATCGAATCATGAGCTTTCTTAGACCTCAAAGCCTATGAATTTGAGCTGAGAAGGAAAAAGTAAGAGGAGATAGTTGTACCCAAGACAACTACATTATTGGCCAGTGAAGGGAAGAAAGCCGAGCCAAAGGAGACCATTGACCAGGAGGAAATTGCCCTCATGGTAAGGAGATTCAACAAGTTCTTTAACAAGAACTACAAAAAGAAACAAGTGTGAGACCTCCATGAGACTATCAGCACCTTCCAAAGCAAGGGAGGACAGGCCGCCCAAGAGAGCTGAACATCAAAGAGCTGACTATCAGAGAGCTGAAATCCTGTGTTGGAATTATAGACAACCAGGACACTTCGCTCTTGCCTGTTCCTATCCACCAGTCAACAAATACAGAAATGAGGAGGATAGAAGAGTCTTCAGGGAAAGAAGATAAGAAAAGAAGAATGCCATGTTGGCTGCTGAGACTACTGAGCCATCCAAGTCTAAAGATCCAGTAGACTCGGATAGCAGTGAGGCTGACTATTCAAGTGATACTAAGGAAGAGGCTATGATATGCCTCATGGCCAATGAACAAGATCAAGGCGATGAGGTATATCCTAACTCATCTCATTCTGATTCAAGTAATAGTGATTGTGATATACATACTTCATCACCCACAGATCTTTATGATTCATTAGGCAAAATGATGAAAGATTTTGAGCACATTAAAACCTCACATACACTTCTAAATGAGGAGAACAGCCAGCTTAAAAGCCAAAACTCACAACTGACTAAAGAGCTGAGTACTCTAACTCACATAGCTGATGAGAACACTAAGCTGAAGGCTGAGAATGCCAAAATCTTAGCAGAGTTAACTGCTACTGAAAAAAGAGAAAAGATCTAAAAAATGTGATTGCCTCATTTACAAAAGCATCCAAATCATTGGATGAACTTATTACGAGCCAAAAAGAACGTGGAGATAAGACATGCATATGATTCAATTCCTTTGTGGTTTGTCAAATTCCCAGAGTGATTTTGGAGAAAGGATCCTCAAGCAATGAGGGAATCCAAAAACCCAAAACACCATATGTTGCACCAACATCCACACCAAAACACAATCACAATCAAACCGGCCTTGGTTACAAGGGAAAAGGAAAGAAGCCAGTAGAGTATGCTGAAAGGATAGCTGAGAAGAAATCCAGACAAATCCATCAGCAGACTCCCAATAGAAAATACTCTGTAAAAGCCAAACAGAGCTACCAAAAGTTCCGGAGATTTCATCAAAGAAATACATATGATGGGAATGGTAGAAATTATCCAAACCAAGCTGATTGGAACAATCATGTGAAATATCAGCAAAGATCTATGGGATACTAGCCTAAATGGCAAAGACCTCAACCTCAGCAAAGGTCATTCCCAAGACAAAAGAGCTATTATCAGCACACATATGCACCCAAACACTACACCCAGAAATTCCACAACTTCCCCAAGAAAGCAGTTGCTAAAACAAACACACATGCATACATACAAAAGAGAGTTGTATGATCCTAAAACCCCCAAGCAATTTGCTAATGTGCATTATGATTATGGAACTGATAGATGGAAACCTCTTAGAGTCAGATCATCTGGCTATAGGTTGGTTGGAACATCTTATAGCACTAACCCCCAGGACCCAGGCAAGTATGGGTGCCTAAAAACTGATTTCCTTGATTGCAGGTTCAAGGAATAACTGACTGCCAAGGAACCTGGTACATGGATAGTGGCTGTTCCAGACATATGACAAGAACTAAAAGAAATCTATCAAGATTCAAGGAGATCAAAGGTGAAAAAGTCATATTTGGAGGAAATGAAGCTCCAGGGGGGATCAAACGCACAAGATCCATCAAGAAAAACGGACTGGAGATCACAAATGTTGCATATGCTGAAGGTCTCAACTTCAACCTATTAAGCATCAGCCAACTCTGTGACAAATGCTACAATGTGGGATTCAACATGGGGATATGCCAGATCAAGGATGCTGAATCAAATGAGATAGTGCTGCAAGGAACAATGCATAAGAACACATATGTAGTGGATTGGTCCACTTCTACACCAAGCACATGTCTGCTAGCAAAGAGTACAACTGAATCAAGTTGGCTATGGCATAAGAAGCTGAATCACCTGAATTTCAAGGCAATCAACAAGCTTGCAAGGAGTCATCTTGTGGAAGGATTGCCTGACTCAGTGTACCAAAAAGAAAGTATATGTGATGCATGCCAGATGGGAAAGCAAATCAAATCATCATTCAAGGATAAGCCAAGTCCTTCTTCAACAAGGATACTAATGCATCTGTTGCATATGGACTTATTTGGTCCTGTTGAGCCAACTAGCATCTGTGGAAAGAAATACACCTTACTGGTGGTGGATGATTATTCAAGATATACATAGACAATTTTCATGTGTAAAAAGAAGGAAACACTTGAGAAGTTGCCTCAGCTGATGAGAAGAGTTCAAAATGAGAAGAGTCAAACCATTATAAAGATAAGATCTGACAGAGGAACTGAGTTTGTCAAAGGGATTATAACTTAATATAGTGTAGAAAATAGATTATCACAGCTGAGGACTCCACAAAAGAATGGAGTATTTGAAAGAAGAAACATAACTCTCAAGGAAGTCGCAAGGACAATGTTAGCTGAAAATGGATTGCCTAAGAGATTTTGGGTCAAGCCATAAATACGTAATGCTATACTCAAAATATATGCATGATAAACAGGTAAATAACCAAGACTCCTTATGAAATTTGGATAGGGAGAAAGCCAAATGTTGGATTTTTCAATATCTTTGGATGTAAGTGCTTCATTCACAAAAATGGCAAGGACAATTTGAAGGCTTTTGATGCTAAATATAGGTATCGTTTTGTGATACTCAGCTGAGAGTAAAGCCTCTAGAGTGCTGAACAAGAGGACTATGGTCACAGAAGAGTATATCCATGTAGTGTTTGATGAGCCAAATGTAAATAGAGAAGACATTGATGAGTTAGCTGAAAAGAAGAATCAGCCAACTATGCAGAATAGTCCTTATGTTGAAGTAGATGTGAGAGCACTCAACCCTGAAGATGATGAGATAGTGAATCTCAAAGACCACTAGAAGGTCTGCAGCTGAATGATGATGAAGAAGCTGTTCAAGACAACTTAGCTGCGAGACGGCTGAATCCAGCAGACTTACTCCAACCTGATGTGAGATGGCTGTGAGACCATCCACCCGAGCTAATCATTGGAAATGTTAGAGATGGCATAAGAACCAGATCCAGAGTACAACATGAAGCAATGTTTGCTTGTTTTATTTCCCAAATAGAGCCTAAAGATGTGTCTCAAGCACTGGAAGGTACACATTGAATTCAGTCCATGCAAGAAGAGCTGAATCAGTTTGAAAGAAACAAAGTATGGGAATTGGTTCAAAGACCTACCCACCAAAATGTTATTGGTACAAAGTGGGTATTAAGAAGCAAGATGAATGGGGAAGGATCTGTTGTCAGAAACAAAGCAAGAATGGTAGCCAAAGGGTATTGCCAAGAAGAAGGTATAGATTTTGATGAAACCTTTGCTCCTGTTGCCAGATTGGAAGCAATAAGGATGTTTCTTGCTTATGCTACACATAAGAACTTCACTGTATATCAAATGGATGTGAAAAGTGCATTTCTAAATGGACTATTAGAGGAAGAAGTCTACATTGAACAACCTCCGTGTTCGGCGTAAAACTATTGGAGATAAAGTCTACAAGCTCAAGAAGGCATTGTATGGATTGAAACAAGCACCAAGAGCATTGTATGATACATTGTGTCAGTTTCTAATTGACAATGGATTCACCAAAGGCAAAGTTTACAGAACATTCTTCAAAATTTAAGATGGAGAGAGTATACTACTTGTTCAAATATATGTGGATGATATCATCTTTGGATCCACAAATAAAGAGCTGTGTGACAAATTTTCAAACGTCATGCAAGGCATATTTGAGATGAGCATCATGGGAGAGCTAACTTTCTTCTTGGGACTTCAAGTCAAGCAAATGAAGGATGGCACCTTCATAAGTCAAACCAAGTATACCAGAGATTTGATGAAGAAGATTGACATGAAAGAGAAATCATCAGTAAAGATCCCTATGAACACAACAGTCAAGATGGACATGGATGTAGATGGCAAAACTGTTGATTAAACTAGATATAGAGCCCTCATTGGATCTTTCCTCTATTTAACAGCAAGCATGCCATATATCACCTTTGTTGTAGGTGTATGTGTTAGATTTCAATCTGCACCAAAAGAGAGTCACATGACTGCAACTAAGAGAATCCTAAGGTATTTGAAGGGATGCCAAGAAGTTGGCTTATGGTATCCAAAAGAAGGAGGATTCAAGCTGGTAGGATACTCAGACTCAGATTATGCTGGATGTAGAGTTGACAGGAAAAGTACATCAGGTACATCTCAAATGCTTGGAAACAAATTGGTTTTTTAGTTCAACAAGAAACAAAATTCAATAGCTACATCCACACTGAAGCAGAGTACATAGCTGTGGGTAGCTGTTGTGCCCAAGTCTTATGGATGAGACAACAGCTGAGAGACTATGATATAGAAGAGAGAGAAATTCCAATTATGTGTGATAACACTAGTGCTATTGCAATCACTCAGAATCCAGTGTTTCACTCAAGAACAAAGCACATAGATGTCAGATATCGTTTTATAAGATATCATGTTGAAAAGAATGACATCACTTTGGAATACATCTCAACTGATAAGCAGTTAGCTAACAATTTCACAAAGCTCTTATGTGAATCGAGATTTGAAGAGCTTAAAAATGAGCTAGGGTTAATTGAGCTGAGTGAGGATTCTCAGAAGACTCAATCAGCAGAGACAAAAGAAGAGAGAATGGAAAACGAGCAAGTTTCACAATTCAACGTAGTGAAACAGCCTAGATGGGAAATCAACTGTATTGAGTTAGCTGATAACTGAGTGATTTAATGTGAAGAGAGAAACAAAGTCAAGTCACTTTTGGATGATATCTGAGTTATTTATTAGCTAAGTGACAAAAACGCAGTTGTTTTATGCGAGCAGGAATGTTTTTAAGGATGGTGTCAGCGTAATTAGGGTTGTCAGTACAAAAGCTGCAAGGTTAAGCATATGATTGGATATAAATGCTGCTGCATTTAATGCGGTTTGGAAGGATAAATCCTGGCCACCATGACGTCCCCATCCTGACTCAGCTCCTATTTCTCTTGGCGTATACTATACTGGAGCCTTAGACTTTCCAGCCGAGTGACTGCTGGAAGTCTGCTGCTTATCAGCTGATTGACATACTTCCAATCCCTTCTCCCAATATACATCCCACGCTTGAGGTAGAGTCATTCCTTGAAAATATCCTTATGCTTCAAGAGTTTGAAATTCTTCTATAGATTTGGGCTCGGATCCAACATCGGCATTGTTATGTCCTTCGGGGCTTAATCGCAAAGATAGCCCTTTTTGGATAGAGGACCACCATATTGCTTCAAAAGCTCTTCGATCGATGCGAGCCGATCGCTTCTTAGATATTTCATCGAATGCAGCTTCGATGCCCTTCCTTTCATCTTTCATGGCCACTACAGCTTTCTCAATAGGTAGGTTGAGGGGTAGCTTGTTGAGAATTGAGGCCGTGACTTCACCTAGCTGTGGGGTTTCAGCATACATCAATTTTAGATTCTTTGAACTTCCTTCCCCCTCAGCTGTGTCACCTCCTTTCTTCACTTCTTCTTTCTTTAATCCCTTCAGGGCCTCATCTTCCCCCTTTTTGGCATCATCACCAAACGAAAGGGTTAGCCCAGGGAATAGTCCACTAAGGAGAAAATCCAGTTGGCTGTTTGTCGAGTCTTGCTTGGAGTCTGCTGCAGAGTAGGCTTTGTGAAACTCTAACGAGTAGCCTTTGATTCAAATCTGTCACTATTTTCATCTCCGCCATGAGAAGACTGAATTTTTCATTCATGTTATTCTCCAAACGAGTGATCTCAGTCTTGTCAAAGTGTTGTAGCAGCTCCATATCCGACTTATGGCAAGTTTTCATCCTCGCTATATACTCTTTCATCCTCTGCTGATACATTGAGGTGTCCGCACTCCATACTAGTATTTTGGCAAATAGGGCCTTGAAGTAACGGACCTGCTCTGAACGTATGGTTGTCTACTGTGCAAACCATTCCCTTATACGAACAATGATTCCCCTTAAATCGGCTGTGAGGGTAGCATCTCGATTGTCCAATCTCAAATCTAGAGAGGTAATCTCTTCGCAGATCTTCTTAAAAACTTATGGAACTCAGCTGTAGGATTTGACTCAGCTGCCGGCCACTCTACATCGAAATCAAACTTCACTGGCACAATCGTATTTGTAGGAATGACGGGCTCTTCTTGCACGGTATATTTCTTAAGTTCTGCAGCAGATTCATCCTCCATGTTGGGCAGTTTAGTAGTGAATGGGAATATGTCTTCAAATACATCATTAAGAACAAATGGGATCTCTGTGTCTCCTTCCTGAGGAGCCTTCCCTTGTTATTGAAGCGTAGAACCAGCTCTCTATGCCTCGGATGGAGCAGCGTCATCGGCATGTGTTGGTGCAGCTATGAAAGCCTACGATTGAGTTGTAGGAGTCATTCGCAGTTATTGTGGGAGCCACGCAGTGACTCTTTCTGCCAATGGGAGCATTTGTAGATGTTTTCTCGGTGATCGAGCCTCATTGTGCCTTAATGGCCTTCTTCGGTCTCGGTGTGTTTTTCCAATTGAGTAACCTGGTCCTCAGCTGATTCATCAGTGTTATCGGAGGATGATGAGGCCTTTTGAGTTGGCTCATCATCAAAATTAAACCTTATTCGAGTCATCTTATCACTAACTTGGCTCTGAGTTTTGATTACATCCTCAGCCTTGTCTATCGAAAGATCTTCATGGTGTGTGGACTCGGCTTCATCCTTCGATCCCAAAAAATGAAGTATCAATGTGCTCTTGGGAATCGTGAAGGGCGCTGATCTCCTCTTCTGCAGCATCTCCTTCAATTTGAGGAATGTTCTGTTGTTCATCTTGACCCTTACCTAGGGAAGTCTCAACCTCCCCTAGGCCTTCTATACCCCCAACAGTTTCAACTGCTGCAGGGTGTTTTGCATGTTTTTTGTGTGTTTTGTGCGATGATTTATATATTTTTGGCGTGTTTTATTTGCATTTGCATGTTTTAGTGTTATGTTGTGTTATTTTATTGATGTTTTAGGTTTTGGTGAAAAAACAAGTTTTGGAGCAAAAAACGTTAAAAAGTCATTTCGCGCAACTGCGGCAGTCATCGTATTTTGGACATAACGTTCGCATCCGAAGCCCAATTGACTTGATTCATGCACCATTAGAAAGATAATTCAATTTTCTACAATATTTATCTTACCAAATGCAAAAGAAGATGTTTAGATGGGTTAAAATCATGTACAAGGCAAAATAATATGTCAAAATCTCGGAAATGACACGTCTTGGTATTTAGGCCATAACTCTATCTAGAAAATTGATATTGAGGTGATTCAAGTGGATGTGGAAAGCTAAGAGATGGAGCTACAATTCATAAGAAGACATCAAGATGAGATTCCGACGTTTAAAGGTTGTGCGGTCGCGCCGGAATGAGCGGGGGATCGGGGCATCTTGCGGGCGCATGATTTGGTTAGTGATCGCGCCGTGACTTGCTGAACACGAATTTTTTTATTTTTTCTGATTTTTGGCTCTTCCACCTTGTTTAGAACTCTAGGCTTATAAATAGGACTTTGGGAGCCCCTATTTTCGACACACCTTCATTCATAGCACTTCTAGACTTTAGTTTTTGGTATTTTTCTTGCTTTTCATCATTGGGATTGCTTCGGTTCTGCCCCTTGAAGTTATTTTGCTTCTTAATCAAAGTGTAAGATTTCATCATCTCTTTTGTCTGATTTCAATTGTTGGGTGATTATTATTGTTGCATAATTATGTTTATGATTGTTTTCTTTCCTTCAATTGAGATTATGATCCCATCTCCAAGCATTAACTAGTTTGCTTGTTCTAGGATTAGGATGATTTGATTCAAACAAATAAGCATGAGTATTGATTAATTGATTTGCTTTCCTGAATAAATTGTTTTACTTGTTGATTGAGTGTTTTGCCAACTCTTTATTGTTTAAGGGGATAATTGAGATCGATCGAAGATATTATTCTTGGATTAAATTTATTTAGGAGGTTAAATATGAATCAGAGATGTATTATCTAACCCTGGGCATAATAAAAATAGCAAATTATGTCGGGATAACCCTAATCTGTGAATACCTGAGTTATTAGATCTAGGCCTAATCTTTACATGTTTGTTATATTTGTTAACCACATGATCAATTAATTGATATTCTGCTTGTAAGTTTGATGAGATGAATCCAAAATCCTAGACTTTCATCAATATCTTTTTCTCCAAGTTTAATTGTGTTTAGTTTTAATTGGTCTTTTTACTTATTTTCCTTTAGTTTATTAAAATCACAAATTTGGTTAGTGTGTTTAGGATTTATTTTCTGTTTATTGTGATACATAATAATTATTGATCTTGTTCTCTTGCGAGGATTGTTAGACTTTTATAGGTGTTTAGCGGTCGAACAAGAGCCTTGAACAATCCCTTCGACAGACTCAGCTGTCTTCGGGTCTTCTACGGTGGCATCCATTGGAGTCACAACTCCCTGGATTGCACTTTCATGACCCAGAGTCTCAACTCCCAGGGTCTCTCCATCCTTTGTCACAGCTTCATCGGCCTTCAAAGTAGTTGACATCTCAGCTGAGACAGACTCAACTATCCAAGCATCGTTAATGTCACTCTGCTATTCTGTGATCTTCTCTCCTTCACCTCCAAATTGCAATGTTTGGTCTCCCACAGCATCCTCCGACCCTGCTATGGTAGAGAGAGTTTCCCCTCAACTGGCGCACCAGCTGAGTGAATGGTGGTGGGGTCACTCTTATCTTGAGACGCGGCCATCTGTTCCTCTGAACGAGTGTATAGCCGCAAGGGCAGGTGTCTTAACACCTTCTTCAGGGGTAGGCTTGGCTTGGGGCCCGAGTCAGTCCCTTCATTGCCATGTCCGAGAGCCATCGATTGAGCGCACCGGGACGTGGTTCTAGCAATATCCGTTGCAATCACCGCACACCACTCCCAAAGGATCGATCCCTGGGAGAGACTTTGGATGACTCTCCTGGACGCTCTAGAAGACTCATCTCGTGCATGGCTCATGATTCTGTGATAGCCTACTGCATCTCGGACTTCTCTACTGCAGCAGCTGGATCTATGTCCTCATCACTATCAGTAGATTCATAGATGTGCTCATGTGCCCCTGTATGTACGCACATCTTGGATTTCTCCAAGCTGCTCGGCTTGCTCTTGGTATCTTCTTCTCTTCCTCCTTGATAAGTCGGAGAGTTTCTAGATAACTTTCTTCATTGAGGGCAGATTGGACAGATGCATGTCCAAGAAATTTGAGAAGCTTTTCCTCCTCCTCAATGAACTCCGGGTGAGCAAATTGATGCCTTGAATATTCCAGCTTCCACGCCCTCCATTCTCTTAATCTTCTCTGGATGTCTGGGTAGACTGGAGAATACATTATGAGATCATCATCATCATCCTCTCTGGTCTCCTGAATGGGAGCTAATGGGGCTTGCTCCTCCTCAGACTCAACATCGTCTGTCTAAGGAGTTGAGACAACTTGTTCTTGCATGGGCTCAGTTGTCTCAGCTACTTCAGTGTCCACAACTGTCTCCCACACAGCTGGGTCTTCGATTCTCTGCTGATTAGCATCAGCAGTCTTCTTAGGGGCATCTACGATCTCTGGAGACCGCTCCTCTTGAGCATCAGCAGTCTCCTCCTACTTCTCCGACTGAGTACCAGACTCGGCTGTCTTCTCCAGCTCAGCTTTCCTGAACAACCGTCTTCTTTTAGTGGGAACCAGCAGAATCTCTTGTTCCACTCCAGTAGGCTCTTCAATAGTGAAAGTCTATGTTCCTTTCTTAGAAGCAGCTGCCTTTCTGGACTTGGCAGTCCACTTCTTCTTCACGATAGGAGAAGGAATTTGGGGTTCCTCTTCTATCTTGGCTGCAGGGCAGGTGACTCGGTTGCGTGGGCAGAGGCTTTTGTTTTGGCTCTGGAGGCAGGTTCTTTCTTTGATTTGGCTGCTGGGGCAGGGGCAGGCGTAGATGATGTAGCTCTCTTCTTAGATTTCTGCTTTGGGGAGAGAGCTGGGGAGGTCTCAGCTGTGTCTTCAGTAGGGTTAGTTGATTCCCCCTTACTAGTATCCGCCTTTCTTGCATGAGCCTTCTTTTGGGCTCTGGAAAGGTTCGCCTTAAACATCCTCTTATTGGCATGGAACGACTTTCCATGGCGCAGAGCTATCCCCTTCACTTTCATTAGATGGCCAATCACATTGCCATAACCCAACAAACACCCGAAGGTCCCATTCTCCTTGTAGGACCGGTTTAACAAATTTTGGCACACTTGGCTGAAGACGAACTTAGCCCAGTTTACCTTCTTGTCTTGCATGATTGCAGTCATTACAATCAGCTTAGTCTTGGACAGCTGATTGAAGCTCCCGAACTTCATGTCCACACACTTGGACACTATATCCATTAGCTTGTGATAATCTTCTTTCAAGAAGTACTTCTTGGTTGTATATAAAGCTTTAGTAGCATACTCAGGCTTGGCAACTTCCTTCCAAGCAGCAGCTAAGTCGACATCCTTCTCAGCGATGTCCTTCAACCCTTCAACTGGTAGAGAGCAGTGCTCAGCAAGGTCCTTTGCAGTTATTTCGATGGTCGTGCCGTGGAGTGATAAGCGGATTTCATTGTCGTGAACCTCAGCGTTCACGTAGAACATAGAGACCTTCTCCAGATAGGTGTGAGTGAAATGCATCGACAGCAAGTCCTTCAGGCTGGACTTCTCTAGTTTCTCAGCAATTTTTTTGACCAGGGCTTCATCAACCCCCTGTTTGACCATGCCCTTAAAATCCACAGAAGCACCGATGTGGATTTGCTTGGAGGGCTTTGCGTAATCGTGAGTTGTAGCCATTTTCAGAAGATGTTACCGATTTGAGACACGAAAAACAAACTTGAATAACTAGGGTTCAGAACTTAGTTGCAGAGAGATTAAGCTTTCTTTGCTGAAGATGAATAGGTTTGCGTGATGAGAGAGAAAGTGAAATTTCGTATATAAGGGACGTGAAAGGACGGTTTTTGGAATTTTGAAAATGTTGATCAAAATCAACGATCAGGATTAAGTCTTCAAAACCGCATTAAATTCCCCACATTAAATGCATCAACATTTATATCCAATCATATGGTTTATTGTGCAGCTTTTGTACTGACAATCATTATTACGCTAATGTCATCCTTAAAAACATTCCCGCTTAATTAAAACGACTGCGTTTTTGTCACTTACTCATAAATGATTTAGCTTTCTTCTAAAGTGACTTAACTCTTCTTCTTTCTTCACATATCATAACTCAACTGTTAGGTAACTCGATACAGCTGACTTCCCAACTGGGTTGTTTCGCTTGGCTGAAATGTGAAACTTGCTCTTTTTTAATTTTATCATCTTCTTTCTCAGCTGGTTGAGTCTTCTGAGTAATCTAACTCAATTCAATTAACCCTAACTCATTCTTGAGCTCTTTAAACCTTGATTCACATAATGGCTTTGTGAATATATCAGTTAACTGCTTATTAGTTGAGATGTAATCCAAGGTGATGTCTTTCTTCTCAACATGATCTCTTATAAAATGATATCTGACATCAATGTGCTTTGTTCTTGAGTGCAAAACTGGATTTTGAGTGATTGCAATAGCACTAGTGTTATCACACATAATTGGAATCTCTCTTTCTTCAATATCATAATCTCTCAGCTTCTGTCTCATCCATAAGACTTGGGCACAACAGCTGTCGGCATCTATGTAGCTGTGGATGTAGCTATTGAATTTTTGTTTCTTGCTGAACCAAGAAACCAATCTATTTCCAAGCATTTGACATGTACCTGAAGTACTCTTATTGTCAACTCTACATCCAGCATAATCTGAGTCTGAGTATCCTACCAGCTTGAATCCACCTTCTTTTGGATACCATAAGCCGACTTCCTGGCATCCCTTCAAATACCTTAGGATTCTCTTAGCTGCAGTCATGTGGCTCTCTTTTGGTGCAGATTGAAATCTTGCGCATACACCTACTGCAAAGGTGATATCTGGCCTGTTGGCTATTAAATAGAGCAATGATCCAATGAGGGCTCTATATCTAGTTTGATCAATAGCTTTGCCATCTGCATCCGTGTTCATGTTGACTGATGTATTTATAGGAATCTTCACACAAGACTTCTCTTCCATACCAAATTTCTTCATTAAATCTCTGGTATGCTTGGTTTGGCTTATGAAGGTTCCATCCTTCAATTGCTTGACTTGAAGTCCCAGGAAGAAAGTCAGCTTTCCCATCATGCTCATCTCAAATTTGCCTTGCATGAGGTTTGAGAACTTGTCACACAGCTCTTTATTTGTGGTACCAAAAATGATGACATCCACATATATTTGAACAAGCAGTATACTCTTTCCATCTTGAATTCTGAAGAGTGTTCTATCAACTTTGCCTTTAGTGAATCTATTGTCAATTAGAAACTGAGACAATGCATCATACCATGATCTTGGTGCTTGTTTTAATCCATACAATGCTTTCTTGAGCTTGTAGACCTTATCTCCAATAGTTTTCTGCTCAAAACCTGGAGGTTGTTCAATATAGACTTCTTCCTCTACCAGTCCATTTAGAAAAGCACTCTTCACATCCATTTGATATACTGTGAAGTTCTTGTGTGCAGCATAAGCAAGAAACATCCTTATTGCTTCCAGTCGGCAGGCAGGAGCAAATGTTTCATCAAAATCTATACCTTCTTCTTGGCAATACCCTTTGGCTACCAATCATGCGTTGTTTCTTACAACAAATCCTTCCTCATTCATCTTGTTTCTGAAAACTCACTTAGTACCAATAACATTTTGGTGGGTTGGCCTTTGAACTAATTCTCATACTTTGTTTCTTTCAAACTGATTCTGCTCTTCTTGCATAGCCTGAATCCAATGTGTGTCATCCAATGCTTGAGACACATCTTTAGGCTCTATCTGGGAAATAAAACAAGGGAACATGGCTTCATGATGTGCTCTGGATCCGGTTCTTATGCCATCTCTAACATCTCCAATGACTAACTCTAGTGGATGGTCTCTAAGCCATCTAACATCAGGTTGGAGTAAGTCTACTGGATTCAACCGTATCGCAGCTAACTTGTCTTGAACAACTCTTTCATCTTCATTCAGCTGTAGACCTTCCAGCTGTCTTTGAGATTCAGCCATCTCATCTTCATCTGGGTTGAGTGCTCTCACTTCAGCTTCAACATAAGGACTCTTCTGCATAGTTTGCTGATTCAGCTTATCAGCTAACTCATCAATTTCTTCTCCATTCACATTAGGTTCATCAAAAACCACATGGAACAGCCACTATCCATGTACCAGGCTTGGCACTCAGTTGTTCCTTGAACCTGCAATCAAGGAAATCAGTTTTTAGGTACCCATACTTGTATGGGTCCTAGGGGGTTTGTGCTATAAGATGTTCCAAAAACCTATAGCCAAATGGTCTGACTCTAAGAGGTTGCCATCTATCAGTACCATAATCATAATGCACATTAGCAAATTGCTTGGGGGTTTTAGGATCATACAGCTGTCTCTTTTGTCCGTATGCCTGTGTGTGTTTTAGCAATTTCTTTCTTGGGGTAGTTGTGGTATTTCTGAGTGTAGTGCCTGGGTGCATATGTGTGCTGATAAAAGCTCTTTTGCCTTTGGAATAACCTTTGCTGAGGTTTAGGTCTCTGCCATTTAGGCTTATATTCCATAGGTCTTTGATGATGTTTCACATTATTCCAATCAGTATGGTTTGGATAGTTTCTACCATTCCCATCATATGTATTTCTCTGATGAAATTTCTGGGGTTTTTGGTAGCTCTTTTTGCTTCTCACATAGTATTTTCTGTTTGGAGTTTGCTGAGGGACATGTCTGAATTTCTTCTCAGCTGTCCTTTCAGCATACTTAACTGGCTTATTTCTTTTCCCTTTATAACCAAGGCCAGTTTGATTGTGATTGTGCTTTGGAGTGAATGTGGGTGCAGCATTTGGTGTTTTGGGTTTTTGTAATGCTTCATTACTTGAAGATCCCTTTTCCAAAATCACTCTTGGAGTCTGATCATGCACAAAGGAATTAAATCCTATGCTCGTCTTGTCTCGACATTCTTTTTGACTCATAATAAGTTCATCCAATAATTTGGATCTTTTGTAAATGAGGCAATCACATTTTTAAGATCTTTTTCCCACTTTTCTGTAGCAGCTAACTCTGCTATGATCTTGGCATTTTCAGCCTTCAGCTTTGTATTCTCATCAGCTATGTGACTCAGAGTACTCATCTCTTTTGTCAGCTGTGAGTTTTGGCTTTTAAGCTGGATGTTTTCTTCGTTTAAGATTGTGTGTGAGGATTTTATGTGTTCAAAATCTTTCATGATTTTGCCTAATGAATCATAAAGATCGTGGTGATGAAGTGTGTGTATCAGTACTCACTATCACTTGAATCAGAATGAGATGAGTTAGAGAGTACCTCATCTTCTTGATCTTGTTCTTTGGCCAAGAGGCAGATCATAGCCTCTTTCTCAAAATCACTTGTGTAGTTTACTTCACTACTATCTGAGTTCTTCGCCTCTTTGACCGGGCTCAGCCAGAGATCTCAAAGAACCAAAAATGGTTTTCTTCTTTTCCTGAAGACTTTTCTTTCTTCTTCATTCCTATACTTGTTGACTGGTGGATAAGAACAATCAACTGCAAAATGTCCTAGTTGTCTGCAATTCCAACACAGGTTCTCAGATCTGTCTGTTCTTTGATTATCAGCTCTTTGATGCTCAGCTCTCTTGGGTGGCCTGTCTTCCCTTGCTTTGGAAGGTGCTGAATGTCTTCTGGAGGTTTCACCACCGTTTCTTTTATAGTTCTTGTTAAAGAACTTGTTGAATCTTTTAACCATCGGGCAATCTCCTCCTGGTCTATATCTTTCTTTGGCTCAGCTCTTTTCCCATCACTAGCCAATAATGCAGTTGTCTTGGGCACAACTGTTTCCTCCTGCTCTTTTCTTCTCAGCTCAAACTCATAGGCTTTGAGGTCTGAGAATAGCTCATGGTTAGATATTCTTGAGAGGTTCATTGAATGTCTCAGGGCCATGACCTTCATTTCCCATTCAGCTGGGAGTGCTCTTAAAATCTTCATACACACTTACTTCTGGGTATTCTCTTTCCCAAGAGCTGAAAGATCATTTGTAATCTGAGTAAATCTGGCATCCAGCTGATCCAGAGTTTCACCTGCAAATATTTTAAAATTTTCAAATTTTTGAACAGCAACAAATAATTTATTCTCCTTAATTTGTTCTGATCCTTCACAAATTAAGGTCAGTTTATTCCAAATTTCTTTTGCGAATTTGCAAGATTTGACTTTGTTGAACATGGCTTTGTCCAACGTCTTGTAGAGTATATCCTTGGCCACATTGTCTAGGTTATATCTCTTTCTATCTTCATTTGTCCATTCAGTTCTTGGTTTTTCAACCAAGACTAGTCTAGCTTCAGCAACAACTTCTTCTCCTTCAGCTGCAGCTGCTCTTGGTACAGCCGTGTTGACTTTAAGTATTTGTAGTGGCCTATCCTCTATCACTAACACATTTCATCATGTAATGCTGATATATGAGCCTGCATACGAATTTTCCAGTCATCAAATTCCTTTAATATGAACATAAGAATGCGAGTTAGATTTACTTCCATGATAATAACTTTGCTTGATAAATGAAAGACTTTGAAAACACAAGTGTTAAAACCTTTTGAATATATATAGATCTAGTTCAGTAACCAGTGCGGAAGGCTCAATGAACCAACCGCTCTGATACCACTTATAGGTCCCAAGGGGTGTGATGTAAGGTTTAGAAGGGGGGTTGAATAAACCTTACCAAATTTTCAATTTTAGTCCTTTTAAATAGTTCAACAGAGTTGACTCAAATCATATGTGTCCTTGGGGGACAACTAAGTTGGCTATTAAGCTAAGTTACCCACTCAATAGACTCGATAGAGCTATTGATAGTATAACTCGGATGCTTAAGCCAAATAATTAACTTGGCTTATTTGGTTTTTAACAGCGGAAGACTTAACACCCTTTGATTTGTTTTAAGATTGTTTTAAACACTTGATTTTTAGCACTTAGTTAATTGTCAGTTGGATAGCAAATATAAACTTATCAGCAGATATAAATAAATATGCAGGAAAGTAAATGCTTAAAGTAAATTAACACAAGTATTTTATAGAGGTTCGAAGATGGGGTAATTGACTCTACTCAATGGGAGAAGGGAAAGGCTACACGACGTAGCCCTATGGGAATCCCTCTCATCCCAGACACTATGTTTGAAGAAATATTCCACTTCGAAGCTGAATTGCCATCTCTGGATGCCGAGTCTACTAGAGAGCAAGCCAATTACACTGTGGAAGTAGAGCCTGGTGTCCCAGTTGAATCAACGATAGTGCCTATAGGTTTCAACTTTGATGTTGTTTGGCCTGAGAAAGAGTCCGCTTCAGCCGACTTTCGAAAGGCGTTTAAAGTCATTTGCGAAGAAATTGAGAAAATGGAACACGCTTAGCATCGTTAGACCTAAGGCTAGACAACCGTGATGCAAATACCAGGGGGGATATTCGAGGTGTTGTTCTATGAATCAGAGAATGGGCTGCTCAAACAACTGCTATGAGATTAGAGCAAGTCCGTTACTTCAAGTCACTCATTGCAAAGTTGCTAGTTTGGAGTACAGATAATATATAGTTTCAGCAGAGGCAGAAGGAGTATATGGTGAGAATTGAAGAATCCCACAAGTCGGACATGGAGTTACTTAATCTGCAACACAAGAGAAAAATTGCAAGACTAGAGGCCAACATGAATCAACCGTTCAGTGTTCTCCAGACTGAAATGAAATTAATGGCAACTGAGTCCAAAGATACAATATCAGAATTCAGAACAGTCTACTCCAAAGCATATGAGAAGAAAAATTCTACGAACAGCCAACTTGACTTCATTCTCAGTGGATTGTTCCCTGGCCTGACCCTTTCGTTTGGTGACGCCAAAAAGGGGGAAGATTAGGCCTTGAAGGTACTAAAGGAAAGCAAATGGAGTCATAAGGTGGAGAAGAAGGAAGTACTAGCTAAGGGGGAAGGAAGCTCGAAAAACCCCCCTTTGAAGCTTATGTATGCCCAGACTTCTCAGCAAGGAGAGATTACAGCTTCACTTCTCAACAACCTACCAAAAGAGCTATCAGTGGAAAGAAAGTCGAGTTGGCGATGAAAAATCAAGGAAAGCCATCGAAGCTGAGTTCGAAAAGGTGGCTGAGAAGCAGTCTGCGCGGATTAAGAACATAAGGACGCAATATGATGGTCCTCCACCAGGAAAGGATTTCCCTGCAATCAAGCCCCCAAGAGACATTGCTATGCCTGATGCTGGGTCTGAACCCAGATCCCTAGAGGAATTTCAAACTCTAGAGGCAGAAGGCTACTTCAGAGATATGACTCTACCGCAAGCTTGGGATATGTACTGGGTGAAAGGTCTTGATGTGTGTAACCTAGCTGATGTGAAGCATATTTCCAGCAGTCACTCAGCTGGAAAAGCAAAAGCTCTTGTACAATATACTCCCAAAGGAGCTGAGTCGGGAAGAGAAAGGGGTAGATCAGGTGGAAGTGGTAGAGGCAGAGGCTCTCGACCGCAGTCAAATCCTCAGGACATCAAGTATATTGATCCGTAGAAGAAAGGGATCACATACTGGGCTGGATATGATCATCTTGCAAATTTGGAAGTCTGGCACAAGAATGAAGAAGCTGTGAGGAGGCAAGAAGCCAAAAATGAAAGAGTTAATCGCGAATGGGAGGAAAGGCAGTGTAGGGATGACCCTGCTGCAAGGCGTGCCTATGAGAAGAAGAAAAGAGATGAAGAAGAAAGGAAGAGAAGGAGAGCTGATGAGGACAGAAGGAGAGCTGATGATGAAGAGAGAAAAAGAAAGCAGCCAAGGCGTTAAAGATGGTTGTAACCCTTTTTTATGTATTTTACTTTTTAAATACTGTTTCGCTTTAAGTTCTTTGTAAGTTAGTTGTTAGCTCTGATAGCTTCTTTGTAAGTTTGCTCTGATACTTGTTGTATTTCAATGTATGTATAGTGTATATTATTGTAAACAACTTTGTAAATGACAAGAATGCTATGATCAATAAAATTGATTATTTAAAGCATACATTCTTTGTTACTGCACTGCTTGTGTTTGATGTTTGTTTTATTTAAGTTTTGGCATCATCAAAAAGGGGAAAATTGTTATTAAATTTATTTGTTAGATTTTGATGATACCATATAAAACTTAGAATAGGAAGTTGGCAACCCATTTTCCTTGTATTCTATGTTGTAATAGATAGGACTGAAAGAGCTGAGTGTAGTCAGCTATGTCAAAGAATGCAAGAAGTCAACTGCAGACTAGAATGAAGACTCTGCTGTGTGTCAGGTGAATATGGCCAAGATGAAAAACAAGGACTCGACTGAAGGAGAGCTGGCTGAGGAACAACTGTGTGAAGTATGATGAAGTGTCAGTCAAGTTAGTAAAAGAAGCCAAGTCTAACAGTTGAATTGATAGTTGAGTCATTCCCATATGATTAGAGCAGACTCAAGTCAAAGGGGTAAAGGCGGCAGTCAAGTCAAGACAACTGACATTGATCCATTGGAAGGAAGTCAAGGATATTACTCGATATAGTAATAAGTCCAAGCTACCAGGTCTTAAAGTGTTTGGCCCAGAAATATGCAAAAGGTATAAACCAATGGGAAACAGTGGAGCATGTGTTAGACCCTGTAAAGCTGCAGAGTCATTTAATAGGAGGAAGGGTCAGCATCACATCTGTGCTGACTAAAAAAAGACAAGCCAACGAACAAGAATTGTCATTTGAAAATAGCCTATCTATTCAACGGGCAAATTTTCAAATGAGCACTATAAAAGGCTGAGGAAGCATTTGAGAAAAGGTAATGATTTACACGAACGAACAGTTGTAAACGAATCGTAATATTCTGCAATTGCCTAAAAGGGAGATCCAACACACACTATGAAGAAAAGATTACTTCAACCAATTGAAGAGAAAAAGGCGGAAAAGGGTCTACTCTCCAAGTGAAGAAGTGAGTTCAAGGTTGAACCAGAGTTTCAAGAAGGTTGTGTGATCAAGGCTTTCTCTCGAGAAAGTTGAGTCGCGCTTGTAACTTGATCGAGAACCGCTTTGTAACTTGATCTGTTACCTAGTGGATTCCTCCAGGAGTTGGAGAAGAGTGGATTAGAGGAATTATCCCATCCTCGAACCACTATAAATTTGCTTGTGTCATTTACTTTTAGCATTTACTTTCTTGCTTATATTTTCAAAATCACGATAAGTTATATTGCTATCCAACCGATAATAACAAGTGCTAAAACAAGTGTTAAAAACGTGCTTAAAATTTAACAAAGGGTGTTAAATCTTCCGCTGTTAAAAACCAAATCACCTAAATGTCAAGTGTTAGCTTACGCAGCTAAGTTATACTATCAACAACTCAGTCAAGTCTGTTGAGTGGGTAACTTTGCTGAAGAAAGCCAACCTAGCTATCCCTCTAGGACCCAACTAATTTGAGTAAACTCTGTTGAATATTTTAAAAGGACTAAAAAGTTAAAATTTGGTAAGGTTTATTCAACCCCCCTTTCTAAACCCTACACCACACCCCTTAGAACCTACAGATTTCGATGGGTTGGTGAAACAAGGAGTTGACAGGGCCTTCGCCCAGAAGATTGCTGCTAAGTTAGAGAAATCCGGCCTAAAGGGATTTCTTAAAATGGAATTCTCACACACATACCTTGAGGAGGTTGCAATGTTCTACGTGAACACTGACAGTTGTTCGAGAGATAGTTGTAGATCAAGAGAAGTTGAAGTTGGTCGAGTTTTTGACATTGTAGATGTCACAAACTTATCACTGTAATGTCTGCAATTATGGAGGAGATGGAGGTGAAGTGGGCAGAATTTGTTTATGAAAAGTTGTACCAGAATGTGCCGAATATGGACTTAAATGATGGCAAATTCAAGAGCACATTGGGCTACAGGCTAGTCCTAGGTTATTTGTTAGAGAAAAATGGCTTTCCCCTGAGGAAGGGGAAATCATTTTGCATGAATAAAGTGTTGTTTAAGGGCAACCTAACTGCTGCACAGAAGAAGGCCCACGCCACGAGACGGTTAAATCTTTTCCAGCTACTTCGGTTCTGAAGAAAAGAAGGACAACTTCTCCCAGGAAGCCAACTACAACAAAGAAACAGAAGATTCAAAGAGGCCTACGTGATGAGCTTGATGAGTCTGATGTTGGAGCTGACTCGGAGGAAACTGAATCAATAGAGATTCCTCTGCATGTAAGGTCCGAAAGAACTCATGGAAGACCTTCGATTGTGGTCGAATCACTGCAAGTGAAATTGAGGAGACAACTGTGGTAGAAGTGGTACAGGCAACTGCTGCGGATATTGGTGACATGGTTCTTTGAAATTGTTTGTGAATATGCTATGGTGATCAGAGCACAGGCAGAAGAAAGTGTTGTTGTCAGAGATAACCGAGCTAGAATAAGTTCATTCCCCTTTATATCCTGCTGAATTGGAAATGATATCTGAATGACCCATATGGAAGATGAGTTTAAGCAGAATCCGGTTCACAAGACCATAAATGATTGAGGAATAATGGATTCTCTCTCTCCTGAATGAGTGTTCAGTTAATCAAGCCTTGGATCACATATATTTATATAATATGTTATACAAAAGGAAAGGTACAATTGAGACGTACAAATGTGTCTTTGGACACTCAGTTGCACTAGTCTTCGATGTTGGAGAAGAAGAAGAGGTGTTGGAAAATATGGAAGCTGCTAAGTTAAGGCACGCCTTGTGTAAGTTAAGATAATTAGTTGAGCGGTGATAGCAGGCTGAGCCTGTGGAAACATCATGCCCCACTCATATTATTGGTGACGTGATGAAAGACACAACTACTCTCCCATCACCAACTCACTCTCACTCACCTGCAAATCCTCATGGTGGCAATGAAACCGGTGAGGTAATTATGGTGGATTTTGTTGAAAATGATGAGGAAGATATGCCAATAATTACATCTAGGAACCCAACTGAACCTACTCCAGACACTATTGTTGAGACATTAGATAAAGAAAAAAATGAAAATATTGAAACAGTTGAGACCTCCATGACAGCTGACCCTATTGATGTTCCAAATACAATAGTTGTTGAGACAACTGAGGGGGAAGCTGAGCACACTACAACTCAATAAATTATTGAACATATTGACGGAGTTGTAGGAGGAGAAATGGAAGAAACTGAAGTAGGATGCGAAGTGGCTGTTGAAACAACCAATGCTAGTGAAGTTGTGGAAGGAGAAAAAGTCGTTGTTGTGCAGGCCAATGAAGTTCCAGTGGTTGAGACTACTGAAACTGAGGCACATGTGGAATTGGTTGGCGAAGCTACATCAGTTGAGACTGCTGTTAGCATTGAAAGTGCAATCCCAGTGGTTGAGACTATTGTGGATGCCAACTTTGTCCAACACCCATCAGAGGTTGAGACAACTGCAAGGATTGTCCAAGACCCAGTAGTGGTTGAGACTGCTATGGAATGTTGATTTGGGTATGGCAGATGCTTAGATTTATGTCCGAAATCAGTTGAGCCAACAACAGATCTGATGCAAGTGGATGAAACAACTGAAAGCAAAATAGAAAATTCTCAGAATCTAGCTGAATCAGATAAAAAATAATTAGAGGCGATTAACTTAGATTAAGCTGTTGAGATGGATGTCGATGACACAACTAAATCAGAACCAGAAGATGTTGATCAAGCAGCCGGGTCTAACTATGCCGAATTTAGGTTTGTGCTTGTTGACCCACCCCTTCAAGATGATAGATCACCTGCGAATGATATTGTTCAGACAACTGATGCACAGTCAACTCAACAGGAAGACACAACTATTTCCAATGAAGTTGTTAACACAACTGAGGCACATACAACTCAACAAGCTAACACAACTGATGAAACTGATGAAGCTCAACTAGGTGAGGCGCAAAGAGCTGCAAGTCAGGGAGAAGAGGGAAGGAACCATATTGGTGATGGAGCAGGGCCTTCCTTGATAATTTTGGTCCCGAGGACTGTGAATTCCCTGAGGAGATTCCTAGTGATGAAGAGCAGGATATGTCCAAATTCAGTTATCCCTCTCATGTAGCAGAACTAGAAGACTCAGGAGAATGCACATTGATATACAACCCATAGAACACATCCCAGAGTATAATTTTGTCCCCGGAATCGATAGCTAACTCGCATCTGAACTCCAAAGAGCATTCAGATATATGTTTGGGGAAATGGAGAAAATGGAATATGGAATTTCGGGCCTCTACGAGCACATCAACAACTATGATGCTAATATCAACAGTGAAATCCGATGCGTTCTACGTAAAAATAAAAGAATGGGTAGTTGAGACTAAGGCTCTACGCAGGAACAAATTGGGAGTTTCCAAAGCCTCTACAATAAGCTGCTAACATGGGATTCTGATCAAGTGGCTTTTCAGAATTGCCAAAAGGACAACATGAATTAAATGGATGAAATCTATCAGAGTGACATGTAATTACTTGCTACCAAAGTTGAGAACAAATTTGAATATATGGAAACTACAATGAACAATCAGTTCTCATCTTTGTAGAATTAGCTGATTAAACTCAACTCATGTCACTCTGGTGCAAATTCTATAATTCAAATGAAGCTGAACTTCAATTTATAAACTATCTACCCTCTCTCCCTTGTTTATGCCAAAATAGGGAAGAAAGTGTAGTTTCTCCTGCAACATCTGTTATGGGCAAAGGCATTAAAAGCTCATTATTCCATCTCAAATTCCATCATCCCTGTCAGCTAATGAAAAAGTTGATCTCGCATTGCAAAAATCCATGGAAGAGACTGCTGCTCTTTAACAAGGAACAAAAAGACAAAATAAATTTGCTCAGGGATAAATTTGGTGGGCCATTAGTAGGTTTACTTCCTAAGCAAAAAGAAAGATCGGATAAAGAGTATGGCACTCTTCTATCTGAAGGATATTATTAGGGGATGAGCATTGATCATGTCTGTCACTTGTACTGGGAAAAAGTACTAGAAGATATTGAGAAGACAATGGAGCAACCAACTCAAAGTCAGAAGACAAAAGGTCATCAGAGTTCCTCTTCAAGCAAACAACAGACTTCTAGCGGTCGAGTACACAGGGTTGGCAACCAAGTCAGAGCAAGAGAAGATGAACGAAGAGAAGCTGAGTGGAAGAGACAAGTCGAAAGGGAGAAAGCTGAAAGGAGAAGAAATCAAAGAAGATAGGGGGAAGACATAAAAAAATTGTTGTAATTTTACAAATCTTTTTCAATTACGAGTAAAATTTCAATATTCTTTTTCAATTATTTAAATCCAAGGCACATATGTTGTAATTAGGAAATTTATTGTATAGATTTTGATGATGCTTGGAAAACTTTGTATTAGGAAATTAGCACCCCATTTTCAATGTAATTTCTACTTTTTAATAGATAGGGTGTAAATTGAGTTAAAAAGCAGCTAAGTAGAATTACAGAAGACTTGTTGAAGAAATCATCAAAAAACTCGCAACTGGGTTTACATCAGAAGACTCTCAGCCAAGTGCGATAGCCATATCTTTCAGAAGACTGACAACAGGGTTCAATCAGAAGAATGTCTAAGAAGACTCAAGTCTAAGTCAAATGGGTAAAGCATCTGAAGGACTAAGAGACAACTAAAGAAGTTTGTCGCATTGAAGTCGAGGAACTTACTTATTTTAGTAACAAGGACATACATGCAACCTTAAAGTGCTGAAGCAGAAAGGATGCAAAAGAAATAAGCAAAAGGGAAGCTTGCAGGCGCTGACACATTTTCAGAGACCTACAGAGAGCTGAGAACAAGGTTGAATCAACATATAAAGTTGCAAGACAAGACAAGCCAACGGTCACAAAGTAGAGTTTGAATTTTTGTCTCTCTCTCCAATGGACAAAATTCAAACTCCTACTATAAAAGTCGGGAATTTTTCATAGAATAGAACACAAAAGGAATCAATACAACTGAGACAATAAGAACACAAGAGCATTTTCGAGTGAGAATCTAAATATTCTCTCTCAAGCTTAATTACTTAAATCCTCAAGCTATTCGAAGACACTTCATCTAACACATTCCATGGAAGATTGTAGTTGTTCAACAGTTGAAGATGAAACTTTTGTGAAAAATAAAAAGGGGTTTGCACTAACAAGTATGGAAGAAAGTGTAGTAAGGTTCAAGGTCGAACCAGTTTTGAATCGACGGAGGGCTATGTGACCATGTCCTGAAGATTCAAAGAGCTGAAGTACCTAGTCAACTGCCTGGAGAAGAGCTAAGTCCAAGAAATAGCAAGTTGTGTGATCAAGGTTGTTTGGACTGCACCTTTGTAACTAAAGTCATCAGTTATAATAGTGAATTTCTCCTGGAGTAGGAGAAGAGTGGAGTAGAGAACGTAACCCATCCTTGAACCGCAACAAATTCTGTGTTCTTTACTTTATTTCATTATGGTTTTACATTTCATTACATTGCTTTATATTTGCTATCCAACAAACTCATAACTCTCTAAAAGTACAAGTGTTGATAAAACATACTCAAAAGGGTGTAAGACTTTCGATGTTTAACAAGAATACTAATTTCCTAAAAAGTTGACTTTCTTCAACTGAGTTACTCTATCAATAGCTCTTTCAGAGAACTGTTGAGTAGTTAACTCTCCCGTTGAATCTCAACACAGTTGTCCTAAGGACTTAGCTGTTTTCTTAAAAACTATGACTTTAAAAGATTGAAAAAATTGGTAAATATATTCAATCCTCTTCGAGACTTTTCTTTGAACCTCTTATGACCTACAAACAATCTATGGCCAATGGCCATTTTGGATTAGAAGTAAATGTTATAGATAAATCAGGGTATCTCGCCCAATGAAAAATAGCAATTGAATCTTGATAGTTTTGTATCATAAACCCTGCACCTCCAGTGAAACTTGAAGGTAATATAACACATTTTCTTTGAGTGTTGGGATTGATGTCTCCATGTAACACAACAATTGTCAGAACCTTACATATATCGCAAAATAATTTTTTCTGATGTAAGCGAATATATTTCAAAAGTGATGATTCTACTATTGTATAAGCATGGGCAATAAGTTATTGAGATAATCTTCGTGACGATAGAATAGAATAAGATTTTTGTAATCTAATATGCAAAGAATTCTCGAACACTTATCGATCGTCTTTCTTCCTCCTAGATTTGTTTTCTTCAAGTCTGAGAATGGTATGTCTTCTCTAAAATCATATTTGTCATAAGTTAATAGCAGAGGATATTGCAAAGCCAAACAGGAAGCGTTCAATTTATTTATGTATTTCAAAAATCTTGATTTTGTTTCTACCAATTTATCCATGTCTCGTAATATATTATTAAAGTCGCTAATAATCAATGCATCAACTTCAGAACTAGAAGACAAATTGTATCTCCTTCTATCCATATTTGTTTTACCAATCAGACCTAATCTAACATCAAATGCGTACATTTTGAATTTTCTATTTTGCCATTCTGAAAGTCTTCACCAACACATAATTTTCATCCAATATTTTTTTATTTCAGCTATAATATCTTCATGAAGATTATTGTTTTCACTTCCTTGTGTGCAAAATGGTTCAAGGTAAAACAAATCAAATGTTAACATGGACCTAGTAAGAATTAATAAATTGGTATATATATATATATAACAACTGAAAAGAAACAAATTTGACATAATTTTATCTATGTGATATTTCATTATCGGTTTCATATATTTAGATCTGTGCAAATTTCGATACCGAACTACCCGAGGAAAACAAACTACCAATTACATGATAATTTTGCCCATGATGCACAAAATTGGAGGGTTGTGACCCCTATTTATATCAGTGTCGATCTTGCCTCTCATTGATATCAAACATAACTTATTATTTTGCGACCTTATATTTTCCAGAAAGTAGTTGCTCTATCACTATCCCCAATTAATAAATTTTGAAGCACCATATGTGGTTGTTTGATAGAAGGAAGTTGAATAATCATATTACGACAACACAAAATACTAATAATTCTTGTATTTTGCATGAGATCATAGTTTTTTGTTGTACCAAAATAATGTCCTACAAAATTGACACATATATGTTGCATCACTGACATCCCAATACTCTGTAAATGAATTAATAAATTTCAATTTATTTAATAACTCTGATGATGTATATTAATGTAACTACATCTAAATTCATATGTGTAACACTTTTTAATCACCACTTGTTGTTAAAGTCACTTCCTCAATTAATTGGGATAGAGTTATATTAGTGCTAATATTTTCACTTGTTATATAACATTTGATGCACTAATCGCTTTTTGAATATAATCATCAAGAGCGAGATCAATTATCACTATTGTGTTAGAACTCATCTTGCATAATGTCATAGATTTGTCATCCACTGAACTGCAAACATTCTGGATACTTTTTCGAGACAAAATGCTTGTGCTTAAAACTACGATTACAAAAAAAGTCAATTAGATGTATATAGAAACAATATAGGTAATATTAACTATTTAATTATTCTAAAATATAAATATTAACACAATAATATTGAATATATCATTTGTAACGTGACGTAGCGAAAGCATAACAATGGATACGAATGAGAGAACGTCTGAATTCTTATTCCAAAAGCAACGTTTGAACAAGATAACATAAAGTTCTTAAATATTTACTACTTCAAGATAACATAAAGTTTCTTAAATATTTACTAGTCTCCTACCACAAGTAAAATTCTAAATCGAACCAAAAACTAATAGAAAACAAATAACTGAACATAGTAGAATCCTAGCCAAAATAAACACTCAAACAAATATCTAAAATAACTAAATATGTAAATAACGAGATTTAAGTTGTCATTGCAGCTTCGTCGCTATCATTCTCCCCTACCCGAGAACGATTCACCCTCAAATCGGAATCAGCTTCGTTGCCCAAAGGATTATCACTTGCATGTGGTACCAAATGTTTGACGTTGAAGACTTCTGATGTACGAATGTGAGGAGGGAGCTGAAGACAATATGTATTTGGATTAATTTTTTCAACGATCAGAATTGGACCAATTTTGCGTGCATATAGCTTATTATACTCATGTGCGGGATAGTGATCTTTCGTTAAAACAACCCACACCAGATCACCTACATCAAACTCAATTGTACGGCGATGCAAACAAATCAAGATGTGACTTTGTATTTGACGTTTGACTCAAAGAATTTTTTCGCGTAAGTTCGTGGGTGTGGTGTAAGTCTTCAATTAAGTCTGTGGCTCAACCATCACTTCGAATCGAGGAAGGCAATGCAATCAAATCTGTTGGACCACATAGAACAACGGCGTACACAATTTGAAATAGACACAAGCCTGTGCTACAATTGACAGCTGAATTATGAGTGAATTCAGCTTGATTGAGTTTGCTGTCCCATGAGCGCAAGGATTCCCCCACAAGTCAGTGTAACAAGTTTCCCAAGGAACGATTCACCACCTCTGTTTGTCCATCGGTTTGAGGATGGTAGGCGCTACTAAAGTTCAACTAGGTGTTGACCATACGCCACAAGCTTTGCCAAAAAAACTTAAAAAACGGGTGTCACTGTCTGACATAATAGAAGAGGGCGGCCCGTGTAAACGGTAAATATCATGGAAAAATAGTTCAGCCACGTGAACCGCATCAGAAGTACACCGACATTAAATAAAGTGGACCATTTTGGAAAAATAGTCGACAACCACATGAATAGAATCATGACCTTGTTGCGTACGGGGCAGCTCTGAAGCGAAGTCCATGCTAATGGCACTCTAAGGTTGGGACGACACAAGAGGTGGCTGGTAGAGGCCCGCGTTCGATGACGTACCCTTTGCATCCTGGAAAACACGACAACAAGAGACAAATCGAGTAACATCATGCCCTAATGATGGCCAGAAGTAATTCCGTTGTACTAATTCAATGAAACGATCCCACCCCACGTATCCAGTAATTCAGCAATTAGCTTGAGGCGTAGGCTACAGTCAGGTACTCATAGATGCAGGCCCTTGAACAAAAACCCGTTGAGGAAGAGAAAATCAGTAGTGGAGCCGAAGTGAACACGGGATAAAACGGATCCAAAAAATGCATCTGAGGCATACAAGTCCTGAAAAGTGTCAAACCCCAGAACAACAACACGTATATCTGTTAAAAGGAGTGAGCGACAGCTCAAAGCGTCAGCCACACGATTAGAAGTACCCGAGTGATGCTTAAGAACAAATTTGAATTGTTGTAAATAAGTAGCCCAATAGGCATGACGAGCAGACAAATTATCTTACGTGGCGAGGTGACGAAGAGCTTCATGATCCGTAAATAACACAAATTTCCAATGAAAAAGATAGTGACGCCAATACCTCACCGTCAAGACCACCGCGTAGAATTCAACATCATAGGTACTATAACGAGTGCAAGGGTCTGATAGTTCGTCGCTGAAAAATGGCACTGGCCATCCTTGCTGGCTCAAGACAACACCAATACCAACCTTAGAAGTATGAAATCGGGTAAAACAAGAACAGGAGCCATCGTAAGTTTTTGTTTAATGACAACAAATGCTTCAGACGCCACTGGAGTCCAAAGAAATTTTTTGCCGCTCAAACAATCCATAATAGGGGCCAGGATCGAGCTAAAATGGGAAATAAAACACCGATAAAAAGAAGCAAAGCCGTGAGAGCTACGGGCTTCAGTGACCGTCCGTGGAATTGGCCAGTCGTGGATAGCAGCGATTTTGGACTCAATCAATGCTAATGCCCACTGACGAAATTTGATACCTCAAGAATTAGACAGAATCCACCATAAACATACACTTCTTAGGAGAAACACAAAATTTTTGGTGTGAAGGATCTGAAGAACAGCCCGCAAGCGATCCATATGTTTTTCCATCGTCCGACTATAAATGAGTATATCGTCGAAATAAACAATGACACAAGTGCAAATGAGTGCCCGTAAAACCTAATTCATTACCCGCATAAATGTACTTGGGGTATTAGAGAGGCCGAAGGATATGAACAACTATTCAAAGAGACCCTCCTGTGTTTTAAAGGCAGTTTTCCACTCGTCGCCTGGGCGGATACGAATTGGTGGTAGCCGCTGCACAAATCCAGCTTACTGAAAACCAAAGCATCGCTTAGTTGATCCAACAAATCGTTAAGGCGGGGAATGGTAAAATGATAACGAACGGTGATTTTATTGACTGCCCAGCTATCAACACACATACGCCAAAAGCCGTCTTTTTTAGGGATGAGCAAAACCAGCACGGCGCAAGACTCAAGCTTTCAGGAACAAAGCCATGACGTAATAACACCTCTACATGATTATGTAATTCGGCATGCTTGGAGAGACTCATACGATAATGAGGGCAGTTGGGCAGAGAAGCCCCCAACATGAGATCAATTTGATGTTGTATATCACGTAAAAGGGGTACTGGATGGCAGCTCGCTAGGAAAAACATCGGCAAATTCATGGAGTAACGGAGCAATGGCAGGAGGATAATTTTGGGGGTTCGACAACACAATGCCCAATAAAAGCAAGACCATGGAGGCGGTGCGCATTTCTTGAACAAAAGTCACACGGGACAATAAAAGGACTGGCATGGTTGTGGCCTTAGGGAACGTACGAGGAGGACTCAGATGCAAGACAATTTTTATGCCACCAAAAGTGAAACAATAAGTATTTAGGCGACCATCATGCAACGCCGACTTGTCAAACTGCCATGGACGTCCTAATAAGAAGTGACCTTAGGAATGACGTCACACCACACGGAGTCATTATATTTGGACCCAATCGAAAACTGAATCCGAGCGTGATGGTCCACTGTGATAGAGTTTCCATGTTGTATCCAAGAAAGGGTGTACGGATGGGGGTGAGGTTCATGGGTGAGGCATAATTTGGCCATGGCGTCGGAAGCAATGACATTCTCGCAAGACCAGGAGTCAATTATAAAATGGCAAACCTTACCATTGATTGTGCATAAAGACTCGAATATATGATTGCACTAAAGATCTGTGTCACCACGAGGTGAGTAGCAGGCGCGACGGAGGACAAATGTGGGACTGATGTAGCGAGTGAGATGTTCCTCAAGCAAGGGTTTAGGTTCTGCCAAGTCAACAATGGGTGGCCCGTCATAAGAATTGTCACAGGGATCATCTGCAAGTAATGTCTGCTGCCCACCAGACTTTGGGCAAGAGGCCTGCCGATGGCCTGGCTCACCACAGTTAAACCAACAAGAATTAGTAGGTGGACGGGTGCCAACTGTCGAGGTAGACACCACTGCACGGGGGGCTATAGTCGGCGAAGGTACGAAGGACAATGCTGGTGAGCGTGTTGGTGCCACAGACGAGCCCGAGATACACCTATTAGATTGTTGTTCTAATAATAAGGCGAGTTGCTGTGCTTTAGATAGCGAGACAGGCACAAATAAATTGAGTGCGTCTTGGAAGTGAACCTGTAAACCCCCGATTTAGCGAGATACAAGTTGATTGATGGATTCACGGAGATCAACGGGAGCAATAAGGTGATACAATTCCTCAGTATATGTATCCACAGAACGTGAGCCATGGCGAAGATTCTCAAGTCATTTATAGTAGAGTGTCCGCAAGATAATTAAAAAAAAGAAAATTTCACGCTCCATATGTTTACAGAATTTAGCCTAGGAAGTTATACGTGATTGGCTATGGTGTTGGCGAGTGAGTTTCAACTGTTGCCACCAAGCCGAAGCACGTCCTAGAAAATGCGTGGCAACAAGAGGTACACGATGTGGATCCAGGACTGCCTTGAAGTCCAATAATTCTTCAACGGAGTTGAGCCAATCGAGAAATTCAGCGGCATCAAATTCCCCAGAGAATTTGGGAATATCCATTTTAAAGCCCATCTCCTAACGACGGTCATCGTCACCCGGATGTGCATGCGGAGGCGCTATAGGGGCAAACGGATTGACCATGGACATCGTGTCATCATCGTCGGAGTTGGCAAGAGGAGTGGGAGGGTGCCCAGTGCCCAAGTTGTCGCATACGACCACCTCGACCAGGGGCTAGACCATCCCGTGGGGGTTCGCGGTTGGCTTGTTGGCGGACGGCTACCAAAAGACACATGTCCTCCACACCGCTGTCAGAAGCTCAACCTAATGACTCAACGCAGCGATATTAGCATCGCGTTACAGCGCCGATCGATGGCCGGACAGCGTCCGAGCGGTACCGTTGTCATCTCGGAGGCGTGACGAAGGATCCTAGTCTGGTCTTCTGATACCAACTAACGTAGTGAAAGCGTAACAATGGATACGAATGAGAGAACATCTGAATTCTTATTCCAAAACCAACGTTTGAACAAGATAACATAAGTTTCTTAAATATTTACTACTTCCTAGTCTCCTACCACAAGTAAAATTCTAACTGAACCAAAAAACTAACAGAAAACAAATAACTGAACATAGTAGAATCCTAGCCAAAATAAACACTCAAGCAAATATCTAAAATAACTAAATATGTAAATAACGAGATTTAAGTTAAATCGCAGCTTCGTCGCCATCATAACGTTACTGAACAGAGAGCTCGAAAATGGATAAACTATCATGCTAGACGAAACTTACAAATCAATAATCTTAGTTGAATTCGAAGATGGACCGTATGATATTATCGCATTTTCTGTAAATGTAAATTAAATAAGCTGCACAATTATGTATTTTTGAAATTTAAATAAAATATATATTATGTACAACACATATTAATATGTCATCTATAATTGCATATTAATAATAGATTTGAAAAATAATATCTAAAAAAATATTTTTCATATATGTCTCGTAAAATAATTAATAAATAGCATTAATATTTGAACAAAATTAAATAAATATTATGATATTTTTAAATTATTTAAAAAAGAAAAATTAAATATATTGTAGCCCTTACCAAACCAAATTGGTGTTGTTTATTAAATTCAAGCCCATGTTACAAAAGTCCAATATAGCATAATTTTACCCAAAAACATAATCCAATACTAAAGGACTCTCTTCATTTGATAAAATTACTAAAGCTCAGGTCCAGGACCTAGAAAATTATGATAGGGGAAAATGCAAAAATTGTCTCATAATTTTACCCAGTTAGCAATTTTGATCCTATTCGATTTGCATTTTGCCAATGTAGTCCTATAACTTTAAAATTATCGCAATTTTAGTCCTGAATTGACTAGAGCAACAAAATCCGGCAACAAAATATCACGTGAGGGGCACATGACCCATTGTAAGGCTGAGTTGGACCGTCCTAGTCCACATGAATCTATTTGTTCATCTGATTGAGCAAAACAACTTTTTTCAACTCTTAAAAATATGAAGAAAAAAAAAGTAAACCAAATTTGTAAAATTAGTCCTGCGACTATTTTTAACTCTTAAAAAAAGTGGGAAAAACAAAAAAAAAAGTTAAAAAAGACATGTAAATACACGCAAAACAAAATCATCCCCATTTCGATTTGTGTTTTCCATAAACCCTAACCACTCTAAATGCTTAGCTAAGATATGTATATGTTTTAGAGAGAGAAAGCAAAGTCGGACAATGTAGAAACTTAATAAGGTTGTGGTTTAGGCAGACCCACTTCACAAATACCATAAGGCTCCAGCAAGTTCGGAAGTGCAAGAATTTTATTGAATGTCTCCAGGTGGAATGTATTGTGCTGAAAATGCTCCCCTCTTGAGCTCCGTAGCTTGGCTTTCTTCGCCCGAGCTAAATCTCCATACACCTGTCCTCTAAGGATGGCATGTATCATTTTCTGATCACCCATGTCCTTTAGAGATCATGTGTGACGCTTTGTTCCCACAAACGGTGCCAAAATGATGCTGCTTTTTAGAGAAGATCACCAAAGTCAACTGAGTTGACCAAAATCCTCTTCCCGAGAGGAAAGTCTTCGAGCTTTTCCTCTTCCCGAGAGGGAAGTCTTCTCGTCTTTTGCTCCTGGAATTGCTAACTCCTTCGATTGGGAACTTGTCTGCATACACGCACAAATACTAGAGGACCTCGGGGATTGTCCCGGGGAAGCCCCTCCGACGCTCTAGTCAGCACGGTGAACGAGAAAAAATTAAGACAGTAAATAATACTGAGTGCGTAGAGAATAATTAATTGTGAGTTAATTACTTACAGTTAATATGAGGGACTTTTTTATACCTAGGAGATGGACCCCATGGGCCGCGTAGGAGAATTTGGCCTATGGGCCAATCCACGTAGGAGAAAACGACTGCTTGGGCCAAAACCCGGACTCCTTTGGACCGGTTTAATTATCAAGAACCCATTGGGCAATTAATATTAAATAAATAAAAATATAAATAAATTATATTTAATTAAATTATGAAATACCGTTTTTTATCCCCAACAGAGATATAATAAAAGCTCACTGTTGGTTTCACGGGTGCCGAATAATACATCAAAGTCGTGAAATGGTACTTATTTTTCTATTTTCACCGTCCTAGATATGAATCGACGATGTGGATCAAAAATTTAAATTTGTTTGGATTGAAAATTTAAAGTTGTTTCTTCAATGAGATAGAACTTTTTAAACGACCTCGGCTAATTAGTTGGTAATTCCTATAAGGGATAAAAATAGTTAACCCCCCAAACTTTTCAAATCTTTAGAGTTAGCCATCCGAACTTTGAAACATTACACTTAACCCCCTCAACTTTGTAAATTTTACACTTTGTCTAAAATTCCAGATTTACCCCTTAGGACATTAAAATTTGTTTTCAGTTTGCCCTCTAAATTTTAAGAATTGTCGCACTTTACCACCTAAGATATAAATATTGTTGCATATTCTACATTTACTCCTTTGATCTTTCGATCCTTGAAAATGGTATCAGAGTCTAGGTTTTAAGAACTTTAAGCTATATTTATTATATTTATGTAATTAACAATTGGTGAGGATAATTTTCTCCAAGAAAATGGATCTGGACGAGTGTCCAAGATGTATACCTTATAGGAGATATCGTCAAATTTTGACGATGTATGAACAAGAACACCAAGACAAGATAACATATTGAAACAATCAATATATTGAAAAAGAACTCGCAGGAGCCGATAGGGAAACCTTGAGACAATACGATAAACAAGCAGCATATTATCTCGAGTTTTCTTACGGTAAATCAGATATTATATGTCGATCTGGTGAATCGTCAGGAAGCAGCTCATCAAAATCATGAGTCCTGATGGAATTCCATAATGGAACGAGATACTTCCAGACACATCTAAGTTCTCAAAAGATCTTAGAGAAGTCCAAAAGGCGGTGCAGAATTATGGCAACCGTTATAATCATCTACCAACACAGGTGCATCAGATCCAAAACCAGATGGAGAACATAGTGAAATATCAGAAGGAGACTCTTGAAATCCTTCATGATATTAAAAAATGAGTCAAGAATCTGGAGAACAGACCAAGTTCATCCGGAGGAAAGAAACATGTTGGTTTTGGAATAGTACCCTATTTACACCAAAATGGAAAACCGACCAAAGTTGTATGACGCATGGTAGACGATAAAAAGCTCTTTGCTATCATCATACAAAAATCCGTCATAAACTAAAAAGTGATGAATATGGAGAATATTAATCTTAAAGATTTACATGATCTTATAGAATCCTCCGCAGGATTAAGAATTGTAGACCTAAAGATAAATGCAGGAGATTAATCAGCTTTGGTCACTCGTGACCAACACCAAAGGCCACCTCCACCACCACCGGTTGATCCCAACGTTGCAAAAAGTACTGGTTCACATCATGGAGATGAACCAATGCTGCAAGTGGGAGATTTTACTACAAGTGGAGATCGTATTATTTCAGGAAGTCGGCAATATTTTAAAAGGCCAAATCTATATAATACGCCTTATGGAAAATCGCAACTCGATCTGATACATACATATGGATTGATGTTAAATCTAGATATCCCATATTTCAAAAATCGAGAAGTCCTTATCAATGATTGAGCATTGTCTATGAGGATTGCAGCAGGTACCCTCAATCTAACAAAGGACGGATTCATCCTACTCCTTGATATGAGTCTTGAAGGATCTGTAAAGATTTCATGGGACATGACTGGATCAGAAATGAAAAGTAGTATTACATCTGGAGAGTCATTGAAAGGAATAGTCGATAATATGGCAAAATTATTTAAATTCCATTTTATCGGCACATGCTACTTTGAGGGATTGGAAGAAGAAAAACGAAAGAGATACAAACAAGCCCTCTACTGCCTCGAGTTACATGATATTTGTCATATTGACGAGTATATCAAGTTGTTCACCGAGTACTGATGGAAATCCAAGGTGGAAGATAAATAAGCTTCGCAACTATTCTTTTCGAACATACCAAGTCCTTAGAGAGGAATGCTCATCAGGGAATACAAGAGTGCAGCTGATTCAGATACAGTGGTCAGATGAATGTCTTTTCTGAAGGCCAAGCTATCTGAATGGTGCCACCAGGAAGCACTTTATAGAAACTATAAGAGACTAAGAGGAATTAACAAAATGGTTCCTCTATATTGCGAAGATGATGACATCCCAATAGTTGTGGGAGGTTAGCCAGGGGGTTTAATAAAAAAAGAAAGCCATCCAGCAGTAGAAGCCATCCATACAGAAGTTTTTGGGGAGTACAAATCACGGCAAAAAAAGGATTAGGATCGGGTTTTACATTGGAGCTATGGAAAAGGCTTTGGATAAAATCTCGGGTTTCATAACATAAAGCACCAAATTATCCATGAGAGTAACCATCGAAGAAGAGACCGGAGAATTTGCCATCCCAATGGAGTTTCATATTACGCTTTCTCATAAGACTTAATGAGGTAGCATGATTGAGATGCTTTGATAAAAGCGGGTTGGTCCCTTACCAAGAAGTCCAGGATATCAAAAGCAAAGGTAGCATGATCGAGAGTCAAGAGAAACGTTGAAAATACACTCTCATGGATTCACATTGGAGCCATAAGAGTTATTATTAAAGCAACATTCAAGGAATGAATTGATTCGCCACTCAACCTAGCTATCTTTGATAAGAAAATCTCAAATCTCAAGGATTCATGCCTTGGAGCGGTCACAGGAAATTTGTATGCAATAAGGGAGATAGAGATTTCAACAGAGCCTTAACCCTTCATCAAGATTTCAAAAGAGTCCATTTGATGAAAGAATGAAATAAACCTTACTCGATCACATACAAGATTTCATATGCTCTCTCAAATACACACTATTTAGATGTATTCTTGAGAAAGGAATTTATTGAAGTCCCAAGAATTTTTGAGGACTTTGCCAGGGTGGTTCTATCATAACTTATTGAGTCTCCAACTATAAAGGAGACAGATATAGAAATTCAAGATCAACCAGTCTTCAACAAAAGTCGAAGTCTCAGAGTTGAGCCAAGGAGGATGTCTTTCCAACAAGACAAAATGATAAGCAGTAACCATTTGGAAGAAAAAAGACCGAGTATAGTTCAGCGAATCCCAGATGTTTTTAAAATACAAGGAGAGCTGAAATGTCCAGAAGGATGGAGAGAAATTGAATTAATATTTAACATCACTCAAAAGGATAACATTTTTCCTTGTGATATCATATATAATCTCCCACAACCTATAGTTGGAAGATATCAAGGAAGCCTGAAAATGGGTGAAATTGAGCCGAGCATCACATGGACATCGGAAAATCCCGCAGCGATTAATCGGGTGTTGAATTTCTTGAGGATCATAAACCTTGGGAAAGATTACAAGATGGAATGGAGTTCATAGTGGCTGATAAAAGATACAGAATCAGATGACCACTAACCCATTATCCATATATATGTCTATTGGAATGTTATATGATGAATACAAGGCCGAGTATTTCACTGCCTATATTGATTCAGGGGCCAGAATATGTATTGCAAAGTAGGAGGTTTTTCCTAAAGAAACATGAGAAGATTTACCAGCCATTGCAGGAAGAGATTTCTCTAAAAAGATTCTTATACTTAATCGAGGAATTAAACAAGCAGAAATCATGATCAGAGGCGCAGGTGGTGCCCCACGGTACAAGTGAAGACACCACCAATCTATTTCCATGATACAGGAGCAGATGTTTTGCTAGGAAATAATTTTCTACAAATATGCAAGTGATTTACACAGGAAAATGAGACAAGAAGGCTTATTTTCACAACCTTATGTGATCATAAGATTATTGTCCAAAGACTGGGAGAAATATTCTATAGAAAAATACCTATTAATTTTTGCAGCAATCATGGTGATGAAGCCAAACTTTGAAATCCAAAAATGGCGAATAAAAGAAGATTTGGTGATGAAATATTATCCTTCGGCAATATGGTTCAGAGCAGAAAGATACAAAGAGATGGGATAATAATTTGTATTCATTCAGGATACAAGGAGAAGAACGAGTACCTCCAAAGGCTATTGCAAAATTATGGATGGGCCTAATGGAGAATACATAGAGTGATGTCACCATAGAGGAACAAATATCACTCGAGGATGTCAAGAAGAAGATCCAAAGGAATTACAATGAAAATCCAGCATGGGGTTTGGGTTTGTCTAACTGAAAAGTACAAAGTAAAGTATCCAAGTATGTTTTTCATTGTGGTTCACCTTCATATTTTTCGTGGTCTATATCATGCGAGAATTCAGGTTCTTTCAGAATTCAGCAAATTGATCTTTCCTTCTGAATTCAATGACAGGATAAACAATAGGATATACAAAGGAACTTTTCGGGACAAAGAAAAGAATTCCCACGGAGAACAAGATTTCGGCTAGAAAAGAAACTTACCGGAAATTATGTAACATGGTGCATGTAGGACTGGATCGACCGGATCTGTTAGTCATGCCCCGAACAAAAAGAACCCAAGTTAGGAAAAGGATTCTGGCCCAAACCGCACCGATAAGACCATACAACTGGAAAAGACAAGGGCCCAGCTCACAAGATGCGTTATCCTCAGGGACCATGCAAACCAAATTTTTAAAAGATTCTCCGACAACCATCACATGGGATGAGTCATGCGGAAGAAAAAGGAAGATAACTAGCGAGGCAATAATTTAGGATGAAGACATAAGCAGTGGCGTCTAATATTTCAACAAGCTTTGGAATCCACATTTCAATTAATGCTTCAAGTTTATAAATAACGAGAGTTAAAGGAAGCTGAGGACATCGAATATTTTCCTTAGTTTTCTTAAGAATAAATATCTGAGTGAAAAAACTTGTAAAATCTGAGTGTTTTAGTTTTCTAAGTTTTATGTATTTTTGAGTGCAATCCTCATTAATGAGAGGCTAAACAAGTATTCTCCTCCAAAAAGGAGATTATTTATGTAATAAATATTTCTTCAAGTTCTTAATAAAAAAAAGTGGTTTTTTGCTTCAACATGTGTCCATAATGTTTTATTATTTTATCCCTTTGAAGAATTATCTTATACGTCTAGAGTAGGAAACAAACCAATGTTGTCTTTGGTCATTCTTTGAAAGGAGTCGATTAACTTGTAGATTATCTTCCTGTTGGTAAGGTTGACGGAGACGCCTGTCAAAAGGTCTAGGAGCAATAATTTATCGACTAGTGGTTTTGCAAACCATCTCACCTGGTGCACTTTCGGTCGAAGAAATATATGAATTTTAAAAGATATTTTAATTTTACGGAAGCATGATGGGCCTAATATGGCCTTAATAGACTTTTTTTATTTTCAATCTAAAGACCCAATTTGTAAACGGATAAAAAACTTGAAAGTGAGACCTTTGCGGAAGCATGCCCTGTTGAGTTTATAGGCTGGAAACCTGACATGATCTATTTCAAACCTCCACATGGAAACTGGATCTAAGTAAGTGTAACAATGCCACAAACAAAACAGGTGACAGAAAATGAGGGTTCTCATTTCTCGAAAAACCGTAAAACAAATTGTTTATGGAGCTAAATTCTATGTTTATTGAATAGTGCAATGAATTTATAATGAGGTAGTAATATGCCACAAATTGGAGTTTAGAGGGATAACTAGAACTATTGTTATAAAATTATAAAACTATGGGGGCAAAATTGTCCATATAGGGTGAAGTGTAATGATTTTCATAGTCCATGGGGCATAGTGTAACAAATCAATGTTTGGAGGGTACAGTGTAAAAAATGGTAAAGTTTGGATGGTTTATTGTATTTATCTCTTCCTATAAATGTTATTAAGAGTTATTTGTTGCATTTTTCTTACATTTTTTTTTCTAATTTTGTAGTTGTATATACTTGTATTTTACATTTCATGTCAGATCCAGTTTAATGACACTATGATGTAGTATTGTACATAAATGTTCTAATTTTTTTGCTTGAATTTATTCTATGTAGATTTTTTTTTAAGAAAAATATACCTGATATGAATATTTTCTTTCATACTTGTTATATATGTTTTATTTGGAACTGATAATACCATACGTTGTATGAATTTTTATAAAATGTATGTCAATGGTTTTTGTGGGTAAATTTCATTATATTATGTATTTAGGCTATTTATTAAAAATATTTAAATAAAATGCATTTTATTGAAACTTCATCCATGTAAATTTTTAGCATATTGGTAACACCACACCTATTTTCAGCTTTAGTTACCTCATGTGTAAAATTCTATATATTGTGTATCTTAATAGTAATATTTAAGTATATTGCATGATAATATTAGCACATTGTTATGGTTGTTTTTTCATTGTACCACAACACATAGAAATGATACAACCACTAGTACAAAATTGACAATTTGCATCGGTTGTAAACGATTTTAAGCATCAGTTTCAACGGCGATGCTTATGAAGGCGATGTTAATAATCATACATAACCGATGCCTAAACTAAACAATAGGCGTCGGTTGTTAAGCAAAAACCGATGCATAATGTTCACCAAGAGAAAATCCAACCTCCCTGCAAAATTAAAATCCAGACCACAAATTAAAATCCAACCCAAAAATTAGTGACATTATTTAGTCCATAAATTAGGCTCAATTCAGCATATAAGCATATATATATAAGTACATATGTATAATGTGTTATATTTTTAAATTTTCTAAAAGAAAATAATTGGTTGGACCATAAAAATTGCTTTAGATTGAGGCCCATATAATATTCAATTGAAAAAAAATTAATCCAAAAAAAGAAAAATAAAAAAGTAGGAAGATTATCCAATATCTTCTCCAATCTCTAGAATTATCTTCTATTTCTTTTTCTCTCATACAACTAGACTACAACAATATATATCTCGACTAGAAAAAAAATTCAAAACTAAAGTTGATAAAGTCATATTTGCGTTCAACTATGTCTCATATGCATTGAAAATGAGATCTTGGAAAAACTTGATTTTGAAGACCTTGTTGATTATTTTGCTTCTCAAAATGCTAGAAGATCTAAATTTTTAAATAATCATTTGATTTTTTTTATGTTTGTAAGTGGTGCACTCTTTCAAGTTTTAATACTTTGGATAATGAAAAATAAAAAATTGTATGTGTAATATTCTTATTTCCCTATCTCTTTTTTTTATAATAAAGATCAAAATTATAATAAAAGAAAAGAAAGATCCTGGTTACAAGCGAGCCACTGTAGCGCAATGTTTGGGGCCTCGTTAAAAACATACCAAGGTAAAATCCACTTTGTGGGGAAAACCCTTAGTAGGAAAAGAGTACTCCGTGAGAAAAGACAAAGCCATACAACCAAAACATAAGCACATATCTCAACATTATCTAACAAATCTATCTCGCGCTTGTCAACGTAGTCATCTCAGGAGCGGGAGATAATATTCACCAGGAGGAATGTCCCACCAAGTTGAATCGCACGTGAGTTTGCTGATCTAATCCGCCAGACGATTACCTTCCTGACAGATGTGAGAAACCACGAAGTTCATCTGGGAAATCATAAAGAGAAATAACGCCACTAACCAAGCAGACGCCACGGGATGGAGCCAACCCGAGATCAAAAAAGGTCCACAACATATGTAAAGTCAGACTCCAGCCAAAGATTAGTCCAGCCCTTATGAAAAGCATAGGAAATGGCGCTCATAGCTGCAATTAATTCAGCCTCGAATGCATAGCCCATTCCATACTGCTCCACAAAACAACCACGAAAAAAGCCCCGTTAAGTACGGTAAACAGCCGCAGCTGTAATACGCCTTGGAGCTCCTGTAGCGCATCCATCTGTATTGACTTTAATCCATCCAGGGAGGTGTAGAGACCAAGGCACTGGGATAAGGCGAGGAGCCTTAGGGGGACGGCCCTGAACCTTCAGCCTGTGGAGACAAAGTAAATCTTCCTGGGTATTCTACATACACCCCTGGTCTAAATAAGCATAATCTATAATCATCACTCTCAACTGAACAAGAGCCACATCAGTAGTCCATTTCTTGTCATGAAAAACCACATCATTTCGTATGTGCCATATAAGCCAGATGCAAGAGATGGCCGCCACCTTCCAGAGAAAAACAATTTGTGCACTGAAATGAAATTCCATTAAATGAACCAGAAATTCATTGAAGCTATAAACATTGCGAAAAACCACAACAAATGATGAAATAATCCAATCCCAGAGAGCTCCTGCAAAATCAGAAGAAATAAAAAGGTGATCAATCGATTCAGGGTGAGAGTAACATAGGCTACAAACAGTAGGACCGATAAATCCTCGGTGACGGCGGACATCCATAACAGCCAGACATCCGTAGATAGCCCGCCAGACAACGACCGTGCGCCTTTCGGGGATGTGGGGGGACCAGATCCAAGATCCCCATTTAACAGTGGGAAATGAGGATCATAAAAAGGCATATGCTGATTTAGATGACACCGTCTCATCCATAGAATGAGTCCACACCCTTTTATCCAATGAGTTCGGAGTAATCGGGCAGCGGACAATATCCCGAACAATGTCCAAGTAAGCCTCCACAAATGACATAGTAAGATGCCACGTGTTATCTGTCCAATGATTCCGAAAGTTAGCCCGAAACTCATGCGGAATACCAATCTGATCCGCAATAATGTACCCAAGCCAGTTATCTGTCCAAAAACTAATTGAAGAGTGCGCCCCCGGGATCCATCTCGAATCAGTCAGCCTATCCTTCACAGTTGGTCGCAACCCCGCCCATATAGAAGAAGGCAAGAAATAACGCCTGATAGAACCGTTTGAAGGCAAAAAACGTCTACGGAGAGTAGCAAAAACCACGGAATCCGAAGTAAGAACCTTCCAGCCCATTTTCATAATAAAGACCCGGTTTGCATTAATGAGGGGTCGAACACCAAGACCCCCTTCATTCTTAGGAGTGCAACAGCGAGCCCAATTAACCACCACAGATCCCTTCTGATCAACTTGGCTCAAATTATCAGAATATAATTCCATTCAAGGTAAAAACATAACCATTAAAAGAGAAATCCACCACTGATTCATTTGTTATATGATCATTTGCTGATTTGAGAAATAGATTACTCTTGCACAAAAGTACTAGAATTGTAGCCAAAAAAAACTTAGGGTATATTACAAAAATTACCCATGAGGTTTAGCCTAATTACAAAAAACTCAGTTATATTTCAAAGTTAGAATTACCCCTTAATGTATTACAAAGACTTTAGGCATCAATTATCATTGGAAATTGATGCATATTGGGCAATTTTTATAATATTTTCTTTACTAGTGAACTCTGTTTTTGTTCTAAAATTCAATGAATTGCTTATGTTTTTATTCTAATCTATTTTTTTCTGACTTGCAAACATTGTTTCTACTCTGTTTCAGGTCATATATTGGCACCCAAGATTGTGAAAGATAAGTTATACAAACTTACATTTTAAATTTTCAAGAAAATAAATGCATATATTCTATGTTGGAAATTGGTTTGAGAAGTAATGGTTGATACCTAACTTTGACCAATTTTTTAGTGACTAATTATTTAATATTGGAGGAATTAAATATTAAAATAAAATTCTACGTTTGAGTAGATGAGTGTAGTATATTTAACTTCTCAAAACCATTTAGTGGTGAGTGAGAAATAAAATCCACAAGATAGTCATTTTGAAATGGGATAATGGATGATGGGAAGGTGAAAAGACACCATCCCACATGGGAATAAAATGTTAATTTTATTCAATATATAAAGTGGGTGTATAAGAGTGTGCAAGATGAAATAACTATAACAGTGATCGTGGGCCCGTGTCCGTGTCCCGACAAGCCCGGGCCCGTGCCTAGTGTTTTGATTTAGACTGGGGCCTAGTTTTGCAGAAAACATTTATTTTTTATTTTTAAGAGAATAAAAACAAATAAAGTTACAACTTAAAAAAGTCAAATGACTTTTATAATGGAACAAGTACCACCGCCCACTACTTGGAATTCTGACAAAGATAGTGGCCATTGAAGGAGTGCCCACTACCGGAGGTTACAACCCATTATCTCGGGTTACCGCCTGCAAAGAAAGAGACCCCAAGACTGGTTGGAAGTCCTATAAATAGGAGCATTGTTGTTGTTCGATTATACACTTTCATACTCATTTTCTTTTTGTACTTGCATAGTGTACTCGTTTTGCACATTTCGATTCGAAAGGTGCCTTGTAATTTGCAAAGGTCTTTGCTATTACAAGGACGAAGTTGTTGTATCTTTGGGGATAACATGTCTGTTCCGTCAGCACTTATACGGGGCGTGTTTATCTAACGGATAGAGTGTTAACTCGACTCAACTTTTCTGCAAATTTCCATTCTCTATAATAGATAGGTTTCCTTGTAATCCAATTTACAGAAATAAACACCAACAATTTCAACAGCAAGCGCAAGATAATCATATTTTGTTTCTGTAAACGATGGCATCTACTTCAAGGGTGAATGTTCCTACTACTCTTGTTGCTGCTGAGAAGCCAGAAAAATTTCCTGGTGCTAATTTCAAAAGATGGCAATCCAAGATGCTGTTTTATCTGACTACGCTGAGCCTCGCTAAGTTCCTGAAGGAGGATCCACTAGTGGTGGAAGAAAATGAAACCAACAATGAAAAACGTGCTGCCTTTGATGCTTGGGGCCAGGGTGACTTCTGTGCCGCAACTACGCCCTAAATGGATCTGTTCGACTCGCTATACAATGTGTATAGTGAAGTGAAATCTTCCAAAGAGCTCTGGGATTCTTTGGAAAAGAAGTACCGAACTGAGGACGCTGGTTCCAAAAGGTTCGTGGTTGGCAGGTTTCTAGATTTCAAAATGGTGGATTCTAGAACTGTCATGGATCAAGCTCAAGAATTGCAGTTAATTATGCACGATATTCGTGCAGAAGGAATGCAATTGGATGAAGCTTTCCAAGTGGCATGCATGATTGAAAAGTTGCCACCTGGATGGAAAGACTTCAAATATTATTTGAAGCACAAGCGAAAAGAAATAAATCTTGAAGATCTAATTATGCGTTTACGAATTGAGGAAGGTAATCGCAAATTAGATTCAAGGTTTGAAAAGGGTGTTGTTGATGCAAAGGCGAATTTGCTAGAACATGGTAGTTCTAGTAGTAACAAAAAGAAAAGGAAAAACGTGACAATAACAACAACAACTACAAGGGAAAGAAGCATGTAAACAAAAAGCCATTTACGAGAAATTGTCAATTGTGGAAAGCCCAACCACATGGCTAAGGACGCTCGGCTTCCTAAAAACCAAAATATAGACAGCCTAATGCTAATGTGGTTGAGCACGTGGTATGATCCAAGAGCCGATCGATATGGATCTATCTGCAGGTGGTTTTGAGGCAAACCTTGTGGATAATCCAAGGGAGTGGTATATTGACACGGGGCCACTCGGCATATCCGTTTCGACAAGGATGCGTTCTCTACCTACACCCTTGCGGTAGAAAACTTAATATGGGTAATTCTTCCTCTTCGATGTTGCGGGTTTTGCCAACGTGGTTCAAGCTCACTGAAAAGAGCCGCTTCGAAGGATGTTCTTCATGTCAGAAATCCGGAAGAATCTAAGTCGTCGATCTCTTCTTGTAAACCATGGTTTTAGACTTTTGTTTGAGTCGAAAAGTTTATTTTAACTAAGTTTGGACGGTTCCTAGGAAAAGGTTATCGTATAATGGACGTGCTCAAAATGAATGTAATGGATTCATGCGTGTAACCGATTCAAGCAAAGAATAAAATTGAGCCTACTTCTATTTATATGCTTGAGTATTCGATTTGTGGCATGTTAGATTAGGGCATGTTAATCTAAATGCTATAAAAAGATTAATGAACTTGGAATTACTTCCAACTTCAAAAATTGATTCTCAAAAGAGATGTGAAATCAGTATTGAAGCTAAAATGGCTAAGTTACCTTTTCATTCTTTGGAGAGAAATACAAAGACCTTAGAATTGATACATACTTGATATATGTGATCCAAATTTGTGCAAACTAGAGGTGGTAAAAATATTTCATCACTTTTATTGATGATTGCACAAGATTTTGCTACTTATATTTATTAAGAAGCAAAGATGAAGCGTTGGAAGCCTTAAAAATTATAAAAATGAGGTTGAAAATCAACTTGGGAGCGGATTAAAATAATTCGGAGTGATAGAGTGGAGAATATGTTGCACCTTTTGAAGAATTATGTAACCGGTGGGGAATAATTCATCAAACTATCGCACCATATTCACCACAATCTAATGGCATTCTTTGAACGTAAAAATCAAACTTTAAAAGAAATGATGAATTCCATGTTGATTAGTTGGACTACCTCGAGAACATGTGGGGGAAGTCTGTTTTAACAAAGAAACCACATTTTAAATAAAATCCCACTTAAAGGGAAAAATAAGACACCTTATGAATTGTGGAAAAATCATAAGCCATCTTATAAATACCTTAAAGTGTGGGGGTGTTTAGCTAAGGTAGAAATACTCCTGAACCTAAACAAGTCAAAATTGGTCCAAAGATGGTTGATTGTATTTTTATAGGATATGCATACAACAGTAGTGCATATCGGTTCTTGGTACACAAGTCAGAAAATCCAGAAATTTCTGAAGGTACCATAATTGAATCAAGAAATGCAATATTTCTTAAAAATGTATATCCTTGTAAAGAAAGGGTTGGAATAAGTTCTAACAAAAGAACTTATGAGAAAGTAAGTAGTTCTTCACAAGAGAATGAAGAACCAAGACGAAGTAAAAGGACTAAAACTGCTACATCATTTGGTCCTAATTTTGTCACTTACTTGTTAGACGGTGAGCCAAGTACAGTTAAAGAGGCCCTGTCTAGTCCAGATGCTCCGCTCTGGAAAGAAGCCATCAATAGTGAAATAGAATCCATTTTACAAAATCATACCTGGGAGTTGGTTGATCTCTCTGCAGGTAGTAAACCTTTAGGGTGTAAATGGATATTAAAAAAGAAATATAAGGCTGATGGAACTATTGATAAATATAAAGCCAGGTTAGTGGCTAAAGGCTTCAAACAAAAAGAAGGAAGTGATTTCTTTGATACATATTCACTGTAACAAAATTGCATCCATTCTAGTGCTTATTGCGATTGCTTTGCACAATCTCGAGATTCACCAAATGGATGTAAAAGCGTGTTTTTAAATGGTGAATTGGAAGAAGAAATATATATGGAACAAACAAGGATTTGTAGCACTGGTCAAGAGAAAAAGGTGTGCAAATTGATAAGATCATTGTATGGACTTAAACAAGCTCCAAAAATGGTGGCATCTTAAATTTGACACAACGATGTTGTCAAATGGCTTTAAAATCAACGAATGTGACAAGTGTGTTTATGTTAAAGGCATGTCAAATGCATTTGTCATAGTTTGTCTATACGTAGACGATATGTTAATAATGGGTAGTAGTCATGATATAATCATGCACACTAAGAAAATGTTAAAAGAAATTTTGACATGAAAGACATGGGAATTCTTGATATGATTCTCGGAATCAAAATTGGCAAAACATCCGAAGGAATTAGCTTGACACAATCCCACTATGTGGAGAAAGTGCTCAAGAAGTTCAATTCTTTTGATGGTCCACCATGCAAAACGCCCATTGATTTGAGCATAAACCGGTAGTAAATAAAGTTGAACCAGAGCTTCGGTTGGAATACTCGAAGGTGATAGGAAGTTTGATGTACATTACAAACTCGTACACATCCGATCTTACCTATCCTCGTAAACAAGTTGAGTAGGTATACAAGTAATCAAGCCAAGAGCATTGGAAAGCACTAACTAGGGTACTAAGATATCTTAAATACACCCTGAGTTATGGAATACACTATTTCGAAATACCCTCCAAGATTTTGAAGGGTATAGTGATGCTATTTGGATTTGATTCAAAGGACTCTTACTCCACTAGTGGATATATATTTACTATTGGAGGGGGAGCAGATCATGGAAATCCACTAAGCGAGACTTGTATAGCTAGATCCACCATGGAATTTGAGTTTATAGCTTTTGATAAAGTCAGGGGAAGAAGTCGAGTGGCTTCGTAATTTCTTAGAAGATATTCCATCTTTGGGAAAAAGCCGATTGCCTCTTGTGATGATTCTTTGTGATAGTCAAGCTACTATAGGGAGAGCACAAAGTAATATGTATAACGGTAAGTCTAGACACATTCGTCGTAGACATAATACCGTAAGACAATTGATCTCTAATGGTGTTATATCAATTGACTATGTAAAGTCAAAGGATAACATAGCGGATCCGCTCATGAAAGGGCTTAACAGAGATCAATTGAGTAAATTGCTAGAGGGAATGGGATTAAAATCCACAATTTAAAGAATGATTAAAGTGGTAACCCAACCTTGGATTGGAGATCCTAAGAACTTGGTTCAATCGGGAAAACTAAGCTTTAAAAGTTCAGTTAAGCACTTGTAAATCAGTTAACCCATCCCTAGAAGGCAAAACAAGTGCAATAAACTTGTTGGTTGTGGTAAGGTTAAGTCATAAGGACTTTTAATGATAAATTGACTCGGTCCAAAGAGATCACCTATATAAGTGAGAAATGAGGGCCGCTTCAATGTAACACTTATGAATCCAAAGATGTTGTCCATGGCCAAAAAGGACACAATCAAGAACGGAATGTGACATGAAGTCATATTGTGTAAATGTCATTGACTAGGTGTACGAAGGAGGAATAGTTCAAGGCATTGCGTCCACTAGGCCACCGGTATATCCGATGATATTTACAAAAGAAGGTTCAAAGTCGCAAACTACCTGTCCTGATACAATATGGTTTCAATTAAACTGAGTACAAGAGTATGCATTTTCATGTGCATTTGATTTCCACTCATGTGGGGGATTGTTGGAAATTGGTTTGAGAAGTAATGGTTGATACCTAACTTTGACCAATTTTTTTAGTGACTAATTATTTAAATTTGGAGGAATTAAATATTAAAATAAAATTCTACGTTTCGAGTAGATGAGTGTGGTATATTTAACTTCTCAAAACCATTTAGTGGTGAGTGAGAAATAAAATCCACAAGATAGTCACTTTGAAATGGGATAATGGATGATGGGAAGGTGAAAAGACACTATCCACATGGGAATAAAATGTTAATTTTATTCAATATATAAGTAAGTGGGTGTATAAGAGTGTGCAAGATGAAATAATTATACACATGTGAGGTGTGGTGGGCAATGCCACACGCGCGCGCCCGCCCGGCCTTGGCAGCCGGGCAGCGCAGGGCCGAGGCCGAGCCCGTGCCGTGTCCCGTGTCCCGTGTCCCGATCGGGTCGGGCCTAGTTTTTGCACTAAAAATTTGTTTTTTATTTTTAGAGAATAAAAACAAATAAAGTTACAACTTAAAAGTGAAATCGCAGCTTTTATAATGGAACATCACCACTCGCCCACTACTTGGAATTCTGAGATAGTGGCCATTAAAGGAGTGCCCACTACCCGGAGGTTCGACCCATTATCTCAAGTTATCGCCTGCGATAAAGAGACCCCAAGACCTTGTTGGAAGTCCTATAAATAGGAGCATTGTTGTTGTTCAGATTATACACTTTCATACTCATTTTCTTTCTTGTACTTGCATAGTGTACTCAGTTTTGCACATTTCGATTCGAAAGGTGCCTTGTAATTTGATCTTTGCTATTACAAGGACGAAGTTGTTGTATCTTTGGGGATAACACGTATGTTAAAGACTTATACGGGACATATTTATCTTGCGGATAGAGTGTTAACTCGCCTCAGCTTTTCTGCAAATTTCCATTCTCTGTAATAGATAGGTTTCCTTGTAATCCAGTTTACAGAAATAAACACCAACAATTTCAACATTCTATACATATAGTAAAATTATTCGTGATTAGAGAAGTTGAACGTGGTTTGGTTGTCTATATGCAGTATATTTTTGTGAGTATGTAATTATTATATTTACTCTATGCAATCAAAACGACACAAATAATTTTTACTAACATTTAAAATTTAATATATTATATGTTATCACACACTTCTTTTTAAATATTTCTTCACTGTACATCCAGAACCTACAAAATAAAAATTTATATCTATCATAAAATAAGTGATAGATATTTTAAACGAGTGATAGATGTCCACAAATTTTCACGCATAACATTTTGAATAATTTTTCTGGCTTATAATTTTTCTTTTGAATTTGTTGTAGGTTACCAGAAAATAGGTGTGTAAAGTTATTGACAGATAATTTATAAAAACTTAGATTATTATCTAATGTTGTATTATATTTGAAAAATAATATCTTTTGCTTATTATATAGATATTTGGAGGAGCAACATTCTTTAAAAACTAAGTTAAGTGGTTATATATACTATTATATTTGGTTATCAGAAGCACATAGACTGAGTTTTATTTTTGGTTTGTAGTTGGATATTCAATCACTTATATTAATCCTGTCTAAAAGCACTTTTGCTGAAAATTATATTTGAATTGTGTCAGGTTATGCAAAACTATACCGCAGGAAAGATCACAATATCTTAGGTCCAGCTCTTGCCTCCTCGCTTGAGAAAGTACATATACAAATAAATCAACAGAACTCTATTTTATTCTATTGCAAACATTATACACCTATATTTTTATCAATTAAATTAGAATTACTTGATGTGTTCCAGGCTATGCAAATCTTCCAAGAAACAAAACAATCATCAATGCAATAAGCAATTACAGACACGTCATCAACTAATCCATTTTCTATAGTTATATATATTCATCGTTAACTAATTAACAAAGCCTTTAAGAATATATTTTTTAAAAAACATAATGACAATATATATTATATGTCATATATCATAAAACATATAGTGCATTTTTGGTTGGTGCTATCTATCATGCGTTTACTGCACAAAATAACAGAACCCTTTAGCTTCCTGATGACTGTTGGTGGTTAATATTCAATTATTGTTGCTATATCTTTGATTCGATTTTCTTTCTATGTTTTGCAATCATTTTATTGCTTCTGATACTCATACTCAATTACTGCATGTTTTGTGTTTGTAGTGGTGATTACTAATGTTGGCATCTTGTTATGGCTTACGTGTCACTTATACAGAAACTACTATTGGAATCACCAAATACGCGTCGGTTTCCATGAAAATTGATGCCTAAAGTGGGCCAGTGGCAGTTTTGAAAATAAAACAAAGTTTTTACGTGTCGGTTGTTAATAAAAAACCGATGCATATAAACTTTTTTATTTTTTTAAATAAATTAAAAACTTTGGGTGTCGGTTTTTTCATAAATAACCGATGCCTAAAAGCTACTTTAGGAGTCGGTTTCTCAATGAAAACCGACACTCAAAGATTTTTATTTTTAACTAGTACTTTAACCTAATTTTAATATGACATTGCATCTCCCATCCACCATAACCCCAGCCGCCCTCGCCTCCCCGCTATACCTCTCGCGTCCCCGCAACCGTTTTACCTCCGAAGTCGTCGCCCCTACTATTGCACCTCTGAAGCAGCCGAGTCACCACCCCCCTGTCGCACCTTGCAATCAGGCAATAATAAGGAGTGTTTATCTGAGTTTTAGTTTGGGAAATTTTGGTATGTGTGTCTTTTCTCATGACCCTTATGTCTTCCAATTCATGAACGATTTGTATTTTTAATGTCAATTTTATCAGTTTCAAATTTGAGATGAAGGATTTTACTAATTTTGGGTTAATTTTGTTTTACCTTCCTCTGTTCTGAGGATCATTTGTTATTCTTCTGTATTTTTACCATTCAAGTTAAATTATTTTTACCATTTGTACTCTCTTTTTTGTCTCACTTTATCATTTTCACATCTGAGTTTAATTTGCATTTAAAATCTTGAATGTTGCATTTAAAATCTTGAATATTGAACCATGTCATTGGAATTATCGCATTAGGGGTGAAAGGGCTTAGTTCTAATAAGTATTTTCAATTTAAACTTCTTGTTCCTCTTTTGAGATTTTTAGTTTACTGTAGAAATTATTAGGGAATGAAATATAATGGATCTTGGTATTAAGTTTGGATTGATATTGAAGTTTTACAATCTAGTGCTTTTTCTGATGCTTTGTAAGCATTTGGTTCTAAATATACGGTGTCTAACCATTTATTGGAATTTTTTACATCTTGGACTCAGTAAGACGTTATTACATTTGATTTTCTTGTCAAATATAGTTTTCCACGAGCTTTCCATAATTTCTAGGCGCTTGATACCAAGAATGTTGTGGGTTTTGTTGGCAACTTATAAGTTGGTTGGTTAAATTGTTTGCACCTACTTTGTTGATCAAGAAAAGTGTTATTGCAATTGAGTTTGAGTCAATGGTGTGTTAACCACAACTTTGCACCCATTCATTTTTTAAGAGTTCGCATACACTCCCTAAAGTGACTATCACATGTTTTCTTCTATACAAAGTTGAGCCAAGAGAAGTCTAAGCCAAGAGAAACACTACGAAAAGTTTATGACTATGTATTAGTTGTCGCTTCTTTGATTTAAGGTAACCACTAAAACGTATTGTATGTATGAATATATTATATATATTGCATGTGTCTATATTGGTATATATATGAAATGGATGGAGGAGGGGATTGCATGTTGATAATTACTGTTGGTGGATGAATTTTGATGTATATATGTTGGTTTTAAGGAGATTATGAGAAATATTAGTTAATATATTTTAGGATTATTGTATTCATGTTGATGCAGTTAGGAAAATATAAATATATATATATATATATATGTTTATAATTATATATCTCATGCATATGAGCTCAAACACCTTAGACCCGTTTGGAATTTAGCATCAAATGTTGTGATTCTTCACAATTTGATACTGAATTCTGAATTGTCCACTTATTTGGACAGTTTGAGAATGTGTAATTTAATGTGGCTTTGTTAGTATACTATTTATTTTATATACGTGGTAAAATTTTAGTCTGTATCTCCCTTTTGTTCTTGAGTGCACTGCAATATGTGTACTTTGAGAACTGAGGGGAGATGCTGCTGAAATTTTCATGTTCATGAAACAAAAATAGTAAAATAACAAAACCACATTAAGTGAGGGCATATTCTTGAATGAGATAAGGCCATTACCAAATTAAATAAGGGAGTAGGTGTGGAGAGGAATCCATGAAGCTAGATTGTGATGAATGATACGCTGCAAATTTATATTGCTCGATGAATGTTTTAGTTTTAAATAAGTTATCGAATTTGATATTATGCACTGGTAAATATGGATCATAGTTGGATGTATAGTCGACGCAATACACTTGAATACTTGCAAGGGGTTGAGAGTTTTATAAAATATGCTGAGGAAAATCGAATTAAAAATGGCGAGGAAATGATTATGTGTCCGTGTTGTGATTGTAAGAATCTAAGAAAGTTTCGTAGTTATGAGCAAGTGAAGAGTCATTTGATACATCGTGGTTTTAAGGAAGGGTATACACGGTGGATATGGCAGGGTGAAAGTCTACCTCCTAATACAAGGACCAGTGATAATACAATTGAAAATAAGGATAGTAATAATGACAATATTAATGCAGAGAATGATGACAATAATGTCGATAATGATTGGATAGATGAGATGATGCGTGATTTTGATGAGGATTTGAACAAAATACCTCACGTATTTGACAGTATCTTTATTGATGTTGGAAAACCCCTGTTTCCTGGATGTAATAAATTTACCAAGTTATCAGCCATGCTTAAACTATATAACTTAAAAGCAAAGAGAGGATGGAGTGACAAGAGTTTCACGTTGTTATTAGAGCTTTTAAGAGACATGCTTCCTTATGATAATGAGCTTCCTAGGTTAACCTATGAGGCAAATAAAATGTTGTGACCATTAGGTATGGAGATCGAGAGGATACATGCATGTCCAAATGACTGTGTATTGTATTGGAAAGAATTGAAAAACTTGAAGGTTTGTCCGAAGTGTGGGGCATCGCGGTATAAAATAAAAAGGTCCAATGATGGGGCGAATGATAAGAAAGGTTCTCCGGCAAAGATGTTGTGGTATTTGCATGTAATACCAAGATTTAAACGCTTGTTTGTAAATGCAAATGATGCAAAAAATTTGCAGTGGCATGCTCAAGGGAGGAAAGAAGATGAAAAACTAAGATACCCAGCTGATTCACCTCAATGGAGAAACATTAATCGGATGTTTCCCAAATTCGGTTGTGAGAATAGGAATCTTAGGCTCAGACTATGTACAGATGGAATGAACCCCCATGGTAACATGAGAAGTCGACATGGCACTTGGCCAGTGCTTTTATCAATTTACAATCTTTCTCTTTGGTTGTGTATGAAGCGCAAGTACATCATGTTGTCGTTGCTGATATCAGGCCTAAACAACCGGGAAATGACATAGATGTGACTTAGCCCCACTTGTTGAAGATTTGAAAATATTGTGGAACAAAGGTGTGATGTTGTTTGATGCATATACTCGAACAAAATTCTCCTTGTGAGCGATGATATTTTGCACAATAAATGACTTTCCAGCATATGGTAACTTGTCGGGTTACACTACTAAAGGAGCTAAGGCTTGCCCCATTTGTGAAGATGAAACCAGTGATATTTGGTTGAGCAGCTGTAAGAAAAATGTGTTCATGAGTCATCAAATGTTTCTCCCTATTGACCATCCTTATCGAAAGAAGAAAAAACCTTTTAATGGGAAATTGAGACTCGAGTAGCCTGTTTGCCGTTATTAGGACATGCAGTTTATAAACGAGTTAAGTGGGTTGCGCGAGCAATACAGTATCGAATCCATCAGATTTATGTGCCCGTCATAGATCGCGATGACAAATGTTAATTTAAATATCAATACCGTGATGTCATATCTATCTAATGTCATGCTTGAAATGACTCACACAAATTTCATCCTAGCACTGTACCATCAAGAGTAAGAAAATTATATTTTTCTTTATTAATGTTTCTCCATCACAATATTTATATTTATAATTAAAAGTATTGTTCATGTTTCTAAAGTGTAGTGATCATTGGTTGTTGCTAGTGATTTCTATTGCTTCGAGTACGGTATATGTCTTAGATCCAAAGGATTATACCATCGGAATCAAGGCACCGATGAATATGTAAGTTATATATATATATATATATATGATAACTATTGCATATATTATGTTTGTTGCATGTGCATGTTTGATATTTGTTATTATATAAGTTATTTAAGTACATTAATTACTTTATAAGTATTTCGGTCATATTGGACACAAGTTGGTAAAAAGGGACGACAAACAATTTGGAATATCATTAAGGTGTATTAAACAATGTAGAATATTAAAGTTAGTATGAATTTATTAAATATATATTGTCCAAATCACTAAAGGCTAAATATATATCATTTTGTAGTGTCCTCAACAATAGGGAGACAGTGAGTGTGGATATTATGTTATGAGATATATGTGGAAAATATATACTCAAATGTCCGATGTTGATTCTTTAGATAAGGTAAGTAAAAATTAATATATAGTAACTTACTAAGTGCTTTTAATTATAAATTTCTATTTTTTTTAATTGATATACTTAAAAATTCTTATGAATCTTTGTAGAACTCATTTGGAAATGAACCGTGCTCACAAGAGAAAATTGACGAGATTCGCGAAATATGGCGCAATATTTTATTGAAGATTGTGTGTAAGTTATTGATTTGTTGGTTTTTTTCATTAAAAATTATTTCTATAAATGGTTATAGTTATATCTTTCTTCTTTTTTAGTTATAACATTTTGGATTGTTTTATGTTGTTTGTGTTTCTTGTAGTTGATGAGGAGGGACGACGTGCATCGTAGTTGATGGCATTGAGGAGGGACGATGCGCAGCAATGGTTTAAAGTTAATCCTTTCATATGTGGGTTGGATTTTGAATAAGCCGGATTGAAAACTGAATGAGTTTTCTGTATGTTTTTGGCATTTTTGGATAGTGTTTGAATAGGATTATTTTGTTGAATTGTTTTATGTTGTTTTTTGTTTATACCATATTGGATTGTCTGTGTATATTCAGTTCAGATATTGCGCATGAAAGGGTACAAAATTACTATGAAAATTTAAAAAAATAGTAATAGGTGTCGGTTGCTAGAAACAACCGATGCCTATTTAAAGAACCTTAGCCGTCGGTTTTAACTGAAAGACCGATGCTTATTGTCTACTAAAGGTGTCGGTTTTTGTAGATAAACCGACACTTATTGTAAATAATACGCATTGGTTACAACCGATACCAAAAACTCGGAGTATTAGTATCGCCTCTATGCGTGTCGCTTCAGAAACCGATGCTTATTACAACCGACACGAATGGCCAATGGGTGTGTAAAGTTATTGTAGGTTACCAAACAGTGGGTGTGTAAAGTTATTGACAGATAAGTTATAAAAACTTTGATTATTATCTAATGTTGTATTATATTTGAAAATTAATATGTTTGGCTTATTATACGGATATTTGGAGGAGCAACATTCTTCAAAAACTAAGTTAAGTGGTTATATATATTATTATATTTGGTTATCAGAAGCATATAGACTGAGTTTTACTTTTGGTTTGTAGTTGGATATTCAATCACTTATACCAATCCTGTCTAGGGGTGACTACGGTTCCAGAACCGCCGGTTCTGGTTTCAAAACTGCCGATTCTGGTTCCTCATTTTGGAGGAACCAGAACCATTTCCTCACAGTTCTGATTCCAAAATTGGAACTGATGGTTTTAATCCGGTTTCGAACCCGCTTCCTCCATGGTTGTGGTTCCGGTTAAAACCAGGATTGTTTGTTTATATTTTGATAATTGTTTTGATTTTTATGAATAGTTTATCAATTTCAGTTAAAAAAAGAAAAAGCAAGAAACAAACTTTGACTTAATATTCAATTAAGTTTTATACTTAATATTAATAATAATATTAAACTATCTATATATACTATTAGAGTATAGAAGAATCAAATTTCACGTAGTTCGCTTACAACATTTGGTCTAAAATGTGTCTTGTGTAGTTACGAACATAAAACATTATAATAAACATTTAACATTTCTTCTAGCATATGTTTATTAAAAAATAATTTGTTGGTTTTAACCTTAAAAAAAATGGTTCCATCACGGTTCCACCGACCATACTAACCTACGTTTAAAATCGCCGATTCCTCGGTTTCTGAGACCAAGGATCCGGAATCGGCCTACACGGTTCCGATTCCGGTTTGGAAACCGTTGACCACGGTTATGGTTTAGGAACCGTTGACCACGGTTCTGGTTTTGGTTTGGAACCCGGTTTTGGTTCCATTTGGCCACCCTTAATCCTGTCTAAAAGCACTTTTGCTAAATATTATATCTGAATTGTGTCGGGTTATGCAAAATTATATTGCGGGGAAAGATCACAATATCGAAAGTACATATACAAATAAATCCACACAACTCTATTTTATTCTATTGCAAACGTTATACACCTATATTTTTATCAATTAAATTAGAATTACTTGATGTATTTCAGGCTATGCAAATCGTCCAAGAAACAAAACAATTATCAATGCAATAAGTAATTACAGACAAGTCATCAACTAATCCATTTTCTATAGTTATATATATTCATCATTAACTAACAAAGCCCTTAAGAATATCTTTTTTTTAAAACATAATGACAATATATATTATATGTTATATATTATAAAACATATAGTACCTTTTTGGATGGTGCTATCTATCATGCATTTACTGCACAAAATAATAGAACCGTTTAAGTTCCTCATGACTGTTGGTAGTTAATATTCAATTATTGTTGATATATCTTTGATTTGATTTTCCTTCTATGTTTTACAATCATGTTATTGCTTATGATACTCGTACTTAATTACTGCATGTTTTGTGTTTGTACTGGTAATTACGTATGTTGGTATCTTGTTATGGCTTACGTGTTGGTACCCTATTCTATTTTGTGTTGATATGTTGTAGCTTTTAACTGGTTTGTCTGCCAAAATTTTGAAACAGTATATATATTGGACATCAAGTGCAGTAAATGTGGAAAAACGATATATGGTAATATCATTTGAAATCAGATCTTACAATGTATGTTTGCATTAACAGACCTAAACTTGTATTGTAAATTTACACACACACACACGCATATATATATATGGTACCTAAATATCAAAATATATTATTTGATTATTTTTTTATTTGGAAAGATAATTAAAATATTTGTGTTGACTTGACATATGAAAATCAGATTTTACGATGTCTAATTCATGTATGAATATCTCAAATTATTTTGTACTAGATGTACATATTGTGATCTTCTAAATGTGTAAGTAATAAATGCATTATTTATTTGTATGTTCAATACGGTGTAGATATTCTTATAAATCATTTGTATGTAAGTCCAACTTCATGTTTGTTTAAAAAAAAATTAGTTATTTTCGCAATTATAAGCTATTGTTGGTCCGTGTAAAATAATCATTTCCTTGGCATTCTAAAATAAATAAATATACATGTGAATAATATGTTGTCAATTTAATTGTAGAATGCATATCTTGATAATTGATTGTGAGGATTAATTTTTGAATATTTTCTTTTGGTTTTGATTCATTATAACCCATCTATTTTACTATTTTTGTTGGTATTAGTAATGTGTTAGGCAACTTGTTAGAGTATTCTAACATATTGTTCCATTTTCGGGGATGTCTTGCATTTTTTTATGTATTCGATCACAAAGCAATATATTTTATATTTTCATTTTAAGCTATCCCTAAAGAAGACTCTAATCTAAAAAGTCGGTTGGCCCTACATCGTGATTGTGGTGGAATCTTGCTAATATTGGGGGTCTTCATTCTATGATTTTTTTTCCTCTTCCCTCATCTCATTTTATCTATCTATTTGATATTGTTTTGTAATTGAATACTGAATTTTTGCTTGACATTGTTTTTGATATGATTGTTTGTTAATGTTTCAATTATTTCATTTAATTATTGTAGAATAAATAATTTCCATTGAATTATATTTTTGATTAATCAACTCATCTATATTTATTCAATCAGTAACAAAAAAAATTAAATATGCTTTTTACGTGGTCTCAATAAAATTCTCATATCACTTGAGAAATATAATAAAACCATTCATGAAGACATAAATCAAACAATAATACCAATGTTGTTGAGCTTAATCATCAAAATAAAATTATAGACCAACCAAAGTAATTTGGGCTGAAAATCTCAAAATAACCCTCTCACAAAATAGACTGTAATCAGATCTTACAATGTATATTGATGTAAAATGTAATTTGCATATCATATAGGTATTCTATATTTAATAAAGATATATTAAAAATACATGTGATCAATAAATTAAAATAATAATATATATTTATAATTTTTAAGACCGGAATTTCGTGGGCCAAATATCCCAAAAAATCCTCTAGACATTGAGGATAATTATTCAATAAAATAATAAACTATCAAATATTCTTATCTAAAATCCAAATGTACTCCTCCCTAAACAAATTTTATTTCTTCAATTCATCCTCCACTTTTATCTCTGTTTTTAAGTATATTGTTCTTGTTTGGTGATGAAAAATTCTCTCACGGTTCTCGTTTAATTGAAGAGCTTTCAGCAACGGTTCTCGTTTAATTGAAGAGCTTTCAGCAACTGTATCCCTTTTCTTGTTAAATTGTTGGGTATACCGACTTCGTCCTCAGAAGAATTATCATCTTTGAAATGATCATTATCCTTTCCATGTAGTTTTGAAAGAAAATCAGATTCTTACAGCAAAAAAATATTCAATTAACGAAACTAATAAATACAATAGAAATAAAAAAAATTGAAGTGAAATAATAATTTAATTTTAAATTATACTTGACTTTCAACATCAAAATTAGGTATCACTTGAGCAAATTAGGGTCTGCAGTCAGCCTCAAAACCGAGAAGGCTCCAGTAAAATGCTTTAGTTGATCATCTCTGACTTGTACCTTAAAGATAATCTTTTTATCCATCAAACATGCTAAATCTGCTATGTCTTGTCAATCTTCTCTTTGATTCGAATACAAACGAAAAAATCAAATAACAATTATAATTATTATCAAAATTTAAATACATGTTGATAAAATAAAATTGCACATACATCAATCAATTCACCTTTCAAAGTCGCACATGATTTTCCAATCAAAATCTCACAATCCCTTTCCCAACATAACATAATGTGTTCGCACTATCATCGCCAACTTCAAATTGAATCATATAACTTCAAATATGTAGTAAAAAAAATTAGTGACAATTATTGGTACTGAGAAAGAAAATATAAAATTTAAATATCTAAAATTTTCAACTTGAAAGAACTTGTCACAACGTTCATAATAAAACTTTTCTCTAACTTGAGTGAGTTTTTTGGGACATTTTTTCTATGATGGATACCAACAATCTCCAGTAATGGAAAATATTATGGCACTAACCCAAAAACTCCCGACTTATATTTAAATTAACTAAATCAATAAGTTGTAAAAATAAATAAAAAAATATAATAATTATTTAATGAAGCAAATTAGGAATGAATTACCTCCTCATTAGCGTACAACTGATTAATCAACTGAAATGGTGAATCACCTGATGCAAATCCTCAGAAATAGTCCGTGTAGATGGGTAAGATGGATGACTTATGGAGCATGTAGAATTTTTGCTCTTCACAATGTTGAATAAGTGATTACAATGTTATTATAGTTAACAGTTTCACAAAATATTAAATTACTTTAAACAATTTAAATTGTCAAACCTCTTCTAGAAATCGAAAATTTCCTCAATATCACCATTTACAATCATCTCATTGACATAAAACATGTTCGAAACTTTTACCTTATCTAAAATTCAAAAAATAAGATATATTAATCAAAAAAGGATGTTAACTTCGGAAAAGTCAAAATAAACATATATTTTGTGTTTTAAGTGTATATTATATCTTACCTCGAAATCCCAAACATATTTAAAGAATTATAATTAAAGGTTCCAAACAATGTTCGTTCATCTATGGTACAATAACATCACATAATCCTCTCATAAAGTGTGACATATGCAATTATTCCTGAAAATAAATTATACATATATAGCTTATATTAAAAAACAGAATAAAAAAATCCATATATTAAAATTTCATAAATTATGGAAATTGCATATATATAAAATTAGAAAAAAAAAGTATGAAAATTACATATATTTTAAAACAGAATAGAAAATTAAATAAGTCATTACTCCAAGTCTTCTAACGTTATGTCAATAAAACGTGTTAGCTTGCCACTGAGTTTCTTTGCTTAAGCAGATTGTATAGCTACAACTTTTCATTGGATATTTATAGATCATATAAAACAAAATTATTATTTATAAATACATTATTGCGTATGTAAATCGCCATTTAAGCATACAAAATTTTCATTACATACCGAAGAGTATGGTCTCATCGACCTTTTCAATATTTCACAAGATTCGATATGGTCTCATCGACCTTTTCAATATTTCACAGTTTCATGAAGCCTTTGAAACTGTATAAAAACCTAGGAAGTGAGTTGTCATCCAACTGAATAACATGTGTCCTGCCATGGAACAAAATCTTGTATTTCATATCAATTGTTTTGTATTTATCTGTATAATGTGCCACAACAAAGTCTTTTATGGCATAAACATTGCATTCACTCAACCATTTTTTATATTCAACATGCATTTTTCTTATAGTGCCATGTATCCTGTCACTGCGATAGGATAAATCCAAAAACAATACTTCAAAAAAAATAATTGAATATACAAAAAAGCTTTCAGACTTCAGCATTATGAAATACACACTCTAAACTCTTAGTTTCACTTTTGTCATTATGTATGGCTTCTCATAGAGATGGACCAATCCCAATTTCATATCCCCTTGAGATTAATTTACGCAAGTTGATACCACTGATCAATGTCATATGTGGTGCCATTTATTTTGTATGCGTGTAAAAAAATTAACAGAAACCTTTTTCTGGAGATAAATAACGTATTTTAGAGTACGAATGCGATAAAATAAAAACATCAATGGGAACTCATATTTATAGGATTGACTAATGAGAATAAATAAGGAAATTAATTTTTCTCATTATTAGTTGTTTTAAATTATTCAATGATTTGACATTCAGACAATTGTTCTTGGAAAAGATCCTAATATGCTCTTCTTTCTCTCTACAACCTCTACGCCGTCCAGTCAGTTTCAATGATCTCCGATCATCTTCTTCCTGGCAACACGATGGCATGGTCATCGTTTCATGGTTACACATCAAACTTTTCAATCGCGCCACCACGTCCATGTTCACAAGTTACGTCTTCCTCACGTTCGTCGACCTTGAGGATGACTCAAAGCACTTCTCCGACATCAGAATTTCTTCTTTCTCCTGCCACGATCACATGCAACATGAGTTCTTTCTCTCAACATGCTTTTCTCATGGATCTCTCAAATTCTAGGGTTTCTGAAAAAACCATCAAGTCCCTCGATTATCATGGAATAGGCCATGGCATCCCGAGTTCACGTGGTTCTTCATCTTCTCGTGGTTTATGTGCTTTTGATCGTCTGTCGACTTTTCGTCCACACAAAAACTAGCCCTCGCATGGTGATGATCATGCAGTGGTCCCTAGCCTGGGTTTTGTTCCGCCGGAAGTCTACCTTGGATCATCTTCTCCGGCGTCCCTATCGGAGGTTTTCATCCCCAGCCGCAGCCTCATTTGTTGGATATTCCTTCTAGGGGAATGCCTCCTTGATTGAGAACTTCCTCATGGCAGCCGCTGCACATGGGAGAGGCGGCCCCTACCTCTTGCTTATGAGGGGCCGGTAGTCAAGCACATTCATGATGTTGTTGCCATCTCCCAGGGGGTGATGGCCCCTGGGAAGCTACTAATTCAGGTGTGGTCCCCTCCCTGGATGCGCAAGGTGTTCGACGTGGATTGCTCCCAACGGCCAATGCTTCTCCCCCACATTTTGTAAACCCCCAACCTTTGGCTCATAATAGATCAAGTACAAAACCTCAACTTGCTACTAGTTTTGTGAACAAGGTTTCTGGTAATCAATCATTGGGTCTTCACATCAGGTTCCAGGTAACCTTATATCTTTTGCTGCAGTTGTTTCTGGTAAAACTAACCCTATCCTAGAACCTATTAAGAAAGGTGAATATTATTCTATGGTTATGGATGAAAATATTTAACAACGGCAGCTTTCAGAATTTAAATATGCTTTAATTGATCGTGTTATTCTCGGAAAGGGCAATAAACCTTGGCCCATTATGCCTCTGCATAAAAAGCTTTATGAAATATGGAGGGTTAAAAATGATTGAAATTAATTCCATTGGGAAAAGGTTATTTCTATGTTAAATTTTCCAATGCTCATGATCGTTCCCGAGCTCAGTCTAGAGTGTCTTGGTCTATTAATCCTGGCTCCATTCTTTTATCGTCGTGGGTACCAGATTTCAATCCCTACAAGGTTAATATATCCATTGCTAGCGTTTAGGTTAGAATCTTTGAGTTAAGCATTGAATGTTGGGACAATAGCTACATTTTGCGACTGGCTAGAGCCATTGGCTCCCCAGTTCATGTGGATGACAGGTCTTTAGATGGGTCTCTTGGACACTTTGTCCAAGTTTTCATGGATGTGGATCTTGCTAAACCTCTGCAGGAACACATTATGGTCGAAAGAAGTGGTCACTGCTCTTTTGTCTCTATTGGCTATGAGAAACTTCCAGCATTCTGTGGCACTTGTGGCATTACGGGGCATTCTTCTATGAAGTGCCGACGTATAGGAAATAGTAATAATTTAAAGGAACCACAAACACGCCCACATCTCAGCGTGGATGGTCCCGGGTTTGTAAGGTTTATCGTCCGGTTCATTCTTCTACGGATAAGGGCAAGGCCGTGGATAACTCAATGGATGATACGACCATGCCTATGCGACCTGGCTTGGCTTCTTGTGCCATCGTTTCCATTTCTTCTAGTATTGCTCTGGATAATTATTTTTCTGCCTTGGATAATGGGGATACTAACCATAATACAGTGAAGGATTTTCATATGCATGCGGTGACTCGTAATTCTGTGCCCAAGCCACCTATTCCTACTCATAGTCAGTTGTCCTCCCTTTCAGATATTCGGAAACATTCTCAGACAATGCACTACCCATTAGACAAACCCATTCATACATTGTATAAAGCTATCCATGACAGATCATTAGATTCCGCCAAACAACGATTGCTTGATGATGTTACACGGGGGTCACACTCTAGCCATACATTAGTTGTTGATTCAGGATGATTCGGATAGAAATAACAATTTAAATGTCGTGGCTCATAAACGTTGGGCAGATTATGTGGAGGAGGATAGCCCTTCTGGGGACGATAATTCTTCTGTCAAGATACACATACATTCTGGGTCTCCAACTCGGATCTCTTCCCTACTCCATCTCCATGAATTGCATTTACTGGAATATTCGGGGTATAGGAAATGTTGCGTCTCGCAATATTCTTAAGGAGTTATGTCAGCGTCATAAGCCTTCGTTGGTTGCCATCTCAAAACCTAAAGTGGAGTTACAAATTATTTCTGATTCATACTGGGCTAGTCTTAGGTTATATTTTGTGGTGCAGAATTTTCGATCCTCTGGGCGTTCATATATTTGGATCTTTGATGTACGGTTATTATTGTTCTTCAGCAGGTTTTTATTTTGGATCAATGTGTGGTTCTTCAGGTGCAATTTGGTAATCTCATTTTCATGTGGGGTTTGTGCATGCTCATTGTACGCATGTGGCTTGTCGTCAGCTTTGGTATGATATCGTTGGTTTGGGTATTGATGATATGGTTCTTATGGGGGACTTTAATGCCATTCTGGGCAATCACGAGCATACTGGCCAAGGTGTTGCTTCATTGGCTTCTTGTCAGGATTTTCGTAATTTTTTTGATAATGTGGGGTTGATGGTTATTCCTACTATGGATAATATTTTTACTTGGTGCGCCACTTGGACGGTTCACACTCTCATTCAGGCACGTTTGGATCGTACCATTGCTAGTCAATGTTTCATTTGTTTATGATAAAAGGTTGATAATTATGTTCTTTCTCAGATTTGTTTGGATCATCATCCTCTCTTGCTTTCCTATTTCTATGCAAGCTTATAGGGGTCCCGGGTTGTTTTGTTTTCAGTGTATGTGGACTAAACACCCGGGTTTTGGGCAGATTGTGGCTTTTTCTTGGAGTTCGGCTTGTGTGCGCTCCAATCCTTTAATTCGTTTTATGATTAAGCTTAAAAGGTTGCGTTTGGTGCTTCGTACTTGGAATCGGGATGTGTTTGGCGATGTAAATTGGGTTGTTGATGCTAAACTTGAGAAAGTTAAACAAATATAATTAGATATTGAGACGGTTGGTCGCAACACCTCTCTTAAGGAGAAAGAACTTGAGGCTCATAATTTTCTTAATCATGCATTATTATAACAGTCAGAATTTCTTCGTCAAAATTCTAGGGCTACATAGCTTGTTGACTGGGACCGTAACACTTCTTTTTTCCATTGTCGTTGTCCAGCCAAGACCACTCGATCAGGTATTCATGGCTTGATGATCGATGGTCATTTATCCACAGATTCGGTTGCTATTTGCAGTCATGTTATTCAGTTCTTTGAAGATTTATTCAATGCTCCTACGGGATCTCCTCCGGATTACTCTCCGATTGATTAGCTATTAATCCAGTTGTTTCAAACATTGATAATGACTATCCTACCTCCTTGCCTTGGGAGTTGGAGATTAAGGATGCAATCTTTGATCTGGGTATTGATAGTTCTCCAGGACCGAATGGTTTCAATGGTGTTTTCTATCTGAGTTGTTGGGATCTCATCTCTGGGGATGTTTATTGCTGCTGTGAGACATTTTTTTTAAGTCTGGGTCCCTGCCAGCTCGGCTCAATTCCAGCTTTATGGTGCTCATTCCTAAAAGAAAAGATGATAGTACTGTTGACAACTTTAGATTCATTATCATAAGTAACTTTATCTTTAAAGTCATTACGAAGATTCTAGCCACTAGATTTGGAGGGATTATTAGCAGACTTCTTTCTCCGACTTAGTTTGGATTTATTTCGGGACATCATATTCACGATTGTATTGCTTTAGTATCCAAGGGCTTTAATATTTTGCAGAATAGGGCCGATAATAACATAATTCTGAAGATTGATATTTGTAAACCGTTTGACACGCTTAGCTAGGATTTTTTGGTTTACACATTATGCCGTTTTAGGATTTCGGACAAGCTGATTGGATTTTTGTGATTTTACGTTCAGCCCGTGTCTCTATATTGCTTAATGGTTCGCCAGTTGGTTACTTTGATTGTTCCTGTGGCGTTCGTCAGGGGGATCCACTGTCACCCCTGCTCTTTTATGTTGCTGAAGAAGTTCTAGGGAAGCTCATTTCACGACTAGTTTCCTCACAACTCCTCATGCCTTTTGTGGCACCGCATAATATTATGTTTTCGTCCACAATGTTATATGCAGATGATATAGTGATTCTATGTGCTACTACCTCTGCAAATGCACACCATGGTTTTTGCACCCTCCAACTATATGCTTCCTTTTCGGGATAGGTGTTCAATTTGAATAAGTCTAAGGCATTTTTTGGCTCTCACACTTCTCAGTATCTTCAGCGTCGGATTCAAACCATCATGGAGATTACTAGTGGTAATTTCCCAACTACATATCTTGGGGTTCCGATTTTCAAGGGGGCGCCCAAGCAGAGAGTGTTACAGCCCTTACTAGACAAGATTATTCTCAAATTTAAATGGTGGAAAGGTTCTTCCCTTTCATTGGCAGGCAGGGTTTGTTTGGTGAATCGTGTGATTGTTAGTTCTTTAGTGCACACCATGTTGGTTTATAAATGACCGACCTCCATGCTTAAACAGTTAGAGAAAGCAATGTGTAATTTTATTTGGGCCAGAAATATCAATTAGAAAGGGTCTGCAATGGTTAATCGGGCTCACTGTTGCATGCCAAGGAATGAAGGGGGTCTCGGCGTCCGCTCAATTATTATGGCAAATCGTGCATATCTTATGAAATTGGCATGGAAAGTCCTTACTGGTTCTATTCAAACCACATTTTTGCCATCTTCAATTTGGGATAGCCTTCGGCCATTGGCGCAGGATTGTTGGACGGATCCTCATTAGATTATGGGGGCGCACTCCTCGGTTGCTTTTTAGAAAGATAATTGGCTTGGTTACGTTATTACAGACCGGGTTGGAATACCTAATGAATTTTATATCACTTTCAAAATAGCATTTCAGACTTCTTCTATGATAACACTTGGCATTTTACTTTTTATTTGTTGAGGCCTATCTGGATATTGTTTGGGATATAGTTCGGTGCCCGATCACCCAAGATTCCATGGACAAATGGGATTGGGCACATTCTATGGATGTGTCAGTTTCTTCTTTGGCGGCCTACTCAATTTTACAGCCTTCTTTTCCCATTGTTAAATTGGGCTCTTGAATCTGGTCATCTCACATCCCCGAAAGGCGATCGCTCATTGTTTGGAAGCCATTTTCGGATGCCTGGTTGTCCTAGACGTTCTCCGCCATCGTGGATTTATTGGGCCTGCCGCCTGTGGACTTTATTATGCTCATTTGAATTCGATTGGTCATCTGTTTATTTCTTGTGAATTTGCAGGGGCTCTTTGGGATTGGATTGCTGAATCATTTGTTATGGCTTTGCACAATGGCTTTAGCTTTAATGAATTCGTGGTTCACGTGATGGGTTTTCACTTTAGCGATCAGATTACATTTTTATGGAGGGTGGCAATCATATCCTGCATCTGGCTTATTAAGTACATTCGGAATGATGTGATTTTCAATGACAAGAAGTGGACTATAGAGGCGGCTCTTGTTCAGTTACGGGCGCTGATTTTAGATTCCACTCATCTAGACAAGGGCTGCATAAATAATACTTAGGATGACCTTTTTTGTCTTCACCGTTTAAAGGTTCAGGGTCGCGTTCCGAAGGTCCCTCGCATTATTTCAGTCCATTGTCATTTACCACTCCTGGGTTGGATTAAAGTCAAACGGATAGCAGTGCAGCAGGATCTCCATGGCGTCTTATGGCAGCAGGTGTTTACTGCACTGCTAGGGATTTCTTTCGAGGGTGTTTTGTCGAGCAATGTGGCATTGGCTATGCTTTTGAGGCTGAATTAATGGCGGTGATGCGTGTGATCTCCTTTGCTTTTCATAAAGGCTGGACAAATCTTTGGGTCAAATTGGATTTGACTTTCGTGGTGGATCTTTTTTTATCTTCGGTTGGCTCCATTCATTGGCGACTTCTTAGTCAATGGAAGTACTCTATATACCTTATATCTTAGATGAACTTTGTCATTTCTCACATTTATCGGAAGAAAAATCGTGTGGCGGATCAACTCAGTAAGCATTCGGGATCCATTTGGTGGGACGCCCCTCCGGAGGATATCGTTTCTTTGCTCACAGATGATTATGTTGGACGAGCACAGTATAGATTTGTTAGATAATTTTTTTATTCTGTGCTTTTCTATTGTCTCTATGGCACTTTATTTTTGCTCGCCGAGGTACTCTTTTCCTACTAGAGATTTTCCCCACAAGGGTAGGTTTTACCTTAGTAGGTTTTTAACGAGGCCCAAACATTGCACTACCTAATCGGCTTGTGATCAGGATCTTTCTTTTCTTTTATTATTTTTTTCGATTTTATTAAAAAATTCAGACAATTATTCCTCATATAACTATTCTATTTTTATTGTACAGATTATTCTTATTTAATTACTAATGTTTTTTTGCAATATAAAATCCTTTTTGTGGAATATCCTCAGATAATGTTTTTCCCTATTTTGTAAAGAATTGTATCTTGTATTTTTTGGAATTTTTGTATATTTGATCAATATCAACAATAGATTTATTGAAATCTTTGTAGAACTTTGTTGATTTTGTTTAAGGTAAAAATTCATATAGGACCACTTTACGGGTCTAAATCTAAAAGATGGATCTTATTGACCCGCGGATCCTGTTGACCAAGTCCGCGGGTCAAAGCCACTTCCTCCTTTTTTTTTTGTTTTTCATGTGTTTCTTCCTCGGTAAAAGTAAAAGTTTTATGAGTAAAAGTATCGGTATTTTTAGATAAAGTATCATATTTTTAATATAGTCACAGATTATGATTACCGTACAGTGAAAGAAAAATAAATATATCAGAGTTAAAGTAACACCTTTATGAGTAAAAGTATATATTTTTTGAGACAAAATATCATGTTTTAAGAGTAAAAGTATCTGTTTTTTGAAATAAAGTATCACGTTTTTCTTAATATAGTCACATTTATGAATTCAATACAAAGAAAGATGAATAATAAATATGATAGAGTTAAATTAATACTTTTATAAGTAAAAGTATTTGTTTTTTGAGATAAAGTGACATATTTTTTAATATAGTTACAAATTATGAATATATTACAATAAAAAAATATATATAACAGAGTTAAGTAACACTTTTTTAGATTAAAGTATCATTTTTTTAAGTAAAGTATTATGTTTTTTAATATAGTCACAAATTAGGAATGAAGGAAAGAAGAAAAAATAAAAAATAAATATGATATAGTTAAAGTAACACTTTTATAAGTAAAACTATCCGTTTTTTGAGATAAAGTATCATGTTTTTTAATACAGTCACATATTAGAAATACATTACGCTCAAGAAAGAAAAATAAATTTAACAGAATTAAAGTAACACTTTTATGAGTTAAAGTATCTGTTTTTTGAGATAAAGTATCAGACTTCTTAATACAGTTACAAACTAGGAATAAAAGAAAGAGAAAAAAATAAAAAATAAATATGATGTAGTTAAAGTAACACTTTTATAAGTAACAGTATCCATTTATTGAGATAAAATATCGTGTTTTTTAATACAACACATATTAAGAATATATTACACTAAAGAAAGAAAAATAAACATAACAAAGTTAAGGTAACAATTTTTATGAGTTAAAGTATCTATTTTTTGAAATAAATTGGAGAATGAAGAAAACAAAAAAAAAAGTGGGAGAAAACATGAGGAAAGAGAAAATTAAGGGGAGAGAGAGAGAGAGAGAGAGAGAGAGAGAGAGAGAGAGAGAGAGAGAGAGAGAGAGATGAGAGAATATTGCTGGCGGTGAGATGAGGGAGGAGAGAGAATGTGTGAGGGAGGAGAGAGAATGTGAGGATCCGTCTTACGGATAAAGATCCGTAAGACGATCTTACAAGAGACTCACTATTTTTTGAAATGCATGAATTCGAAAATCGGATTTTAAATAATCAAACAACAAAAGTTTCGGAAAAAAAATGTGAAATTTACCTTAATAATTGGTTTTATTTATGAACAGATTTAATTTTGATATATTATGTGCCAAAAATAATTTTCATTCGAAATTATATCAATGTGTTTACATTATTAACAATATACAACCAGATTTAATAATTAATCGAATAATTATCATAATTAACGTTAAATTGTGAAAATGAGTTTTACTAATTCTGGAATGGTGGTTTACATGAGAAAAAGTTTTGATTACTATTTATAAGTTCTCTCGTTTATTATATATACAGATGTTGATACTCAAATTAGCCTCATCAGGGGCGGATGATAGAAGGGTCAGCACTGGGCTCCAGCCCAGTGCAATTTTTTTTGTAAGCCTATATATGTATATATTATTTTATATTTTTAAATTAAGCCCAGCCCAACCCATCTTCTTATATTTTTTTGATAAGCCACCAAACCAAATTCAAGCCCACTACACAACCCATCTACTACATACCATTTATATTTTATTCCAAAAGCAATTAAAAATACCAAGAAAATGGTACTGCTTCTCAATCCCATTTTCAAAACCTAACGTGAGGCAAAGATAGTAGCAGGCTAGCAGCAAGTTAAAAACTTTTGGATTTCTTCCTCCTAATTTTTCAATTGTTTTTTTTTGTTACCAATGTACATTCTTGCCCATATTTTATTATGCTTCTTTTTTCTTTAATGATTGATTGTATTTTTCCTCTATTGAAGATATTAAATAATGATATAATTTTTTATATGTTCTTGTTTGTTAACATAATAATTAAGTACTAAAAATATACGAAATAATGACTGTCCTTGATGAAGTGCAATTGAATTTTCAGAAATTGTTTCAGACCAATGATGAAGTCTTTTTACTTTTTAATAATGAATTGCAATTGAATTATCTATATTGGTTGTAAACAACAATGAAACATGTGAAGACGGCATTTCATAATAAAATGGGGGATGACTTTCTTGAAGATTGTTTGATACTTTATATTGAGCGAGTTTGTTAACAATATAGATGTAACTTATTATTATGAATTTTATTTTGAAGTTTTGCAAGACACAACTTCATTGAATATTAAAATATATTTTTAATATAATATATTTTTGTGTAGTTAAATTTTTATTTCTTAGTCCACCCTACTACTAATTCCTGGATCCGCCACTGGCCTCATGCATTAGAGAATTAATCATATAGACAAGTTTTTTTTGACTTTGCAATAGATGTAATGTACTTCAAGTGTTGAGTGACAGAAAAATTAAAGAAGGATAAATTAAAAAGATATTTCACTTATTACAGTTGCTATTTGTACACTTTGAAAGTAATAATTAATGTTCATGTTGCATTAACCGATATTGTCTAGAAGGAATAGTGGTCCTAATTCAGTGGATTAACTTTGACCAACTTGGATGGTAGTGCATAAATTTTGGTCCGCAATCCCACAAGTTATTATTGAAAGGATAAATTAATATTCATCTGCGCAAAATAAAGTACATCAAAATATTTCAAACATATCTAAAGGTCATTCAAGCCGAGGATCACAAATATTTAAGACCTTTTATTTCTCCTTTTTTTTTTAAAACGCAAAAACATAATTAAATCGATCTATACCTACCTCAAGTAACACAAATTCAATAGGTACTACTAATAATTAATTTATTTATATTTTAACTTCACAGCAATACACTGTAAATTACAGTATAGAGTAATTGATTCTAATTTGTTTGATCGTTTTATGAAAAAATGAAATTAGAAATCAGACATGACGAAAAATTGAAGATTTAACTGAGTGAGAAATATCATGTTTGTTTCTACATAGGTTTCTACACAATTTTGTTGGGGGCAGATTCGACTTTTCCCGATTATTAATATTATTTTATTGTTTTTACACATTATTTAAATCTAAATTATTTAATTAATTGTCCGGTATTATTAATTACATTACAATTGGGTAACATATATAATTATTTAGGTTTTAACCCGCAAGCATGACCCACTTTATCACACCAAACCAACACGGCCCATTAACTCAGGTATAAAAAAGTTCATCCTTGTTATTCTAAGTATTTTAAATTTATTACACTCAATTATTGTCCTTTGCTCTAGAATTATTCTCCTATTACTGGCGTTGCAGGCAAGTTTCCGTACGAAAAATCTACCAACTCCAAAGAAGAAGTTGGGATGGATCAGCGATTTATAGCAGCATCAATAATTAAGTCAAAATTTCTTTCCCCCTCAAGATACAAACAAGGAAAAGATTCTTCCAAATATTACTTCCTCTTGCTCAATGAAATTCAACAATAAAAAGCTTTTAACCACAACATCATGGAAAGGAGAGCATATCCTGGAGTATCTACACTAATCAATACGAATTTCACAATCTCAGACTAGACATACGGCATACCTACTCCTACTTAACTTCAAAAATCACAAAAATAAAAATCAATGTCGAAAGCATTACGACTAGAAGCAAAATGGCGTCGTTTTCAACGTGCCTTGCCCTGCTTTACATGGTGACATTGTTTCTAGTGCCGTCAATGGCAAGCTGTTTATATATAATAGGTGTAGAGAAGACATCATCCTGGTCCTAAATTAAGTATAATAACTGAATAAATTAAACAATTTATAAATGAGTAAATGACCCTTTACAACTTCAGATGTTCAAATCAATACTAAATGTTAGCAATTTTGGGAATATCACTAGGCGGTATAACGAAACTTGAAATTCCAAGTAGTTTATGTCCTTTATGAATAGCTTCAGTTTTTCTGTCTATTGAACAAAAGTTTCAAGATATTTGCAGTCCTTCTGAACAACAATTTCTACCTCCAGAAATAGAATATGGAATGATGACGCCCGAGTCGAACTGGAAGAAAATTAATCCATGTCAACAATACAGCACATGCCCGAATGGGGCTCCCTCGGGGAACGTCAGCAGCAGTGCCCAGTGACACGTCATGAGTTGGGCTCGCCCACTACCGAGCCCAACCACAACACGACTACCGAGCCCCGACCCTTGAGCCCAAATCTTCATGGAAACGATGCGCGACAGATTGGAAAAATAATCATTTGCCCATACTTGCCCATACTTAGTGCTCTATTAGCACCAGAAGCTGCCACGTGTCAGAAGGTGATCAAGATGAGTCACCAAGTGGCAAAACTTGGCTGACATGCACACTTAGGAGGGGACATGTGTCCTTTTTTTTTTTTTTTTTTTTCTTTTCTACATCATCAGAAGGGACATGTGTCCTTTTTCAAATTATTTTACTAATTAATGCAAAGATGACTATTGAAAATCCACTTACTAGAGGGGTATAAAAAGTCTCATTTAAGAGGAAAAAGACAAGAAAGAAAAATAGAAAAAAGGACCTATAAACGTGAGATTGTGAGAAAGACCGACCCCAATAATCTGGTTCGGCATAACGCTAAAAAGGCAGAATTAGCCATAAACAAACGCGTATTACGCATACTTATATTTCCACGTGTTAAGTTTCTTATATATTTTGCTTATTGACCAAAACGCACGTCAACAAATTGGCACTAGAAGGAGGGCCCGCTATTGGTCCAGTCCGAATTCCAGGCTAAATCGAGTAAAGTGAAACCAGGTAAAATCCAACGCATATCTTTTCGTAATAGACAAAATGAGTCAACACTCTAGAAATGCTCATTTGACTGAAGAGCAACACCCCAACAACCAAACTGGCCAGACCACTAATGGTCAGAACGTGCCCCTGACCGAAGCAGGGAGCACCACTTTATTTCCCTTCGCCCACCTAATTGCTAACCCAACCTTCGTATAAAGAAATGAACCAACTCATTTCGCAGACACTCGCCACCACAAACTCCCAAGCACCTCTTCCACCTCTTATAAATACTAATCCACTCAACCATCAACTGAACGTCAATATTAATCCCCAAGCCCCTGTACTTCCTCATAATGAAGGCCAGGAGGCTAACTCTGGTAACGAACAGCATGGCCGTCGTGACAGAAGGCGGCCGCGGCCCGCGGGAAGATGATGAAGGGCAAAGTCGGGTAGCAGAGTCACAACCTGTAGCGCCCACCTTAGAATTTCCATATTAATTTCTTTACGATATTACTATAATTAGCATTATAACATATTTATCAAGTTAAGCTAATTTTTTATGAGTTGTTTTACTATTAATATTATTTAAAATACACATATTTCATTTATTTTTCTTATTTTATCAATGATCATGATTTACTAAAGCCCAATCTCTTATTTAATTTTTAGGATATAACCCAATAATTAAACCTTAAGTTGAATAAGCCCAGACCCATTTGATTCATTTAACTTGACAAAATTAGTTTTATCTCCATCTCCTTCAAAACCACCAAAGAATAACCCACGTTCGCCATTGCACCAATTTCTCAAGCATGACTAGCAGTTTTTATTCCAACTCCCCACTACATTGAGAGGTTAAGATCAGTTTTTATCTTTGGCAGTTTCAAAATTTATTTATAAAATCGACCCAGTGCTCTTAGATTGAAAAAAAAAGAAAGAAGAAACATTTTCGGACAAAAAACCAAGAAAAAGGTATAGACTCAACTTTTCTTTTGATAAATTGGTCCCCTTCTCGATATAATATTTTTCCTCTTATTATTCAAATTCCCAATCCC
>CM071925.1:41636917-41988724 GCA_016081115.2 Rehmannia glutinosa | reverse complement strand
GTAAACTTTGCCTTTGGTGAATCCATTGTCGCTTTAGAATCGACACAATGTATCATACAATGCTCTTGGTGCTTGTTTCAATCCATACAATGCCTTCTTGAGCTTGTAGACTTTATCTCCAATAGTTTTCTCGAGAACCTGGAGGTTGTTCAACATAGACTTCTTCCTCTAATACCGTTTAGAAATGCACTTTTCACATCCATTTGATATACAATGAAGTTCTTATGTGCAGCATAAGCAAGAAACATCCTTATTGCTTCCAATCTGGCAACAGGAGCAAAGGTTTCATCAAAATCTATACCTTCTTCTTGGCAATACCCTTTGGCTACCAATCTTACTTTGTTTCGACAAATGGATCCTTTCCCATTCATCTTGCTTCTTAATACCCACTTAGTACCAATAACATTTTGGTGGGTAGGTCTTTGAACCAATTCCTATACTTTGTTTCCTTCAAACTCGATTCACTCTTCTTGCATAGATCGAATCCAATGTGTACCTTCCATTAGCTTGAGACACATCTTTAGGTTCTATTTGGGAAATAAAACAAGCGAACATTGCTTCATGTTGTACTGATCTTGTTCTTATGCCATCTCTAACATTTCAATGATTAGCTCGGGTGGATGGTCTCACAGCCATCTCACATCAGGTTGGAGTAAGTCTGCTGGATTCACCGTCTCGCATGACTAAGTTGTCTTGAACAGCTTCTTCATCATCATTCAGCTGCAGACCTTCTAGTTGTCTTTGAGATTCACTATCTCATCATCTTCGAGGTTGAGTGCTCTCACATCTGCTTCAACATAAGGACTATTCTGCATAGTTGGTTGATTCTTCTTTTCAGCTAACTCATCAATGTCTTCTCTATTTACATTTGGCTCATCAAACACTACATGGATATACTCTTCTGTGACCATAGTCCTCTTGTTCAACACTCTATAGGCTTTACTCTCAGCTGAGTATCACAAAATGATACCTATATTTAGCATCAAAAGCCTTCAAATTGTCCTTGCCATTTTTGTGAATGAAGCACTTACATCCAAAGATATTGAAAAATCCAACATTTGGCTTTCTCCCTATCCAAATTTCATAAGGAGTCTTGGTTATTTACCTGTTTATCATGCATATATTTTGAGTATAGCATTCTGTATTTATGGCTTCAGCCCAAAATCTCTTAGGCAATCCATTTTCAGCTAACATGGTCCTTGCAGCTTCCTTGAGAGTTATGTTTCTTCTTTCAGCTACTCCATTCTTTTGTGGAGTCCTTGCTGCTGATAATTTATTTTCTACACTATATTGAGTTATAATCCCTTTGACAAACTTAGTTCCTCTGTCAGATCTTACCTTTATAATGGTTTGACTCTTCTCATTTTGAACTCTTCTCATCACCGAGGCAACTTTTGAAGTGTTTCCTTTTTTTACACATGAAAATTGTCCATGTATATCTTGAATAATCATCCACCACCACTAAGGTGTATTTCTTTCCCCCTGATGCTAGTTTGGCTCAACAGGACCAAATAAGTCCATATGCAATGATGCATTAGTATCCTTGTTGAAGAAGGACTTGGCTTATCCTTGAATGATGATTTGATTTGCTTTCCCATCTGGCATGCATCACATATACTTTCTTTTTGGTACACTCGAGTCGCAATCCTTCCACAAGATGAATCCTTGCAAGCTTGTTGATTGTCTTGAAATTCGTGTGATTCAGCTTCTTATGCCATAGCCAACTTGATTCAGTTGTACTCTTTGCTAGCAGACATGTGCTTGGTGTAGAAGTGGACCAATCCACTACATATGTGTTCTTATGCATTGTTCCTTGCAGCACTATCTCATTTGATTCAGCATCCTTGATCTGGCATATCCCCATGTTGAATCCCACATTGTAGCATTTGTCACAGAGTTGGCTGATGCTTAATAGGTTGAAGTTGAGACCTTCAGCATATGCAACATTTGTGATCTCCAGTCTATTTTTCTTGATGGATCTTGTGCGTTTGATCCCCCCTGGAGCTTCATTTCCTCCAAATATGACTTTTTCACCTTTGATCTCCTTGAATCTTGATAGATTTCTTTTAGTTCTTGTCATATGTCCGGAATGCCACTATCCATGTACCAGGTTCCTTGGCGATCGATTTATTCCTTGAACTCCGCAATCAAGGAAATCGAGTTTTAGGCACCCATACTTGCCTGGGGTCACTGGGGTTAGTGCTATAAGATGTTCTAACCAACCTATAGCCAGATGATCTGACTCTGAGAGGTTGCCATCTATCAGTTCCATAATCATAATGCACATTAGCAAATTGCTTGGGGGTTTTAGGATCATACAACTCTTTTTGTAAGTATGCATGTGTGTTTGTTTTAGCAACCGCTTTGCTTTCTTGGGAAGTTGTGGAATTTAAGGTGTAGTGTTTGGGTGCATATGTGTGCGATAATAGCTCTTTTGTCTTGGGAATGACCTTTGCTGAGGTTGAGGTCTTTGCCATTTAGGCTAGTATCCCATAGGTCTTTGCTGATATTTCACATGATTGTTCCAATCAGCTTGGTTTGGATAATTTCTACCATTCCCATCATATGTATTTCTTTGATGAAATCTCCGGCACTTTTGGTAGCTCTGTTTGGCTTTTACAGAGTATTTTCTTTTGGGAGTCTGCTGATGGATTTGTCTGGATTTCTTCTCAGCTGTCCTTTCAACATACTCTACTGGCTTCTTTCCTTTTCCCTTGTAACCAAGGCCGGTTTGATTGTGATTGTGTTTTGGTGTGGATGTTGGTGCAACATATGGTGTTTTGGGTTTTTGGGTTCCCTCATTGCTTGAGGATCCTTTCTCCAAAATCACTCTGGGAATTTGTGTAGGTCCCAAGGGGTGTAAGTGTAAGGTTTAGAAGGGGGTTGAATAAACCTTACCAAATTTTCGATTTAGTCTTTTTAAATCTACAGAGTTCTACACAATTTGTGTCCTTGATGGACAATCGAATTAGTCACTTAGTAGAGTTAATCTCTTAACAGACTCAAATTTGAGCCGTTAATGGAGTAACTCACCGTTGGCTATAATTAGACTCAACTGTGGTTTTGTTTTTATTGGAAGACTTAACACCCTTATGTTTGATTAGGCAAGATTTTAGAGCTTGATTTAGTACTTATAAATTATCAAATGGATAGCAAATTTATCAAATGAGATATAAGCGATTAAAAGTGCGAGAGATTTAAATGTTTGAAATGTAAATGACACAAAGAAAGTTTTTATAGAGGTTCAAGATGGGGTAATTCTTCTACTCCTCTCTTCTCCAACTCCCGGAGGAATCCACTAAGTAATGATCGGTTTTGAGTGGTAACAGTCCAGGATACAAGTCTTGATCACAACAGCCGACTTGATCCTTAGGGACTCGGTCCGAGACTCCTTGATCACTCACCGGCTTCTCGTGCGACTCGGCTTATTCGCAGGCAGCTGCCTTGCTACTACACTCACTTGCTCAAGCTCTTTGGATTTGATCACGAAGCCCTCCAAAAGCTTAAGACTTGGTTCACCTTGAACCTTTCTACAATCCTTCCGGGAATATAGACCCCTTGTTTTAAGTATCTTCCTCTTCAACTCGGTTGAAGTTCTCTTTCCTTCACAGTGAGTGTTGGATTGATGTACTTGAAATGTAGGCTTGAGGATTGAGAATGTTTCATTTTTCTAATAAGCTTGTATATCTCAAGTGTGTGTCATTCATGCATCATCTTTCTCAAACAAACTCCTCGGCCTTTTATAGTGAACTTTCAAAAATTTGCCCGTTGAAGAGATAAGCTTATTTTTGAAAGTCACTTTGCGATCGTTGGCTTGCGCTTCTTGGAATTGCCGTTTCCTCGTATGAATTGTTCTTTCACCTTTTCGAGTTCGACACGGTGTAGTGCTTCCCATTGGTTCATTCCATTTGCACGCTTTCCTGGGACTGAGCACTCCGAGAAAAGTGGTATGGAGATATTACTTGTTTAAGTAAATCTCTTGATTTACGTGCAACGGTTCTTTTACATTATCTCGACTTGACCGCATTTCCTTGCTTTCCCCGAGGTGACTTAGAGTCGACTTCCAATCATTGGATGACTCTTTCCGTCACTTCAACTTGCTTTTCTTGAGTTGACTTGGCTAGTGCTCCACTCACCGCATCTCACCGCTTCTCCAAGAGAGTTCCCGTCTACTCTTCTTGCCATACTCACTTGCCTCTCAATGAGTCTTCCTCCAGTCTTGATTGACTTCTTGCATGTTGGGGCGTAGGCGACTTAACTCGGCTTGCCGCTCTAATTGTTACAATACAATTTACAACAAGAATTGGGGAGCCAACTTTCTATTCTAAGTTTTACATGGCATTCATCAAAATCTAAACAATAAAATTCCTAACAATTTCCCCCTTTTTGATGATGCCAAAACTTAAATCATTCAAAGATACAAACAAAGAATGATACATACAGATAGTGTATTGACATAGAATGTATGCGCATAATCAATTCTTTTTTATTGATCATATCATTCTTGTTTCTTAACACAATCTGTTTACAAGGTGTATCGAGCATATAAATGTCTTCACAAAAATTAAAGAATTTATACCTTTAATACGTAAGACTTACATTGTATGTATTTACATAATAAAATACACGAAGGGTTGGACAAAGAACACTTCATCTCCTTCGCTGTCTCCTTTTTCATCTTGATCAAGATCTTCTTCTCTTCTCCTTTTTTTCTCGCCGTCACCGCCTTCTTTTTCTTCTCATATGCCTTCCTGGCGCCTTCATCTCTTCTTAATCTTTCCTGTCTCTCCTCCCATAGCCGAGTTTGTCTCTTGTTTTCTTCTTCTATTCTTTTTGCATACTCGGCATTAGTTTTAGCCACTTTCAAGTTTGCCACTTGGTCAAGCCCAGCCCAAGAGATCCCTCCTTTCTTCCCCTGGATCTACGTATTCAATATTCTTGGGCGAGGCCTAGGTCCAAGCTTCTTCCTCCACTCATCGCTTTTCCTCTACTACTGCGGGCGTATCTTTGAATCGGGTCTTCTTCTTTTTCCAAATTGAGTGACTGGCGGAGTGACCAGCAGAGCGATCGCCGTTGTCTGCTGTCGTCGCCTTCTTCACATAATGTGAGACCCTTTTCCCAAGATAGGTCCCAAGCTTGAGCCATGGACATATTTGCAAAGTATCCTCGACTCGAGCGTTTTGAATTCATCGACGATCGTGGCTCGTCCCAACATCCGAGATGGCATAGGTGTCTCGCTTCACTTTGGGATGCCTCCGTGTTCTTTCAAGATGTTCATCACCCTGGCATCCATTCTTCCTTCCACTTCCTTCATCCCCGCTTCAATTGATTTTCTCTTTTCGGCCATAGATACAAAGAGTGTTGGAGTGGCGAGTCACCGGAGTTTGCCGCTTATAATGTCACCGTGATGACCTTGTTGGGGGTTTGTGCAATCATCGCTGTCACATCCGTTGGTCCTTCCCCCTCAACATGTTTTCCTTTCTTCGTTTTAAGACTTCCTCACCGATTTTCCCGACTCACCGCTCCTTTCTTTTCGCTTCAGATTTTCTTTGCTTTAAGGTATTCCTCTTCCCCCCTTTTGGCATCATCAAAGGATAGAGGAACCCCAGGAACATCTTGGCAAGCATGAAGTCGAAGTCTTCGATGGTTGAGTTCTCGCTTCAAGTCTCGCTGCGTTGTATGCGGCCGAATTCGATCGAGTAGCGTTGGATTCTCAAATCGCTTCATCTCGGCCATGAGAAGGCTGAATTTTCTTGTCATGTGTTCTTCCAAACGCCAGAGATCATGTGTATGTTGCTCACGCAGCAGCCTTGATTTCGGCAAAGTGAGCTTCATGCATATGCTCAATATGTTCTCTCGGCTTTGTCTTGGCATCGGTATTTTCACTCCACACCAAAGATCTTGGCTTGTTGAACAATTGTCTCAAGTATCTCACATGTTCCACACGCATTGTTTGTCAGTTGCCACCATTCCCTTATCCGAATCAAGTGTTATGCCTCTTAAATCACCGTAAGGGGTAGCATCTCTGTTGTCCAATCGCATGTTCAAAGAGGCCCGATGCCTCTCCATCCTTTCAATCTCAAAGAAAGAGTGCCTTGAACACTTCTCGAGCTTGGTGATTCTTCAACCACATTGCGGTGATGGCCATACAAAGATCGAAGTCATAGTTAGCCGGAACAATGGTGTCCGTTGGAAGAACAGGAGGTAGTTTGTGATAGCGTGCTTGTTCATTTTCCGACTCTTCGTGGAGTTCTCGTATCTCCAAAGTGAGAAAGGGAAAGATTCCACAAAAGATTCATCACCGCCGATCGGATCTGTTCGATGATGAGCGGTGCGCGTGAAGTTCTTTTGGGAATCGATCCTCTGCAGACTTGAGGAGCCGAAGCGGTGGTCTCCGGTTCACTGGGTTTGGTTGTGAAGTAGACCTTCTTGAGCCGAGCCTCAATTTATGTCTTTAACACCGTTGGTCTCACCGATTTTTCCATTTCAAGAGACTTGTCCTCGGCTTTATCGAGTAGCGTCATCGGACGATGATGAGATTTCCATTGGTGGCTCATCATCAAAGTTAAAAGTTTGACGAGTAGTCTTGGGATCGACTTGCTCGTGCCTGGAACATCCGCAGCGGTGAGCTTTTGGATTAGTCATGGGGATGACTCAAACCTTCTTTGCCTTCTCGATCCCCGGAAAAGTGACATCGGGTTGTCCTGGGAATCATGAAGTGCGCTGATCTCCTTCTCGGATGGGTCGATGATTGCGGGAGGGATGTTCTCTACTTCACCGCTTTACCCCGGAAGTCTCAACCTCCCGTGGGCCTTCATTTCCTCCAAAGCGGTCTCTCTGCTGCGAGGTCTTGTCCTCCCTTTCGACAAAGTGTCACTGTCTTAGGGTCTTCTACAAATGGCATCCATTGAGTCTCAACCCCATGGATTGCACTTTCATCGCCAGTGTTAACTCCCAGTACATTCCTTCCTCGTGCCTCGACGCATCGCATCGCGGCGTCATTAGCCTTCGTAGTAGCGGTTGGCACCTCACCGAGACAGTCTCAATCGCCCGAGCTTCGTTGATGGCAACTTGTTGTTCTTCTTGTGATTGTAATTTCTCTTCTTCGCCTCCTTGCTTCTTTGTCGAGTCATCTGCAGATCCTCCGACCTTGATGCGGTGGAGGGAGTTTCCCTCGGGCGCACCACCGAGTGACTTGGAGTGGGGTCACTCGTCTCCAGACTCCCGGCCGTTTCAATTGATGGTTCAGCCGTTGGGGCAGGTGGTAGCACACCTTCAATAGGGGTTGGCTCGACTGGGGTCCCCACTAGCCCAGTTTCATCGCCAGTTCCCTTATTGCCTTCTTCGAGTGAGTGGGGAAGTGGTAAAGAAGAACATCAGCTGGCTATTTGCTTTGAACCACTCCCATTGGATCGATTTCACCGTGTTCGAGGACTCTCCTGGTCCCTCCATCGATCTTTGCTCGTGAAGGATTCTTGATTCGTGCAATGCTTGCTGCATTTGCAACTCTTCTCGTGGCGCAGATTCTCTCGTTCCTCGTCACACGCGGAGAAGACATCAAGGAGAGGATGTGTGTGTTATGTGGTGCCGGAGATAGGGCATATGCTTGCCTTCTCACGTGCTTCGGCTTCTTCAGCTTGCTTTTCTCTCTCCTTGTCCTTGTAGATCTGCAGAATGTCCATGCAGTTGTCTTCATCCGTGAGCTGGAGCACAATAGTTAATCCAAGGAAATTTAGCGCTTCCTCCTCTTCTTCTATGAACTCATCCGTTGGAATTGTTCCCTTGACTTGCTCAACTTCCATTTTCTCCACTCACGCAGACGATTTTGGATGTCCGGGTAAGGTGGAGATAGGATCATTACATCACTATCCGCTTGGGCCGGTTCTTCTTGTGCTTCACCGTGTGAGCTACAGTGTGTCTTCGGGTTGCCTCTCTGCTGATCGCCTTCAAGCAGACTTGGGTCGTTTCATCAACTACATCTGAGACTCTACTTCTCCAAAGTAGTCTCCGTATTTGTGCTAGCCGAGAATCGACTCACCGGTTTCTCCTGCTCGACCGCTTGACAAGTCTTCTTCGCCTCCTGGTTTGTACCAGGGATTTCTAGTTCGAGGCGGTGTCCTCTCGAGTCTTGGGCGGGGCCGGTGCTTGTGTTTGTTTCGAGGAGCCGGCCGTCTAGGCTTGTCGGTTCTCCTCCTTTTGACGATCGGAGAAGGTATTTGGGAGTCCTTCTCGGCCGCTGCAGGGGCAGAGACACGGCCGTCGGGGCGGTGACTCATTGCAGGGGCAGGAGCATGTTTGGTTTTCTTTGCTGCAGGGGCAAAGATCTTCTTGGCACCGCAGGGGCAACTTTCTTCTTGGCCGAGAGGAAGCAACAGGTGTCTTCGGTCACTGATTCCCCCTCACCGGTGTCGCTCTCTTGGCGTAAGCTCGCCGAGCACCGAGAGGTTAGCTCAACATCCTCTTGTTAACATGGAAAGCCTTCCCATGTCTAAGAGGGACTCCTTTCACCTCCAATAGCCGCCAATCACTGTGCCATATCCTGGGATCCTCCAAATGTGCCATCTTCTTTGAAGGACTTGTTCCCCACGCTCGGGCAGAGTCAGAGATAAACTCAGCCCATTTATCTTCTTTTCTTCGATGATTGCAGCCATCACAATCGCTTTGCCTTTGACAGATTGGTCAAAGCCGCCAAATTTGATGTCGATACATTTGGCAACTATGTCCAACAATTTGTGATAATCCTCCTTCAAAGAGCTCTCTTGTTTGCTGTGTATATAATTTTATCAAGAGTCGGACTTGGCTATTTCTTTCCATGCGTCACCCAAGTTTACATCGCTTCCTTAATCTCGATTGCTCCTTCACGGTAGTGAGCAATATTCACCAAATCCTTGGCGTGATAGTCACCGCTTCCGTGAATGCAGATGACTTGATTCCTTCATCGTGAATCTCAAAGCATTCACGTAGAATTGTATGACCTCCTCCACATAGGTCATCGGATATTCCAAATTAGAAACGGTTTTAGTCCGGTCGTTTCCAACGTCGTCTCCGCGATTTTCTTCACCAGGGTGTCATCGGACCCTTTGCTTCACCATTCCGTCGAAATCCACCGTCGAACCGGTGTGGATTTGCTTTCCTAGCTTGGTAAAGTCATAAGTTGGTGTCATTTCTCAGATTATATCAAGAAAAATTCAGAAATTGATTTGAAGGTTGATAGGGTTTCGAGAGTATTTTGCCTTTGCCTTTTGAGAGAAAGAGATTGAACAGTTTTTAGAAGTGTGAGAGAGAAACGGATGAAAATGGTTTAAATATGGTTTATGAAAGGACGTGCAGACGGTTTTTGAATCGCGGATCGAAATCAACGGCTTGGATTTCGCGACGCCTATTGAGCATTTCACGCCTCGTATTTAATGCGGCAAAGATTTATATCCAATCATAAGCTTAGTGTGCAGCTTTATGTCTGTACACATCATCATTATGCTGACGTGTTCCTTAAAACATTCCCGCTTAGTTAAAACGATTGCGTTTTTTGTCACTTTGCTCATAGGTTATTCAAAGCTTATCTCTTAGCCGATTTAACTCTACTTCTCACAGCTTCTCTTAGCGACTCACCTATCACCGACTCGGTGTAGTCAGTCTTTTCCGATCATAATTCTTTATTTCGATTTTTTTTTTTACTTTTTTCCCCTTTTGTCCATTTTTCTTCTTTTATTTGTCCGAGTGTCACCACCAATTAGCCCCAACTCATGCTTGAGTTCTTCAAATCTTGACTCACATAATGGTTTTGTGAAGATGTCACTAGTTGTTTATCGGTTGAGATATACTCCAGGGTGATATCCTTCTTTTCAACGTGATCTCTTATGAAGTGATATCGACATCAATATGCTTTGTTCTTGAGTGCAACACAGATTTTGAGTGATTGCAATTGCACTTGTGTTATCACACATGATTGGAATTTTTTTCTTCAACTTCATAGTCTCTCATTGTTGTCTCATCCATAGGATTTGGGCAACAACAGCGCCCAGCCCATGTATTCTCGCCTCACCAGAGGTGGCTATTGAGTTTTGCTTCTTGCTAAACCAGAAATTAGTCTATTTCCTAGAATTTGACATGTGTCCAAGTGCTCTTCTTCCTCTTGCCACACTCGCATCCAAAGATAGTCGAGTCCAATAGCCAATTAGCTTGAATCCACCTTCCTTTGGATACCATAGGCCTACTTCTTGCTTTCTTTCAAGTATCTCAATATTTTCTTAGTCATTTGTCATATGGCTCTCTTTTGGAGCAGATTGAAATCTTGCACATACACCTACAAAAAAGGTGATGTCCGCTCGCTAGCCGTGAGATAGAGCAATGATCCAATAAGTGCTCAGATCTTGTTTGATCTACAGCTTGCCATCCGCATCCATGTCCATTTTGATGATGTGTTCATTGGTATTTTTACGAAGACTTCTCCTCCATACCAAATTTCTTCATTAAATCTCTCGTGTATTTTGTTTGACTTATGAAGGTTCCATCCTTCACTTGCTTTCACTTGAAGTCCAAGGAAGAATGTCGCTCTCCCATCATGCTCATTTCAAATTTACTTTGCATGAGGTTTGAGAATTTTTCACACAGCTCTTTGTTAGTGGATCCAAAAATGATGTCATCCACATATATTTGAACAAGCAAGATACTCTTCTTGTCTTGAATTCTGAAAAGTGTTCTATCTACTTTTCCTTTCGTGAATCCATTTTCGCTTAGGAATTGTGACAGGTATCATACCATGCTCGGGTGCCTGTTTCAATCCATACAGGGCTTTCTTGAGTTTGTATACCTTGTCTCCAAGAGTCTTCTGCTCAAATCCTGGAGGTTGTTCAACATACACTTCTTCTTCCAATAAACCATTTAGGAATGCACTTTTTACATCCATCTGATATACAATGAAATTCTTGTGAGCTACATAGGCAAGAAACATCCTTATAGCTTCCAATCTTGCTACAGGGGCAAATGTTTCATCAAAATCTATCCCTTCTTCTTAGCAATATCCTTTGGCTACCAATCTTGCTTTGTTTCTTACCACAGAGCCTTCCTCGTTCATTTTATTTCTGAATACCCATTTGGTTCCAATAACATTTTGATGTATGGGTCTTTGCACTAATTCCCATACTTTATTTCTCTCAAACCGATTCACTCTTCTTGCATAGCTTGAATCCAATGTGTGTCGTCCAATGCTTGTGACACATCTTTTGGCTCTATTTGCGAGATGATGAAGCATGTGAACATTGCTTCTTGTTGAGTTCGGATCTTGTCTTGACACCTTCTCTTATATCTCCAATGACAAGTTCTTGGATGGTCTCTCACCATCTTACATCAAAGTTGGAGTGAGTTAGTCGATTCATCGACTTGCGTACCGTGTTGTTGTGGTCGCTCTCTCGTAATCACTTAGTCAGAAATTTTCCAAATGCTTTTGAGATTCAAATATCTCATCTTCTTCTCAATTGATAATCCCGAACTTCAGCTTCAAAGATAGGGATTCTTCAGTATGGTTGGATGATTCAAATTATCACCGACTCTTCAATGTCTTCTCCATTTACATTTGCTCATCGAATACTACATGAATGGATTCTTCAGAACCATAGTTCTTTTGTTGAGTATTCTCAGAGGCTTTGCTTTCACCGAGTACCCTAAGAAGATACCTTCATCCTTTAGCATCAAAAGCCTTTAGGTTGTCTTTGCCATTGTTGTGAATGAAGCATTTACATCCAAATATTCTAAAATATGCAACATTTGGTTTTCTTCCACCGGATCTCATAGGGAGTCTTTGTCACCGTCTGTTTATCATACATCTGTTTTGGGTGTAGCAAGTCGTGTTGATTGCTTCACCAAAATCTTTTGGTAACCCCGCCACTAACATGGTCCTTGTTGCTTCTTTGAGGGTTCTTCCTTCTTTCTCGCAACTCCATTCTCACGTGGAGTCCTTGTCACGATAGTTCATGACCAATACCATTTTCAATAAAATATCGAGTTATTATTCCATTTACAAACTCGGTTCCTCTATCCGATCTTATTTTGATAATGGTTTGACTCTTCTCATTTTGAATCCTCTTCATCACCGTGTGGTAGTTTTTGTAGAGTTTCTTTTCTTCTTGCACATGAATATTGTCCATGTATATCTTGAGTAGTCATCTACTACCACCAAGGTGTATTTCTTTCCACTTATGCTTTTGGCCGGTTCCACTGGGCCAAATAGATCCATATGAAGCGATGCAATATTCTTGTTGAGGATGGGCATGTCTTTTCTTTGAATGACAACTTGATTTGTTTTCCCTTCTCGACATGCATCACATATACTCTCCTTTTTGTATACTGAGTCTGAAGTCCTTCTACAAGGTGACTTCTTGCCACTTGTTAATTGTTTTGAAATTCAGTGACTCAAATTTTTGTGACACAGCCAACTTGATTCACCAGGTTTTGCTAGTAGACAGTCTTTGGGTGTTGTTGCAGTTGACCAATCCACTACATACATATTCTTCTCTCTACTTCCTTGCAAAGACAACTTCATTTGATTCAATATCCTTGATTTGGCATATACCCATGTTGAATCCAACATTGTAGCCCTTGTCACAGAGGGCCGATCGATACTCGCAGAAAGTTGAAGTTGTGTCCTTCAACATATGCAACATCTGATTTCTAATCCATTCCTCTTGACGGATCCAATGCCTCTTATTTCACCAGAGCTTCATTTCTCCAAATATGACTTTGCTCTCCTTTGACTTCCTTGAATTTTGACAGATTTCTTTTATTTCTGTCATATGTCCGGAATGTGTACCACTATCCATGTACCAGGTTCCTTGGCACTCAGTTGTTCCTTGAACCCGCAATCAAGGAAATTAAGTTTTAGGTACCCATACTTGTCCAGGTCCCGAGGGGTTAGAATTGTAAGATGATCCAACCAACCTATAGCCAAATGATTTGACTCTAAGGGGTTGCCATCTATCGCTGCCATAATCATAATTAATCCTGCAAATTGCTTGGGGATTCTAGTTCATACAATTATCTCTTTTGTATGTATGCCTCGCATATGTGATTTAGCAATTGCCTTCCTTGGGTAATTGTGGTGTTTTTGAGTGTAGTGCCTAGGTGCATAAGTGTGTCGATGAAAGCTCTTATACTTTTGGAATGGCCTTTGCCGAGTTCTGGCCTTTGCCATCCGGGCTTATATTCCATAAGTCTATGCTTTGATAGTTCACATTATTCCAATCACTTGCTTGGATATTTTCTACCATTCCCATCATATGTATTTCTTTTATGGATTTTCTGGGTTTTTGGTAGCTCTGTTTTCTTCTTTACAGAGTATTTTTTGTTTGGAGTTTTTGAGGACTCGGCCGAATTTCTTCTCACTGTCCTTTCAAAGACACTCAACTCGGTCGTTTTCCTTTTCCTTTGTAACCAAGACCAGCTTGCTTAGTATTGTGCTTTGGAGTGAATGTGTGTGCAACATTTAGAGTTTTGGATTTTTCGATTCTTCATGACTTGAAGATCCTTTTTCCAAAATTACTCTTGAGGTTTGACATGACATAGAGGAATTAAATCCTAAGCCTGTCTTATCTCCACATTCTCTTTGACTCATAATAAGATCATCCAATGATTTAGATGCCTTAGTGAATGAGGCAATAACATTCTTGAGGTCATTCTCCCTCTTTTCTATAGCAAAGAATCTCGCTACTAATTTAGCATTTTCACCTTTAAACTTTCATTTTCAACAAACTATTTGACTTAGAGTACTCGCTCCTTAGTCGGCTTTGAGTTTTGACTTTTGAGTAGGCTGTTTTCCTCATTCAATAGTGTGTGTGAGGATTTAATATGTTCAAAATCTTTCATCATTTTGCCTAATGAATCATAAAGATCGTTAGGTGATGAAGTGTGTGTGTCATACCACTATCACTAGTGTCCGAGTTTGTTGAGTTAGATTGTACCTCATCTTCTTGGTCTTGTTCTTTGGCCATCAAGCATCGGGCTTCTTCTTTAGAGTCACTTGAGTAGTCGCCTTCATCGCTTCTCTCGAATCACTGTCTCTCTTGACTTAGCTTGCTTTCCAGCCTCCTCGACCATCATTGCCTTTTTTCTTTTCTTTCTTTTCTTTCTCTCAAGACCTTTCTTTCTTCTTCATCCATGTACTTGCCGACTACAGGATATGGGCAATCAATGGCATAGTGACCTGGTTGTCTACGCCCAACATAGATATTCAGCCTTTTGATCGCTTTTTCCATTCTTGAGTTGTCGCCTTTGATACTCAATTCTTTGATGATCTGTTCTCTTGGTTGGCTTGTCTTCCCTTGATTTGGAGGGGGCCGAGTGTCTTCGGAGGATTCACCCTTTCCTTTCTTGTAGTTCTTATTGAAGAACTTGTTGAATCTTTTGACCATCGTATTATTTTCCGGGTCAATGACTTCTTTGACCTCGGCTCTCTTCCCATCTTTAACCATTAGAGCAAAATTGTTTTGGGTACAAATTGCCTCTTCCTCGTCTTTTCTTCTCACCAAACTCGTAGGCTTTGAGGTCCGAGAATAGTTCATGGTTGGATGTCTTTGATAGGTCCATGGAATGTCTCAAAGCCATGACCTTCATTTCCCATTCACCGAAGACTTTTAGGATTTTCATACACATTTCCTTCGTGTATATTCCTTTCCAAGTGCATACTCATTTGTGATTTCTCAGAATCGAGCATCCAGTTGATCCAGTTCTCTCCCGAGATCATTTTGAAGTTTTCAAATTTTTGTACAACCACGTATAATTTGTTTTCTTTGATTTGCTTCGAGCCTTCACAAATCAATGTCAACTTGTCCTGCATTTCCTTAGCCGTTTTGCAAGATTTGATTTTGTTGAACATGGCTTTGTCCAAGGTTTTGTAAAGAATGTCCTTGGCTACATTGTCCAGTTGTACCTTTTTCTCGTCATCATTTGTCCATTCAGTTCTTGGTTTTTCAACCATGACTCGGGTCTAGAGCAAAGATCTTCTTCTCCTTCACCGCAACTCTTCGCATACCGTGTTCACCTTTAATATTTGCAGAGGCCCATCTTCTATCACTATCTACATCTCATCATGTAATGTCGATAGATGAGCCCGCATACGAATTTTCCAATCATCAAATTCTTCAATAGTGAACATAGGGATGCGTGTCAAGTTTGCTTCCATGATAATGACTTTTGATGATAAAGAGAGTTTTGAAAATTTAAGTACTAAAGCGACTTTGAAAAGTTTGGAGATCTAGTTCAAGAACCGGTGCGGAGGGTTCAATGAACCAACCGCTCGATACCACTTGTAGGTCCCAAGGGGTGTAAGTGTAAGGTTTAGAAGGGGGGTTGAATAAACCTTACCAAATTTTCGATTTAGTCTTTTTAAATCTACAGAGTTCTACACAACCAACTGTCCTTGATGGACAATCGAATTAGTCACTTAGTAGAGTTAATCTCTTAACACACTCAAATTTGAGTAAGTTAATGGAGTAACTCACCAAGCTATAATTAGACTCAACTCGTGGTTTTGTTTTCAGCTGAAGACTTAACACCCTTATGTTTGATTAGGCAAGATTTTAGAGCTTGATTTAGTACTTATAAATTATCAAATGGATAGCAAATTTATCAGCAGATATAAGCGAGCTTAAAAGTGCGAGATTTAAATGTTTGAAATGTAAATGACACAAGAAAGTTTTTATAGAGGTTCAAGATGGGGTAATTCTTCTACTCCTCTCTTCTCCAACTCCCGGAGGAATCCACTAAGTAATGATCGGTTCAAAGTGGTAATAGTCCGTATACAAGTCTTGATCACAACAAACTTGATCCTTAGGGACTCGATGCTGAGACGCCTTGATCACTCACCAAGCTTCTCGTGACGACTCGGCTTATTCGCAGGGCAAACCTTGCTACTACAGCTCACTTGCTCAAGCTCTTTGGATTTGATCACGAAGCCCTCCAAAAGCTTAAGACTTGGTTCACCCTTGAACCTTTCTACAATCCTTCCCGAATGTAGACCCCTTGTTTTAAGTATCTCCTCTTCAACTCGGTTGAAGTTCTCTTTTCCTTCACAGTGAGTGTTGGATTGATGTACTTCAAATGTAGGCTTGAGGATTGAGAATGTTTCATTTTTCTAATAAGCTTGTATATCTCAAGTGTGTCATTCATGCATCATCTTTCTCAAACAAACTCCTCAGCTTTTTATAGTGAACTTTCAAAAATTTGCCCGTTGAAGAGATAGGCTTATTTTTTAAAGTCACTTTGCAATCGTTGGCTTGCGCTTCTTGGAATTGCCATTTCCTCGTATGAATTGTTCTTTCACCTTTTCGAGTTCGACACGGTGTAGTGCTTCCCATTGGTTCATTCCATTTGCACGCTTCTCGGGACCGAGCACTCCGAGAAAGGTGGTATGGAGATATTACTTGTTTAAGTAAATCTCTTGATTTCTCGGCAACGGTTCTTTTCGATTATCTCGACTTGATCGCATTTCCTTGCTTTCCCCAGGTGACTTAGAGTCGCCTTCCAATCATTGGATGACTCTTCTCCGTCACTTCAACTTGGCTTTTCTTGAGTTGACTTGGCTAGTGGTCCACTCACCGCATCTCACCGCTTCTCCAAAGAGTTCCCCGCCTACTCTTCTTGCCATACTCAAATTGTCTCACAATGAGTCTTCCTTCAGTCTTCGATTGACTTCTTGCATGTTGGGCGTAGGCCGACTTAACTCAGCTTGGCCAGCTCTAATTGTTACAATACAATTTACAACAAGAATTGGGGAGCGAACTTTCTATTCTAAGTTTTACATGGCATTCATCAAAATCTAAACAATAAAATTCCTAACAATTTGACTAACCACAAAGGAATTGAATCATATGCATGTCTTATCTCCACATTCTTTTTGGCTCGTAATAAAATCATCCAATGATTTGAATCACATTTTTTAGATCTTTTCTCTTTTCTCAGTAGCAGTTAACTCTGCTAAGATTTTGGCATTCTCAGCCTTCAGCTTAGTGTTCTCATCTGCTATGTGAGTTAGAGTACTCAGCTCTTTAGTCAGTTGTGATTTTTGGCTTTTAAGCTGGATGTTTTCCTCATTTAGAAGTGTATGTGAGGTTTTAATGTGCTCAAAATCTTTTATCATTTTGCCTAATGAATCATAAAGATCTGTGGGTGATGAAGTATGTATATCACAATCACTATTACTTGAATCAGAATGAGATGAGTTAGGATATACCTCATCGCCTTGATCTTGTTTATTGGCCATGAGGCATATCATAGCCTCTTCCTCAGTATCACTTGAATAGTCAACCTCACTGCTATCCGAGTCTACTGGCTCTTTAGACTTGGCTGGCTCAGTAGTCTCAGCAGCCAACATGGCATTCTTCTTTTCTTATCTTATTTCCTCAAGACTCTTCTATCCTCCTCATTTCTCGTATTTGTTGAATGGTGGATAGAACAGTAAGAGCGAAGTGTCCTTGTTGTCCAATTCCAACACAGATTTTAGCTCTCTGACGATCGCTCTCTCGGCTCTGCGATAGTCGCTCTTTGATGTTCACTCTCTTGGGCGACTGTCCTCCTTGCTTTGGAAGGTGCCGATAGTCTCATGGAGGTCTCACACTTGTTTTTTTTGTAGTTCTTGTTAAAGAACTTGTTGAATATCCTTACCATGAGGGCAATTTCCTCCTGGTCAATGGTCTCCTTTGCTCGCCTTTCTTCCCTTCACTCGGCCAATAATGCACTTTTCTTGGGTACAACTATCTCCTCTTACTTTTTCCTTCTCACCTCAAATTCATAGGCTTTGAGGTCTGAGAAAAGCTCATGATTCGATGTCTTTGAGAGGTCCATTGAATGTCTCCGGGCCATGACCTACATTTCCCATTCAGCTTGGAGGGATCTTAGTATCTTCGTGCACATCTCCTTCTGAGTATACTCTTTCCCAAGAGCTGAAAGCTCGTTAGTTTCTGTGAATCTGGCATCCAGCTGATCCAGACTTTCACCTGCAAGCATTTTAAAATTTTCAAATTTTTGAACAGCAACAGTTAATTTAATCTCTTTAATCTGTTTTGATCCTTCACAAATCAGGGTTAGCTTATCCCAGATTTCTTCAGTTGATTTGCATGATTTGACTTTGTTGAACATAGCATTGTCCAACATCTTGTAGAGAATATCATTGGCCACAGTGTCGAGGTTATATCTCTTTCTATCTTCATTGTCCATTCACTGTGAGGTTTTTCAACCATGGTTGGTCTAGCCTCTGCTTGTGCAGCATCCTCTCCTTCAGCTGGAGGTGCTCTTCTCACGGCAATATTAACCTTCATTGTTTGCAGTGGCCCATCTTATATCACAAGCCACATTTCATCGTGTAAGGCTGATAGGTGAGCCTGCATACAAATCTTCCAGTCATCAAACTCTTCCATAGTAAACATAGGAATACGAGTTAGATTTGCTTCCGCGATGATAACTTTGCTTTAAAAATGAAAGACTTTGAAAACACAAGTGTTAAATCTTTTGAAAAGATTGAGATCTAGTTCAGTAACCAGTGCGGAAGGATCAATGAACCAACCACTCTGATACCACTTGTAGGTCCCAAGGGGTGTGGTGTAAGGTTTAGAAAGGGGGGTGAATAAACCTTACCAAATTTTAACTTTTTAGTCCTTTTAAAATATTCAACAGAGTTGACTCAAAATCAGTTGGGTCCTTGGGGGACAGCTAGGTTGGCTTTCTTCAGCAAAGTTACCCACTTAATAGACTCGACTGAGCAGTTGATAGTATAACTTAGTTGCGTCAGCTAACACCTAACTTTTAGGTGATTTGATTTTTAACAGCGGAAGACTTAACACCCTTTGTTAAATTTTAAGCACGCTTTTAACACTTGTTTTAGCACTTGTTATTATCAGTTGGATAGCAATATAACTTATCAGCAGATATGAAAATATAAGCAAGAAAGTAAATGCTGAAAGTAAATGACACAAGCAAATTTATAGTGGTTCGAGGATGGGGTAATTCCTCTAATCCACTCTTCTCCAACTCCTGGAGGAATCCACTAGATAACAGATCAAGTTACAAAGCAGTTCTAAAACTAGAGACAGCTTTGATCACACAGCTGGCTTCTCCTGTGGCTCAGCTTCTTCACAAGACAAGTTGCCTTGCTACTTCAGCTCCCTTCAAGTCTTTGGAATTGATCACACAGCCTTCCAACAAACTTGAAACTTCTGGTTTGACCTTGAACCTCACTACAGCTCCTTCAATCTTGGAGAGTAGACCCTTTTTCGTTCTTGAAACTTTTCCTTTTCAACTGGTTGAAGTAATCTTTCCATCACAACGTGTGTTGGATCGAGTTCCTTCGAGTTTTAGGCTTAAGGAATTTCTTGATAAGCTTTGAGACTATTGCAGGTTATGCTTGCTTGATTCGTTCGTGTAAATCGTTACCTTTTCTCAAATGCTTCCTCAGCCTTTTATAGTGCTCATTTAAAAATTTGCCCATTAAAGAGATAGACTGTTTTCAAATGACACTTCTTTTTCACTGGCTTGTCTTTACTTGGTCTGCAGAGATGTGATGTTGACCATTCCTGGTATTAAATTATAACTCTGCAGCTTTACAGGGTCTGACACATGCTCCAGTGTTTCCCATTGGTTTATTCCTTTTGCATATTTCTGGGCCAAACACTTTAAGACCTGGTAGCTTGGACTTATTACTATATCGAGTAATATCCTTAACTTCCTTCCAACGGATCCATGTGAGTTGTCTTGACTTGACTACTGCTTTTACCCCTTTAACTTGAGTCTGCTCCAATCATATGGGAATGACTCAACTGTCAATTAAACTGTTAGATTTGGCTTCTTTTATTGACTTGACTGACACTTCCTCATACTTCACACAACTGTTCCTCAGCTGGCTCTCATTCAGTCGAGTCCTTGTTTTTCATCTTGGCCATACTCAACTGACACGCATCAGATTTTTCATTCTAGTCTGCAGTTGACTTCTTGCATTCTTTGACATAGTTAACGTCACTCAGCTCTTTCAGTCTTATCTATTACAACATAGAATTACAAGGAAAACGGGGTGTCAACTTCTTATTCTAAGTTTTACATGGTATCATCAAAATCTAACAAATAAATTTCCTAACAAAATCTACTGTAGAGCCAGAGTGGATCTTCTCAGACATCTTGACAAAATATAGTTTGAAGCCATTTCTAGAAAATGAACGGTGAAAAACTTGTATATCGAACGCTGTGAGAACTAGGGTTTTGCTTTAGTTGCATAGAAAAACTTGAACTTGCTTAAGAGAGACTAGTGTATTGTGAGGAGAGAGAAAATTGAATTTTGGTATATAAGGGACGTGAAGGGATGGTTTTTAGAATTTGAAAAGGTTGATCAAGATCAACGGTTGAGATTAGAGGCTTGAAACCACATTAATTTCCCTGCATTAAATGCAGCAGCATTTATATCCAATCATAGGTTAAATGTGTACATGCTTTATTCTGACACCATAATTACGCTGACATAATGCCCAAAAACATTCCCGTTCATAGAAAACGACTGTGTTTTGTCACTTAGCTCATTAATAACTCAGCTATCTTCCAAAAGTTACTTAACTCTGCTTCTCTCTTCACATGATAATCACTCAGCTGTCAGCTAACTCGATACAGCTGATTTCCCGTCTTGGTTATTTCATTTGGCTAGAAAATGAAACTTTGCTGATTTTCATTTATCTCTTCTTTAACTCTACTGATTGAGTCTTTTGAGTCTCCTAACTCAGATCAATAAAAGCTAACTCATTCTTAAGCTCTTCAAATCTTGATTCACATTAAGGCTTAGTGAATATGTCAGCTAACTGTTTATCAGTTGAGATGTATTCCAAAGTGATGTCTTTCTTTTCAACATGATCTTTTATAAAATGATATGTGACATCGATGTGCTTAGTCCTTGAATGTAATACTGGATTCTGAGTAATTGCAATAGCACTTGTGTTATCACGTATAATTAGAATCTCTTTTTCTTCTATATCATAATCTATCAGTTATTGCCTCATCCATAGAACTTGGGCACAACAGCTGCTTGCAGCTATGTACTCTGCTTCAGCTGTGGATGTAGCTATTGAGTTTTGTTTCTTGCTGAACCAAGAAACTAATTTATTTCCAAGCATTTGACAAATACCAGATGTACTCTTCATGTCCACTCTTCATCCAGCATAGTCTGAGTCTAAGTAACCAACTAGCTTGAATCCTCCATCCTTTGGATACCATAAGCCAACTTCTTGGCATCCATTCAAATACCTTAGGATTCTCTTGGCTGCAGTCATATGACTCTCTTTTGGTGCAGATTGAAATCTAGCACATACACCAAAACCGAAGGTGATATCTGGCCTACTTGCTGTTAAATAGAGCAATGATCAATTGAGAGCTCTATATCTGTTTTGATCTACAGCTTTGCCATTTGTATCCATATCCATCTTGATTGATGTATTAATGGGAATCTTCACTGACGACTTCTCTTCCATACCAAATTTCTTCATTAAATCTCTGGTATACTTGGTTTGACTTATGAAGGTTTCATCCTTCAATTGCTTGACTTGAAGACCTAGGAAGAAAGTCAGCTCTCCCATCATACTCATTTCAAATTTCCCTTGCATGAGGTTTGAAAACTTGTCACACAGCTCTTTATTTTTGGATCCAAATATGATATCATCAACATAAATTTGAACAAGCAGTATACTCTCCCCATCTTGAATTCTGAAGAATGTTCTATCAACCTTGTCTTTGGTAAATCTATTGTCAATTAGAAACTGAGACAATGTGTCAAACCAGGCTCTTGGTGCTTGTTTATATCCATACAAAGGTTTCTTGAGCTTGTAGACCTTATCGCCAATAGTTTTCTTCTCAAAACTTAGAGGTTGTTTAACATAGACTTCTTCTTCCAAAAGTCCATTCAAAAATGCACTCTTCACATCCATTTGATACACAGTGAAGTTCTTGTGAGCAGCATAAGCAAGAAACATCCTAATTGCTTCCAATCTAGCAACAGGAGCAAAAGTTTCATCAAAATCTATACCTTCCTCTAAGAAATACCCTTTGGCTTCCAGTCTTGCTATATTTCTTACAGCAGATCCTTCCTCATTCATCTTGTTTCTAAATACCCACTTAGTACCAATAACATTTTGGTGGGTAGGCCTTTGTACCAATTCCCAAACTTTGTTTCTTTCAAACTGATGCAGCACTTTCTGCATAACCTGAATCCAATGTGTGTCTTCCAATGCTTGAGACACATCTTTGGGCTCTATCTGGGAAATGAAACGAGTAAACATAGTTTCATGCTGGGCTCTGGATCCGGTTCTTAGTCCATCTCTGACATTTCCAATAACTAACTCAGGTGGATGGTCTCTCATCTATCTCTCATCTGGTTGGAGTAAGTCTGCTGGATTCAGCCGTCTTGTAGCTAAGTTGACTCGAACAGCTTCTTCATCATCATTCACCTGCAGACCTTCCAGCTGTCTTTGAGATTCAGCTATCTCATCTTCATCAGGGTTGAGTGCTCTGCTTCAGCATAGGGACTCTTCTGTATAGTTGGTTGACTCTTCTTCTCAGCTTACTCATCTATGTCTTTTCCATTCACATTGGGTTCATCAAAAAACACATGGATAGACTCTTCTGTGACCATAGTCCTCTTGTTCAGCACTCTATAAGTTTTACTCTCAGTTGAGTATCCCAAAAGGATACCTTCATCATTTTTAGCATCAACAGCTTTTAGGTTGTTCTTACCATTGTTGTGGATGAAGCACTTACATCCAAAGATCTTGAAATATCCAACATTTGGCTTCCTCCCTGTCCAAATTTCATAGGGAGTTTTGGACAATTGCCTATTGATCATACTCCTATTCTGAGTGTAGCAAGCAGTGTTGATGGCTTCAGCCCAAAATCTCTTAGGAATCTAGCTTCAGCTAACGTTATCCTTGCAGCCTCCTTAAGAGTTTTGTTCCTTCTTTCACCTACTCTATTTTGCTGTGAAGTCCTCCACCGGGCAACAGAAGAGACGCTATGCCACTCGACCCACATTTAGTACAATTTGTTCTTTAGATCTTAACCCAAAAGATAAAGCCATCCACAAAAATATCTTACCCGTGCCTCGGTATCCATATGAAAAGAACATACCACCTTCATTGGATTCCACACACGCATTATTTTGGAATACACGTGACATTATTCATCAAACATTTTTGAAAGAAGGTTAGCGTAATGATAGTACTTTTACGATCATATCTCGGTAAACGCACCATATATAGTATATTCTGGCTGCTCTCAATATTCTCAAAATCTAGGAATGACACCGTATCAAATTCATGTAGACTCCTACCACGACTTCGCAACAATTTTTTGATTTCTGCCAAGGCCAAAACTTTAATTTCATTTTCACTCAATATCAGCTCTATCACAAAAAAAAATATGTCTTAATAAAAAAAACTATGAAATGCAAATATATACATTTAAAAATTACATATATAATATAATATATAATACTTGATATAATACCATCATGTTGCAGATTGATTCGTCGTCTATACAGAATATCATCTGGAAAGTGCACCTATCGTTTATAGTAAAGCTAAGTGAGTATCAAGTGTCGATCCCATGAAGACTACAAGTGCTAGTAATACGTCTTTTTATTATTTAGCCTACAAGTTTATCAAATAGTTTGTTGCAAAATAATAATAAAACGAAAGAAAATAAAAGTGGAACATGCAACTTTGAACATGAAAGTATCAGATTCACTCGGATTGGAAGACGATGGATAGAAACTTGCTTGAATGTTAATACCCTTAGAACGTTTTTGTGATTTTACTAAAACAAATACAACCATAAACCTTTAAGTTCTAACCATCCCTTAACATACTTTCTTGCTTCATGGACCGTAAGAATTCATAAAATAATTTAAATACCCTTTCTCAAGATGAATAACTCCTAACCTCAAGTTGATTAACCAAAATCTTTTTGTAGTTAAAACTCCCAAAATTGCATTAACGATTTATGAATTCTCACATTAGGTTTGACCCTAATCCAGAAGATTTATGGCGTCTAACTTTTAGGATTGCATGTAACTCATTTCACTTATGTTGGTTCTATCCCACCATAAATCTATCGATTACCATGTGTGAAATAAGATTCAAATCGATATTGCACATATACCACTTTGAATAAACAAGCATAACATAAACGAATTGCATGAAAAAATAAGAAAGCATATTAAAACATTCAAACCAATAATCACATATTAATTCTAGTTTTTACCGTATTCAAACACTAGCGATTTAGCTCATGATGGAAATGAAAACCATAACAAGAAGTTTCTCTTAAAATTGACATAAATACTTGATATTTAAACTTTTAAAACCAACACAAGACTCCCCTGATGGATGTATGATGATGTAGTGATAGCATTCGTCTTTCGCTCCTAGTGATCTTCAATCTTTGTGTCTTAACGTCTCTTCTTTGTGCAAGATTCGACAAGAAACCCTAAGATGATGTATAAGATGTGAGAATTTGATGTAGAATTGATCCAATATGTCTTTTCCTCACCAAAATATGTATCTTTCTTGTCTAAAATCTGGATATAATCCTCAACCGCATCCTTGGGCTGTTATTGACATTAATTTGATGAAAGTATTCATTAAAAATATAACCTTTTGATAGTTTAATGTTCCACTTCATCAATTGGGTTGTTGAGTGATTTTCTATATGCATAATTGTTCGTGAAAAGTAGATATTGTGAGCACAATTAGGTGTTAAAGGTGTATAGGAGTTGTCAAAAGGCTTGGTTGAAGTGCTTTCCCAAAATACCCTTCATATTTCATCAAAAACAGTCAAGCAGGATGGTCATTTTTCAAAAAACAACTTGGCCGTGTTTTGTATATCATTTGGCAACCTCCAGAGCATGGACGTGCTTCAAAACACAGCCTGGCAGTGTTTTGTATAAACTAGGCTAGTTTTGCTCTGTTTTGGCTCTTCTTCAATGCAACTGTGTTGCCTAACACACCCTGGTCGTGTTCAGACCAAAGGCTTTGATTTGGATTTGATTGGTTTTTCGAGCGTTTTTGCATCCATAAACCCCCACTTATATTTTGACATAAATCTATGGCCGATAATTCATTTGAAACCACTTTAAATGATTAACATACACCAATAAGAGCACCTCATATTAATATAAACCATGCATGACCAAAAACCTACGAAACTAATAACAAAAACAACCTAAAATCCATTAAAATAAAGAAGGAAAAATGCATGAAATGATGCTTATCAATCCACTTCTTAATTGTTTGTTTCCATGTAAACTTTGTGGGAGCTTCAACATAAGTTACCTCTCTTGCTTAAGGATATTGTTATTGGCTTGTATCCATGCCAAAAACATGTTTTCCTTCATAATGTTTCCCCTTAATAACATCATCTATTTGTTCAAAATCATGAAACATAATGCTCCGCTCATTTTCAAGATGAAAACTAAGATGTTGAATAGGTGGGTATTTATATTAAAGCTTAGATCTATCAAAATGGGCCAGATTATTCACCTGGCCCATCCCGCCGCACCACACTACTAGAAAAAGCCTCCTCCACATCAACATTATTAGCGACGACGGAGAGCCATCGCAAAAGATAACTATTAGTGACAACAATATCGTCGCATAAAATTATTGTTGCTAATACTGTGAATCCTATCTATAATTCCCGCAAATGACATTCCCCCCTCACTCGCGCTTGTACCCCTAATCTGAAATCTCTCTCTATTCTCTCTCTCCCTCTCCTAAATCGGGTCATTATCCCTAATCTGAAATCTCTCTCTATTCTCTCTCCCTCCATTTGCCTGATTCCCACTGAAGCAAATCCAATTATGATTGGAGTGCCTAGTAGAGCTTCGATTGAGAAATTTGTGAAGGTTACATGGAATTCAAGTATAAATAGCTAGAACTATTCTGGATTTTGCATTGATATATTTTTTGAGGTGTTAATAATTTTGGAGCAACGTTATCTTCTACCTTACGAATTTATATCATTCCATGGCAGCTATGATGAAATTGTTGATGGCGTTGCAAACAAGGTAATGGCGTGAATTTTGATAAACTTACTACACAATATGCTTTTAGTTACTTTTGCTTAATTATCGCGTGCTATTTTCATTTTTTTGCAAATAGTAGAATTTTTGTTGCTTCCACATTAAATTTGCGCTTACTGATTTCATATCATTAATTTCATGTTATTACATGTTTATTGAAGACATTTGATGTTGTAGTTGGAGCTTGTTTGACAAATATAAAGCTCTTGAGAATAAGCACTTAAGTTGCTCTGTCAATGCCAAAAATATTCAGTACTTATAAATAGTGGTTTGTTTTGGTGCTGCTTTGAACTTTAGCATCTTTTTTGCTCATAATTTTACTCGTGCCTCACTTATAACATTGAGGTGCATGTGGTTGGGAAATGTAAACAGTGAAGAAATATTTGACTTAAAGGACATAATCGCACTTATGTTGGCTTCATTGATATCAAAATAAAGAACATGTTAGTACCATTTTGACTCGTGGCCAAAGAAGAGAAAACTGAATCAGATTAATCGATTATCAGAAAACCTTGACTCAAAGCAGAGGGGCTCTGTGAAGGGTTATTATAATATTGGTGGTGTTAATGGAGTCTCGGATACTGATATTATTGCTCTGAAGAACTACTTAGATGCTCAATATTTTGGTGATATTGGTATTGGAACGCCGCCTCAGAAATTCATTGTGATTTTGGGCACTGGAAGTTCTAATCTTTCGGTGCCATCGGCAAAATGCTATTTTTCTGTGAGTTTTGTTGGTGGATATAGTTTAAGTAATGCTATCGTAAAGTCCCTCTACACGTGCGCATGTTTTTTGAGTTGTTGTGCTAATGGATTTGCTATTGGTCATGCATGATGCTTGCTTTTTGTTGGACCCCTAGCGCTACCCGGATTGACGATTGTCCCCACAAACCAACACAAGTCTTTTCTAACGCGCTTTGTCCTCACTCACGCGCACCCTGGAAAACTTCCCAGGGGGTCACCCATCCCATGTTACTCCAGGCCAAGCACGATTAACCTCAGAGTTTCTATTTAATTGGAACCTGAAAAGAAAATGCATATGTTGGTATAGGTAGTAAATATCAAATCCTTTAAGCTCTCATTTAACTGTGCAATCCAGCGCTCATGAGTTCGAATCGCGGGCTACGCCTCGCGCCTCTATTAAAGCCCATTGCAGGCAGGATGTTAGACCAAAGCTCAACAATCCCCCTCCCAAAGACTCGCCAAAGATCTCGGCTCGGTCTTGCTTGGCAACCTCCATTGCCCGCCAAACTTTCTCAGTTCTAACGCCAACTTCTGTAGTTCAAGCGTCGCGTCACACCAACCTCTCAGTTCCGGCCACCCAGCAACCTACACCTTCAGTTTCAGTCTGTTTACCTCATTTCTGGCCACCTGGCAACCTACCCTTCAGTTCTGGTCCGTTTACCTCCATTGCGCCAGCATCTCAGTTCCACCACTCCTAGCAACCTCCACTGCAGCGTGCTTCCAAGGGAATTCGAACCCCTGACCTACTCTGATACCAGTTGTTGGACCTCTAGCTCTACTAGGATTGACGATTGTCCCCACAAACCAACACGAGTATTTTCTAGCATGATTTGTCCTCACTCACGGGCACCCTGGAAAATTTCCCAGGGGGTCACCCATCCCATGTTTACTCCAGGCCAAGCACGCTTAACCTCAAAGTTTCTATATAATGGGCACCAGAAAAGAAGATGCATTTGTTGGTATAGGTAGTCAATATCAAATCCTTTAAGCTCTCCTTTAACTGTGTAGTCCAGCGCTCACGAGTTCGAATCGTGGGCCGCACCTCGCGCCTCTTTTAAAGCCCATTGCAGGCATGATGTTGGACCAAAGCCCAACAAGGTGGATGGAACTTATTGAAGATTATCTATTTGATATCCAGTACCACCATGGGAAGGCGAATGTGGTAGTACACGCCTTGAGTAGAAAGGCTAGATGATTAGGGAATGGAGGTCACTAGAAGAATTGAGTGCATGGAATTTGACAAGAATGGACACGCAATTATTATGCGCTAATATCTCAGTGAGATCTGAGCTGCTAGACGAGATTAAAGCAGCACAGGAAGGAGACCCAAAATTCCGGGAACTTAAGGAAAATGTTCAGAAAGGAGAATGTCCAAAATTTTCTATAGCAGAAGATGGATTTTGAGATTTAAGAACCGGGTATGTGTACCGAGCAATGAGGAGTTGAGGAATAAGATTTAGGGAGAAGCACGTCGCTTAAGGTACACCATACACCCCAGTGGTAATAAGATGTATAAGGATTTGAAACAGCACTTCTGGTGGGTGAATGTGAAAAATCAGGTAGCAGATATGTGGCTAGATGCCTGACCTGCCAACGAGTCAAGGTCGAACATCAACGGTCGTCAGGGTTGCTACAGCCATTACAAATTCCCGAATGGAAATGGGAACTTATCACGATGGACTTCGTAATGGATTTGTCGAGGACTATAGGAGGTTATGATACCATATGGGTTGTGGTGGACAGACTCACCAAATCAGCTCATTTCCTGCCAATGAAGAAAATGGATAGCCTACAGAAGTTGGCACAGATCTATATCCGAGAGATTGTAAGGTTGCATGGAGTACCAACGGACATCATTTCTTATTGAGATCCGAGGTTTGTCTCGAGATATTGGAAGTGTAAGCTTTGGTACGTCCACTGAGTCGCAAACCGATGGGCAATCAGAACGTACAATTCAAACACTAGAGGATATGCTAAGAGCTTGTGCGCTAGATTTTAAAGGGAGTTGGGATTCTCATTTCCCATTAGCAGAGTTCGCCTATAATAATAGCTATCAGGCGACGATAGGAATGGCACCATACGAGGCATTATACGAGAAAAAGTGCAGATCCCCGCTACACTGGGAAATTGATAACCAGTGGACCCCAAAAAGAGAGAAGCGACCCCAACAACTGTTCCCTAGAGTAGACCTGATACAATAAACTTTAGACAATGTCAGATTTATAAAGGAAAGATTTAGACAGCTCAGAGTCGGCAAAAGAACTATGCAGATAAAAGGACAAAATACTTGGAGTTTGAGGTAGGAGATGAAGTATTCCTTAGGCTTTCACCACAAAAGGGACTAATTCACTCAAATAAAGGAGAAAAGTTAAGTCCGGGATACATTGGGCCGTACAAGATACTCAAGAGAATCGGGAATTTGGCCTATCAGTTGGAACTACCACCTCCTATCAGCAGAATGCATGACGTGTTTCATGTCTCCATATTAAGGAAATACCAGCCCGACCAAGAACACGTTATCACTCGAGAAATTCCTCCGGTAATGGAGAATCTATCATACACCGAGAAGCCCATACGGATCATTGATATACAATTGCGGCAATTAAAGAAGAGAGAGATTCCATTGGTTAAAGTTGTATGGCAAGCACACAATCGAGACGAGGATGCCACGTGGCAAATGGAGGAGGATATGAGAAGACAGCATGCGGAATTGTTCTGAGAGGAATTTGAGGACCAAATTCTTTTAAGGAGGAGAGGATGTGAGGCCCAAATTTTTATTAGCCAAATTATAACATTTCAAATATTACACTATGTAACTAAGTGTCACAAATTGTTATTAATAAAAAAATGGCTTTAATTTTATAATTCTTGGTATCTCAATACTAATTTTATTTTATTTTTCTAACTTGCTAAATGCTAATTACTAATTATCCCTCGAATATTATATCATTAACTTAGCTTATATTATATAATTTATTTAACCAAACTATTGGATTTTGGTGTCTTATCACTAGAATAGAGACAATTGACCTATATAAGAAAGATGGACTATAAGACATTTGATAAGAGGAATAGGATATCACAAATATCCAAATGATACGGAAAAAAAGAGAGAAAATATGAGGGGGAGCATTAAGGGGGGGGGGCACTAGGAGCAAGGAGGAAGCAAATTTGTCTTTTTTCTTTTGTCTTTTCCCCTTTGTCTTGTTCTAGCATGCTCCTTTTTTCAAAACCAAAAAATAACTCCTCACCTTCCCAAGGCAACTATGAGCCTTCCTACTCCAAACAATTAATGTCCTAAAGGAAGAGAGGGAAGAGTGCGGTCACTTGGAACCTTAAGGAGGGTGAAGACTTCATTTCACTCTATTCCATCCAAAAACCTAGATATTTTACCAAAGAAAACAACTTCTTCTTCTACTTCTACCATAAGGGCCGAAAATTGAGGTAATAAGGTAAGATTATTTTTTCAACAACTTTCCTTCAAAAATTCAAGCCTTGTCCTCTTCACCTCTAACTTGAAACTCCACTCCTTGTAGCTTGAAGACGGAAGGCCAAAAATTTGAAGGCATTAAACTTAGATATTGAGTCTTAGAAGGCTTTCAAGAAGGCTAAGGATCAAGGGTAAGGACTTTTAAACTACACTCTTCCTTACTCTTTCTCTTTTCTCATTTTTCTTTCATTTTCTTGACACCAAAACACCTTGTAGGGGCTGACCTTAGAGCTTTGAGAGGACCTTGAGGAAGCTTGTAAAGCCTAGAAGTATTAGACCATTCCTACCAAAAGCACAAAGAGTTAAGGTGGTTGAAATTCTTCTAAAAACTCATGATTTTTGCATGAAAATGGCATGAGTATATGTGTTTATTTTTTTATATATTTCTAGAAAAATTTCAGTTTTTAATTCTCGGAAAAATTTTGAGAAAAAATATGTGTATGTAAACTTATGTTAAAAGTGATTTTGCTTAGAAAAAATAACTTTAGTATGCTTATATGCTTTCTTTTGGCATGAATGTATCTGTTTTATTTTATGATATATTTCTGGAATTATTTTGAGATATATATGTGTGTGTGTGTGTGTATTTGGAATTATGACAAAAGTGATTTTACTTAGAAAAAACCAGTTTTTGTATGCTTTTATGCTTTCTTTTTATATATATGTTCGAAATAACTAAGAATATGAGAAATATATTTTATATGTTATATAAGTATTCTGGACATATCAAATTGTGAACAAAATCGAGTATTGGTCATTTTTGCAACTAGGGCGAGATGTAGGGCCAAAAGTGATAAACCCGAAAACCGTGGGAACAATTCTGGAAATTTTTGAAATTTTGGACTAAAATTACTGTAAAAATAATGTATATGAGATAAATAATGAGTGGGACCCTCCGGGTCAAGCTGGTGCAAATATGAGAACATTTAGGCACCAAAATAATATTTTTCAAACTTTAGGGGACTAAACTGTAAATTTTGATAATAAGGGGCAGCCACTATCCCAAAAATAATAAAAATTTATTTTAAATAGTATTTCGGACCTTTAGTCCAAATTTCACGAAAAACGGGCTTGAAACGAGCCCTTAACGGTAAAATTACCTTTGTGGCCAAAATGGAATTTTTCAAGAATTGGGCACTTAAACTGGAAAAGTTTCGAAAATGCTTTAACCCAAATAAATATTGTCCTATAAAAACTTTTAGACTTGGAATCTCGTTAATACCCATCCCGGTTTTAAGAGATATTTAATTTTAAAATATCGGGTCAAAATTTTGTTTTGGGAAAAGTTCAGGACTGACCTGAAATTTTTAAAATCTGACCCCGAGACCTTGAAATTATATTTCTTTGGAATTTTCAGAAAAAACAGAAACTCACCTTGTCTCTTTCCGAGTCCAGGATCAACACTTATGGAATTTTCAAATCCGGCATAAAATTTTCTTCCTTAATAAAATATTTTATTTTAAATAAAATTTACCAAGGTCATAGAAAATTATATTTTTATAAATTCAGTTATTTATAATAATACTAAAAAAATTTATAATTATTTAATTAAAAAATTTAATTTTTATTAATTATTATCCGAATTTTATTCGAGACTATCATACCGAATAATTGTACTAGTAATATGGCGACTTCCTAGCCGCATTATCCGAAATCTCGTTAAGGACTTTAGCATAATACAATGAATTGAATAAAATACCCGGCTAGATTACCCATCCGGTAACTATGTCGTGAACTTGAACTGATTAACTAAATTACTGACGCAAGTCTTTGAACACTTCTTCCTCTTGATTGGTATCGGTTGAACTATAGAATGGATAAGTCGAGTGTGAGATGGGTAGTCCGGCTAGAGTCTCATACTCCATCATCCAAATTTCAACCTCAAGCTGGATAGGAGAGTCTGGCGGGCGATTGGGTCATAGGAACTGGGTATAATCATGATTATGATTATCTCTGAGCTTAGGCCCTCCCGGTATGGAGACGTCGTGCCAACTGGGATAGTGGTTGCAGCCCTATCCGTTAGAGGGATAAGGTGTACTGTTGGGGAGTTTATGTTTGATCAACACTTATCTGCCGAATAAGGATGGACTGGTTGTGTCGTTGTGGCGCACAACATCCTGACTGGATACTCGGTTGGCGTCACACTTCGTGCGCAACCAACTGATATATAATTGACGGACTGGCTGTTGAATAATATTATTAAAACTATTAAGTTATAAGAATGTCATTGCACGTTTCTTGCATAAAAATCCACGAAACAATTTTACTGCATAAATATATAAGCCCCACTTACTGCAGTTTTTATACTTTCTAATTTAAACCATTAAATTTATTATTTTGAGTAAATCTAGTTTTCATATATTTTCACAGATTTATAGATGGTAGGCTTTAGATATAACTGAATTTAATTGATGCCAGTTTCATTTATTTTTACAAGAATAATTGTTTATTTTGTTTAATTTCTTCAAAATCATAAGTGGACAAATATAACTAAATATTAGGTTATTATCAAATATAAAAAATTCGAACAGTATACTACACGTTCTGAATAGTATAATAAAAATCTATAGAACAAAAATAAATTTTCAATAGTGATTAAAAAATTTAAATAAATATAATATATAAAACAAAATCAATAAAATATAAATTTAATTTAAATATTAATAAAGGGCATTGTATATATTCAACTTTGAATTATATAGTTATTTAGAAATAAAATAGATAACATATTTTGGATTTTGTAGAAACGTATGTTTTATTTATTTATTTATCTCAAACAATAGGAAAATTATTGTTCATTTGTTAGTGTTAGATATTATAATCAAATAAAAATGATTAAGATAATGATATTGTAATTGATAGATTAAATGACACTTTGATTTTATTTATTAAATTAACATGTATAGTAATTTGTTGGTATAAATCTCAAATATGTCTCCATTAATTTAATTTGATTTAGTTGTCAAGAATTATTAAGTTAACATATATTAGATTACTCAATAAGTATTTTTAATAAATTTGTAAACTTGGTTCAAATAGATAATCAATTTATTTATTTATTTATTCTAAATTATATAATCAATTTAGCTATTCTCTTTCTCATTTTCCTAAAGTTTTAATTTATGATCGGATATTTAACATGATATTTTATAAGAATGTATTAAATTATTATAATAACTTTTATTTAATAACTCCTACATTATTTTGTTCGGGTCAAGACGTGTAGGTCCTAAGGCGTGATAGAGTAAAGTGTAGAGGGGGATTGAATAGACTTTACCAACTTTTCGATTTAGTCCTTTTGAAGGTCAGAGTTTTAATCACAAGTTAGATGGGTCATTGGTGGACAACTTAGTTTACTTGCATAGTAGAGTTAGCCACTCTACAGACTCGACTGAGTTGTTGACAGTATAACTCAGTTGATTCAGTTAACTCTTTAAATGTTCGGTAGGCTTGGTTTTTACAGCGGAAGACTTTCACCCTTGATTGAAATTGTATTTCAACACTTGTTTTAAGATTAGTTATTATCAGCTGTTAGGAAATTTATTGTTTAGATTTTGATGAATGCCATGTAAAACTTAGAATAGAAAGTTGGCACCCCAATTCTTGTTGTAAAATGCATTGTAATAAATAGAGAGTGGCCAAGCCGAGTTAAGTCGGCCTACGCCCCCATGCAAGAAGACAAATCAAGACTAGAAGGAAGACTCGCGAGACAATGAGTATGGCAAAGAAGAGTAGACGGGAACTCTATCAAGAAGCGGTGAGATGCACGGTGAGTGGAGTATCGATCAAGTCAACTCGAGAAAAGCCAAGTCTCAAGTTGAAGTGACGGAAGAGTCATCCAATGATTGGAAGTTGACTCTAAGTCACCTGGGGAAAGCATGGAAATGCGGTCAAGTCGAGATAATCGTAAAGATTCGTTGCACGAAATCAAGAGATTTACTTAAACAAGCAATATCTCCATACCACCTTTCTCGGGTGCTCGGTCCCGGGAAGCGTGCAAAAGGAATGAACCAATGGGAAGCACTACACCGTGTCGAACTCGAAAAGGTGAAAGAACGATTCATACGAGGAAATGGCAATTCCAAGGATCGCAACAAGACAAGCCAACGATCGCAAGTGACTTTCAAAAATAAGCTATCTCTTCAACGGGCAAATTTTTGAAAGATCACTATAAAAGGCCGAGGAGTTTATTTGAAAAAAAGGGAGTGACACAAATTCTGACTAACTAAAAAAACGCTTCAAACAATTATTAGAAAATCAAACATTCTCAATCCTCAAGCCTACACTACGAAGAACATCAATCCAACACTCACCCGTGAAGGAAAGATAACTTCAATCGGTTGAAGAGGAAAATATCGAAATATCAAGGGGTCTACATTCCACGAAGGATTGTAGGAAGGTTCAAGGTCGAACCAAGTCTTAAGCTTTTGGAGGGCTTCGTGATCAAATCCAAAGAGCTTGAGCAAGTGAGTGTAGTAGTAGCAAGGCAAATGCTACCTGTGAAGAAGGCCGAGTCGTCATTTAAGCCACCGAGTGATCAAGGCGTCTCGGATCGAGTCCCAAAGGATCAAGTCACCGTGTGATCAAGACTTGTATCCGGATTGTTACCACTTTGTATACCGATCATTACCTAGTGGATTCCTCCGGGAGTTGGAGAAGAGAGGAGTAGAAGAATTACCCCATCTTCGAACCTCTATAAAAATTTCATTGTGTCATTTACATTTCAAAGACTTTAATTTCTCGCATCTTAATTGTTTAATTCTCACGACATATTTGCTATCCACTTGATAATTTATAAGTACCAAATCAAGCACTAAATCCTTGCTTAATCAAACTTAAGGGTGTTAAGTCTTCCAATAAAAAACAAAACCACGGTTGAGTTAAACAATGAGTTATTCCATCAACAAACCTCGGTTGAGTCTGTTGAGAGACTAACTCTACTGATTAACTAAATTGGCATCCATCAAGGACACAAATTGTGTAGTGTTAACTCGAATATTTAAAAGGACTAAATCGAAAATTTGGTAAGGTTTATTCAACCCCCCTTCTAAACCTTACACTTACACCCCTTGGGACCTACAAGTGGTATCGGAGCGGTTGGTTCATTGAACCCTCCGCACCGTTCTTGAACTAGATCTCCAAACTTTTCAAAGTCTCGCTTTAGTACTTAAACTTTCAAAACTCTTTTATCATTAAAAGTTATTATCATGGAAGCAAATTTGACACGCATCCCTATGTTCACAATTGAAGAATTTGATGATTGGAAAATTCGTATGCGAGCTCATCTATCAAAGATTACATGATGAGATGTGGATAGTGATAGAAGATGGGCCTCTTGCAAATCTTAAAGGTGAACACAACAGTAAGAAGAGTCTGCGGTGAAGGAGAAAAGAGGATGTTGCTCCCGGCACACCATGGTTGAAAACCAAGAACTGAATGGACAAATGATGACAAAAAAGATATAACCTGGACAATGTAGCCAAGGACATCCTTACAAAACCTTGACAAAGCCATGTTCAATAAAGTCAAATCATGCAAAACGGCTAAAGAAATGGGGACAAGTGACATTAATTTGTGAAGGCTCGGAGCAAATCAAAGAAAACAAATTATCGGTGGTTGTACAGAAATTTGAGAACTTCAAAATGATCTCGGGAGAAAACCTGGATCAACTGGATGCTCGGTTCACGAAATCACAAATGAGCTATCTCACTTGGAAAGGAATATACACGAAGGAAATGTGTATGAAGATTCTAAAAAGTCTCCCAAACCGAATGGGAAATGAAGGTCATGGCACTAAGACATTCCATTCTTCTTCATCCTGTATTTGTTAACTACAGGATATGAGCGATCAATGATTGAGATGGCTAAAAACAAGTCAAGAGAGACAATGATTGAGAGAGCAAAGTGAAGGTGACTACTCAAGTGACTCAAGAAGAAGCCCTGATCCGCTTGATGGCCAAGGAACAAGATCAACCTCGACCAAGAAGATGAGGTACACTCTAACTCATCAAACTCGGACTCTAGTGATAGTGATCGTGACACACACACTTCATCACCCACTTGATCTTTATGATTCATTAGGCAAAATGATGAAAAATTTTGAACACATTAAATCCTCACACACACTATTAAATGAGGAAAACAGCCTACTCAAGAGTCAAAACTCAAAGTCGACTAAGGAGCCGAGTACTCTAAGTCAAATAGGCGATGATGAGGAGAATGACCTCAAAATGCTAAATTAATAGCGAAATTGCTTTGCTATAAAGAAGAGGGAGAATGACCTCAAAAATGTTATTACCTCATTCACTAAGGCATCTAAATCATTGGATGATCTTATTATGAGTCAAAGAGAATGTGGAGACAAGACAAAGCTTAGGATTTAAGTCCTCTCAGTGCCATGTCAAACCTCAAAAGTAATTTTGGAAAAAGGATCTTCAAGTCATGAAGAGTCCGAAAACCCAAAACTCTAAATGATGCACACACATTCACTCCAAAACACAGAGAACAAGCAAACGGCCTTGGTTATAAAGGAAAAGGAAAATAGCCGATTGAGTGCGCTTTGAAAGGACACCGAGAAGAGATTCACCGAGTTCCTCAAAGAAACTCCAAACAAAAAAATACTCAGAAAGAAGAAGCGAGCTACCAAAAACCCCAGAGAAAATCTATAAGAGAAATACATATGATGGGAATGGTAGAAAATATCCAAGCCAAGTGATTGGAATAATGTGAACTATCGGCATAGACTTATGGAATATAAGCCCAAATGGCAAAAGCCTAGAACTCGGAAAAGGCCATTCCAAAAGTATAAAAGCTTTCATCAAAGACACATATGCACCTAGGCACTACACTAATAGACACCACAATTACCCAAGGAAGGCAATTGCTAAAACACATATGCGCATACAGACAAAAGAGACAATTTGTATGAACCTAGAATCCCCAAGCAATTTGCCAGGATTAATTATGATTATGGCACGATAGATGGCAACCCCTTAGAGTCAAATCATTTGGCTATAGGTTGGTTGGATCATCTTACAATTCTAACCCCTCGGGACCCGCACAAGTATGGGTACCTAAAACTTAATTTCCTTGATTGCGGTTCAAGGAACAATTGAAAAGTGCCAAGGAACCTGGTACATGGATAGTGGTCATTCCCGGACATATGACAGAAATAAGAAAAATCTGTCAAAATTCAAGGAAGTTAAAGGAGCAAAAGTCATATTTGGTGGAAATGAAGCTCCTGGTGAAATAAGAGGCATTGGATCCATCAAGAGGAATGGATTAGAAATCACGAGATGTTGCATATGTTGAAGGACTCAACTTCAACTTATCGAGCATCGAACTTTCGTGACAAGGGTTACAATGTTGGATTCAACATGGGTGTATGCCAAATCAAGGATACTTGAATCGAATGAAGTTGTCTTTGCAAGGATGTAGACAGAAAGAATATGTATGTCGTGGATTGGTCAATCAGAACACCCAAAGACTCGCCTCTACTAGCAAAGAGCACACATGAATCAAGTTGGTTGTGGCACAAAAAGTGAGTCACCTAAATTTCAAGACGATTAACAAACTTGCAAGAAGTAGTCTTATGGACGGACTTCCGGACTTCGAGATACAAAAAGGAGAGTATATGTGACGCATGTCGAAGGGAAAACAAATCAAGTCATCATTCAAAGAAAAGACATGCCAATCTTCAACAAGAATATTGCATCTGCTACATATGGATCTATTTGGCCCAAAGTGGAACCAAATAGCATAAGTGGGAAGAAATATACCTTGGTGGTAGTAGATGACTACTCAAGATATACATGGACAATATTCATGTGTAAGAAGAAAGAAACTCTCTGAAAAACTACCACAAATTGATGAAGAGAATTCAAAATGAGAAAAGCCAAACCATTATCAAAATAAGATCGAGAAAAGGAACCGAGTTTGTCAATGGAATAATAACTCGATTATTGTATTGAAAATGGTATTGGTCATGAACTATCGCAGCAAGAACTCCACAAAGCAGAATGGAGTTGCGAAAGAAGGAAACAGAATTCTCAAAGAAGCGGAAGGACCATGTTAGTCAAGGGGGTTACCAAAAAGATTTTGGGTGAAGCAATCAACACGACTTGCTACACTCAAAACAGATGTATGATAAAAGACGGTGACAAAGACTCCTTATGAGATTTGGACCGAAGAAAACCAAATGTTGCATATTTGAGAATATTTGGATGTAAATGCTTCATCCACAACAATGGCAAAGACAATCTAAAGGCTTTTGATGCTAAAGTCGATGAAGGTATCTTCTTAGGATACTCAAAATTTAAAGCAAAGCCTACAGAGTACTCAATAAAAGGACTATGGTTGCGAAGAATCCATTCATGTGGTATTCGATGAGCCAAATGTAAATGGAGAAGACATTGAAGAGTCACCGATAAGCTCAATCATCCAACCATACGAGAAGAGTCCCTATCTTTGAAGAAGTCAAGCCGGAATTATCAATTCGTAAGAAGATGAGATAGTTGAATCTCAAAAACAGTGGAAAATTTGCGCTAAGTGATTACGAGAGAGTCGAACACAAAGAACACACCCAAGACGATCAATCCAAAATAACTTACTCCAACTCGATGTAAGATGGCCGAGAGACCATCCACGAACTTGTCATTGGAGATATAAAAGAAGGTGTCAAAACAAGATCGAACTCAACAAGAAGCTATGTTCACATGCTTCATCTCGCAAATAGAGCCCAAAGACGTGTCACAAGCATTGGATGACACACATTGGATTCAAGCTATGCAAGAAGAGTAATCAGTTTGAAAGAAATAAAGTATGGGAATTAGTGCAAAGACCCATACATCAAAATGTTATTGGCACCAAATGGGTGTTCGAAATAAGATGAACGAGGAAGGTTCTACGTGGTAAGAAACAAAGCAAGATTAGTAGCCAAAGGATATTGCCAAGAAGAAGGGATTAGATTTTGATGAAACATTTGCCCCGTAGCAAGATTGGAAGCTATAAGGATGTTTCTTGCCTATGCAACTCACAAGGATTTCATTGTATATCGATGGATGTAAAAACGCATTCCTAAATGGTTTATTGGAAGAAGAAGTGTATGTTGAACAACCTCCAGGATTTGAGCGTAAGACTCTTGGAGATAAGGTATACAAACTCAAGAAAGCTCTATATGGATTGAAACAGGCACCCAGAGGAGCATGGTATGATACTTTGTCACAATTCCTAACCGAAAATGGATTCACAAAAGGAAAAGTAGATAGAACACTTTTCTTAATTCAAGACAAAAAGAGTATACTACTTGTTCAAATATATGTGGATGACATCATTTTTGGATCCACAAACAAAGAGTCATGTGAAAAGTTTTCAAACCTCATGCAAAGTAAATTTGAAATGAGCATGATGGGAGAGGCGACATTCTTCCTTGGACTCCAAGTGAAACAATTTGAAGGATGGAACCTTCATAAGTCAAACAAAATACACCAGAGATTTAATGAAGAAGTTTGGTATGGAGGAGAAGTCTTCGTAAAAATACCAATGAATACATCACCAAAATGGACATGGATGCAGATGGCAAGCACAGATCAAACAAGATACTGAGCTCTTATTGGATCATTGCTCTATCTCACAAAGAAGGGCCGACATCACCTTTGTTGTAGGTGTATGTGCAAGATTTCAATATGCTCCAAAAGAGAGCCATATGATAGCGGCTAAGAGAATATTGAGATACTTGAAAGGAAGCCAAGAAGTTGGCCTATGGTATCCAAAGGAAGGTGGATTCAAGCTAATTGGCTATTCATATTCGACTATCTTTGATGCAGAGTGGACAGAAGAGCACTTCAGGCACATGTCAAATGCTAGGAAACAGTGATTTCCTGGTTTAGCAAGAAGCAAAATTCAATAGCCACCTCTACAAATGAAGACGAGAATACATAGTTGCGGGCAAACTTGTGCCCAAGTCCTATGGATGAGACAAAGAAATGAGAGACTATGAAGTTGAGGAAAAAGAAATTCCAATCATGTGTGATAACACAAGTGCAATTGCAATCACTCAAAATCCTGTGTTGCACTCAAGAACAAAGCATATTGATGTCGATATCACTTCATAAGAGATCATGTTGAAAAGAAGGACATCATCTTGGAATATATCTCAACCGATAAACAATTGGGACATCTTCACAAAACCATTATGTGAGTCAAGATTTGAAGAACTCAAACATGAGTTGGGGTTAATTGAGTGAGCCGACACTCATAAGAATCAAAGAAAAGAAATGGAACACAAAAAGGTGAAAAAGAGTCAACACACAAATCAGCTCGAGAATCACCAGACGGGAGAGACAATACACCGAGTCACCGATAGCCGAGTCACTAAGAGAACTGTGAGAAGTAGAGTTAAATCGCTAAGGGATAAGCCGAGTCACTTATGAGCAAAGTGACAAAAACGCAATCGTTTTGACTAAGCGGGAATGTTTTTAAGGAATACGTCAAAGATAATGATGATGTGTACAGACATAAAGCCGCATACCAAGCTTATGATTGGATATAAATGCTTTGCCGCATTAAATACGAGACATTAAATGCTAAATAGGCGTGCAAAATCTAAGCCGTTGATTTCGATCACATTTCAAAAACCACCCGCACGTCCTTTCATAAACCATACTTAAACCATTTCCGTCCGTTTCTCTCTCACACTACCAAAACTGTTCATTTCTTTCTCTCAAAAGCAAAGGCAAAAATTCTCTCGAAACCCAATCTATCTTCAAATCAATCTCTGAGTTTTTCTTTGATAAAATCCTGAAAAATGGCACCAACCTACGACTTTGTCAAATTAGGGAAGCAAATCCACACCGGGTCTACTGTGGATTTCGACGGCATGGTGAAACAGGGTCCGACGACACCCTAGTGAAGAAAATCGCTGAAAAATTGGAAACGACCGTCTTTGAAACCATTTCTCGACGTTAGAATACCTGATGACCTATGTGGAGGAGGTCGCACAATACTCTACGTGAATGCCGAGATTCACGATGAAGGAATAAAGTCATCCTTCACGGAAAGCGGTGACTATCTCTCGCCAGGATTTGGTGAACATTGCTCACTACCGAAGGAGCATCGAGAGATTAACGGCGATGTAAACCTGGCCGATGCTTGGAAAGAAATAGCCAAGCCCGACTATCTTTGATAAAATAGTATACACAAACAAAACAAGAGATCTGAAGGAGGATTATCACAAGTTTGTTGGACATAGTTGCCAAATGTATTGACATCAAATTTGGCGGCTTTGACCAACTTGTCAAAAAGCTAAGCCGATTGTAATGGCCGCAATCATCGCAGAAAAGAAGATAAACTGGCCGAGTTTGTCTCTACAAAGCAGACTCTGCCCGAACGTGGGAACAAATCCTTCAAGGAAGATGGCACATTTGGAGGATCCCTAGGATATGGCCTAGTGATTGGCCGACTGATGGAGGTGAAAGGAGTCCCTCTTAGACATGGGAAGGCATTCCATGTTAACAAGAGGATGTTCAGAGCAAACCTCTCTCGGCGCACGTGAGAGAGCCTACGCCAAGAGAGCGACACAAGTGAGGGGGAATCACCGACCACGAAGATACGATTGTTTCCTCTCCACCCAAGAAGAAAAGCTGCCCTCGCAATGCTAAGATCACGCCCTCGCAGAAAGAAAGTCAAACATGCTCCCCGCCCAGCCTAGTGTCCCCCCGCAGTTAGCCGGGTCGAGAAGGACTCACAAATACCTTATCCGATCGTCAAAAGGAGGAGAACGATAAGCTATATGGCCAGCTCCTCGTAAGAAAACACTAGCACGCCCCGCGCCCAAGACTCGAGGAAACCGTCTATGAACCGTAAATCCCTCTGGTACAAACTAGGAGACGTAGAAGAATCATCAAGCACTCCGAGCTTGAGAAACCGGCCGAGTCGACCACTCACCGAGCAGATCACGGAGATCTAGCTGGAGAGGTAGAGTCTCCGGATGTAATTGATGAAACAAAAGTCTGCCAAGGCGATCGCAGAGGCAATCGGAAGACACAGCTTGTAGTCCACACAAATGAAACACAAGAAGAAGCGATAGAGCGGATAGTGATGTGATGATCCTATCTCCACCTTACCCGGACATCCAAAATCGTCTGCGTGAGTGGAGGAAATGGAAGTTAAGTAAATCAAGGGAACAGTTCCAACGGCCCGAGTTTATAGAAGAAGAAGAGAACTGTTGAACTTCCTTCGACTAACCACTGCTCCAGCTCCCAAAGATCGGATGAAGACAACCGCACCGACATCCTGTAGATCTTCAAGGACAAGGAGAAAAAAAGGCAAGCGAGGAAGGCCGAGGCACGTGAGAAGGCCAACATCCGCCCTATCTCCGCACCACGTAACACACACATCCTCTCCTCGATGTCTTCTCCGACAGCCGATGAGAGATCCGAGAATGCTTCTTTTACGCCACGAAGAGTTGCAAATGCAAAGCAAGCATTGCATGAATCCGAATCCTTCACGAGCAAAGATTGATGGAGGGACCAGGAGAGTCCTCGAACACACCGAAATTGATCCAATGGGAGTGGTTCAAAGAAATCGCCATCGTTGTTCTTGCCACCACTTCCCCACTCACTCGGAAGAAGGCAATAAGGGACCTGCGATGAAACCGGGATAATGGGGACCCCAATCGAGCCAACCCCTATTGAAGGTGTTTCACCACCGCCCCAACGCAACATTCAATCGAAAAAGCCGGGAGTTTGGAGACGAGTGACCCCATTCCAAGTCACTCACCATTTGCGCCCGGTGAGGGGAAACTCCCTCCACCGCAAAGAGGTCGGAGAATGCCTGCAGATGACTCAACAACGAATCCAGGAGGCGAAGTAGAGAAAATACAAACACAAGAAGAATAGCAAGTTGTCATCAATGAAGCTCGAGGCGTTGAGATCGTCTCACCGAGGTGCCAACCGCTCTGAAGGCTAATGACGCTTGATGCGAGTCGAGGCACGAGGAAGGAATGTACAGCCCTGGGAGTTAACACTGGGGCAATGAAAGTGCAATCCACGGGGTTGAGACTCCAATGGATGCCACCGCGAAGACCCTAAGACAAATGACACTATCGAAAGGGAGGACCAAGGCCTCGCCGCAAGAGAGACTAACCGGAGGTAATGAAGGCCCACGGGAGGTTGAGACTTCCCGGGGTAAAGAAAATCAAGTAGAGAACATCCCTCCCCGCTATCATCGACCCATCCGAGAAGGAGATAAGCGCACTTCATGATTCCCGGATAATCTCGATGTAACCTTTCGGGATCGGAAGAAGCGAAGAAGAAGCCGAGTCATCCCCGTGATGATCCAAAAGACTTCGGTGCGGATGTTCCAAGCACGAGCAAGTCGATCCCAAGACGTCAAACATTTAATTTTGATGATGAGCCACCAATGGATATCTCATCATCGTCCGATGACGCTTCGATAAGGCCGAGGACGATCTACTCAATTGGAAAAATCACCGAGACCAACGAAGGCTTGTTGAGACAAATGAGGCTCGCAAAAGTCGGGTCCACTTCACAACAAAACCCAAACAACCAACCCGAGTCCACTGCGCGCAGGCTCCTCAAGCTGCGGCAGCAGGTCGATCCCAAAAAGAACTTCACGCGCACCGCTCATCATCGAACAAATCCCGGTTGGCGGTGATGAATCCTTTATAGAATCTTTTCCTTTTTCCCCTGGAGGTACTCGACCTCCATGAAGAGTCGAGAACGAACGCGCACGCTACCACGCACTCTCCCATTTTCCATCGGCACCATTGTTCCACTGATTATAATTTTGACGTTGCATGGCCATCACCGCAACGGAAGAATCACCAAGTCCGCGAAGTGTTCAAGGTATTATTCGGCGAGATTGAACGGATGGAGAGGCATCGTGCCTCTATGGACATGCGGCGACAACGAGATGCCAATCTCACTGGCGATTTAAGAGGCATAACAATCGGGGCCAGGGAATGGTGGCAACAAAGAAAAACAATGCGTGTGGAACAAGTTAGATACTTGGGACATTGTTCAACAAGTCACTGGTATGGAGAGTCGAAAATGCTTTGATGCAAAAACGGCCGAGAGAACATATTGAGCACATGCATGAAGCTCACATTGCCGAGATAAAGTCACTGCGTGAGCAAAACAAGAGTGATCTACGGCGTTTGGAAGAGACCATGAATACAAAATTCAGCCTTCTCATGGCCGAGATGAAGCCGATTTCAAAGAGTCCAACGCTACTCGATCCGAATTTCGTCTTTGCATACTCTGCAGCGGACTCAAACAGAACTCCACCATCGCCAGGCTCGACTTCCCGCTTGCAAGTCTATTTCAAGCGTTCCTCTCTCCTTTGATGATGCCAAAAAGGGGGAAGAGGAATACCTAAAGGCGCGAGAAGGAGGAAGCAATTTATGAAGGAAAAGTCAATTGAGGAAGTGTTGAAACAAAAGAAAGGAAAGCTTGTTGAGGGGGAAGGATCGGCGATATGACCTTGATGATTGCACAAACCCCCCAACAAGGTCTGTCACACAAAATGACATTATCGTGACAAACTCCCTCATGACTCTGCCACTCCAACACTCTTGCTATATCTATGGTGAAAAGAGAAAAACAATTGAAGCGGGATGAACGAAGTGGAAGGAAGAATGGATGCCCGAGTTATGAACATCTTGAAAGAACATGGAGGCATTCCAAAGAGACAGAGACACTTATGCCATCTCGGATGTCGGGACAGAGCCACGATCAGTTGATGAATTTAAAACGCTCGAATCAAGGATACTTTGCAAATATGTCTATGGCTCAAGCTTGGGACTTGTACTAGGAAAAGGGTCTCACGTTATGTGAAGAAGGCCGACAGGTGCAGACTACCGGCGGTCACTCTGGGTCACTCCGCCGGTTACTCACCGGAAAGAAGAAGACCCCAAGATGCAATGCACGCCCGGAGGTAGAGGAAGAAGCGGTGGTGGAGGAAGAAGCTTGGACTGGCCTCGCCCAAAAACATTGAATACGTAGATCCGGGGAAAGAAAGGAGGGATCTCTTGGGCTGGTCTTGACCAAGTAGCAAATTTGCAAGTGGCTAAAAATGTAACGCCGAGTATGCAAAAAGATTAGAAGAAAAAACAAAAGACAAACTCGGCTATGGGAGGAAAGACAGGAAAGATTAAGAAGAGATGAAGTTTGCCAGGAAGGCATATGAAAAGAAAAAGAAAGCGGTGACGATGAGAAAAAGAGAAGAAGAGAAGAAGATCTTGAACAAGATGAAAGAAGGAGACAATGAAGGAGATGAAGTGTTCTTTGTCCACCCCTTCGTGTATTTTATTATGTAAATACATACAATGTAAGTCTTCGTAATAAAGCTATAAATTCTTTATTTTCTCGTGTAGACAAATATGTGCTCGATACACCTTGTAAAATGCTTGATTGTGTAAAAGAACAAGAATGTTATGATCAATAAAAGGATTGATTATGCGCATACATTCTATGTCAATACACTATCTGTATGTATCTTTGCTATTTGCATTTTTGAATGGTTTAAGTTTTGGCATCATCAAAAAGGGGGAAATTGTTAGGAAATTTATTGTTTAGATTTTGATGAATGCCATGTAAAACTTAGAATAGAAAGTTGGCACCCCAATTCTTGTTGTAAAATGCATTGTAATAAATAGAGTGCCAAGTCGAGTTAAGTCGGCCTACGCCCTAACATGCAAGAAGACAATCAAGACTAGAAGGAAGACTCATTTGCGAGACAATTGAGTATGGCAAAGAAGAGTAGACGAACTCTATCAAGAAGCGGTGAGATGCGGTGAGTGGAGTATCGACCAAGTCAACTCGAGAAAAGCCAAGTCTCAAGTTGAAGTGAAAGAGTCATCCAATGATTGGAAGTCGACTCTAAGTCACCTGGGAAAGCATGGAAATGCAATCAAGTCGAGATAATCAGAAAGATCCGTTGCCGTAAATAAAGAGATTTACTTAAACAAGTAATATCTCCATACCACCTTTCTCGGAGTGCTCGGTCCCGAAAGCGTGCAAAAGGAATGAACCAATGGGAAGCACTACACCGTGTCGAACTCGAAAAGGTGAAAGAACGATTCATACGAGGAAATGGCAATTCCAAGGATCGCAACAAGACAAGCCAATTATCGCAAGTGACTTTCAAAAATAAGCCTATCTCTTCAACGGGAAAATTTTTGAAAGATCACTATAAAAGGCTAAGGAGTTTATTTGAAAAAAAGGGGAGTGACACAAGCGACACAAGTTACAGACCTGAACTAAAAACGTTCAAACAATTATTAGAAAATTTGAAACATTCTCAATCCTCAAGCCTACACTACGAAGAACATCAATCCAACACTCACCTGTGAAGGAAAGATAACTCCAATCAGTGGAAGAGGAAAATACTGAAAAATCAAGGGGTCTACATTCCACGAAGGATTGTAGGAAGGTTCAAGGTCGAACCAAGTCTTAAGCTTTTGGAAGGCTTCGTGATCAAATCCAAAGAGCTTGAGCAAGTGAGTTGTAGTAGCAAAGCGCAAACCCCGTGAAGAAGCCGAGTCGCACGAGAAGCCACCGAGTGATCAAGGCGTCTCAGGTCGAGTCCCAAAGGATCAAGTCACCGTGTGATCAAGACTTGTATCCGGACTGTTACCACTTTGTATATTGATCATTACCTAGTGGATTCCTCCAGAGTTGGAGAAGAGAGGAGTAGAAGAATTACCCCATCTTCGAACCTCTATAAAAATTTCATTGTGTCATTTACATTTCAAAGACTTTAATTTCGCATCTTAATTGTTTAATTCTCACGACATATTTGCTATCCACTTGATAATTTATAAGTACCAAATCAAGCACTAAATCCTTGCTTAATCAAACTTAAGGGTGTTAAGTCTTCCAATAAAACAAAACCACGGTTGAGTTAAGCAAATGAGTTATTCCATCAACACTCGATTGAGTCCGCTGAGAGACTAACTCTACTTGATTAACTAAATTGGTTGTCCATCAAGGACACAAATGTGTAGTGTTAACTCGAATATTTAAAAGGACTAAATCGAAAATTTGCAAGTAAGGTTTATTCAACCCCCCTTCTAAACCTTACACTTACACCCCTTGGGACCTACATCAGTTGACTTAGCAATTCAGAAAAACAGCAGTATAAGTATGCAAGAATAAAAGTGTGCCGAGTGTAAATGACACAAGCAATTTTATAGTGGTTGGGATAGACGCTGGTAATTCCTCTAATCCACACTTCTCCAACCCCGGAGAAATTCACTAATGTAACGGTGACTTTGTTACAAAATGGTGACATCAAGCATGGCCTTGATCACACAAATGGCTAGCTTTGCTTGGGACTCAACTTCTTAACAAAACAAATTGTTTGTTACTTGACTCTTTCAAACTCTTCGATTTGTTCACACACCCTCCAACGAGTCTAAAGCCTCCGGTTCGAATGGAACCTCACTACACCCCCTTCAACCTTTGAGTGTAGACCCTTTGTTCTTTAAGACAAGTTTTCCTCTTCCACGAATTAAAGTCGTCTTTCCTTCATTGAGTATGTTGGATTAATTTCCTTTGAGTTTAGGCTTGAGGATATGAATAGAATGCTTGAGACATATTTGCTCTTGTTTTGCATGTTAGTGTCTATTTGCTTGCTTGCATTCGTAACTCTGGGTAACCTTCTCTCAAATGAATCATCAGTCTTTTATATTGCTTGTTTTGAAAATATATCCATTGAAGAGATAGATGTATTTTTCAAACTACACTTTGAGGTTGTTGGCTTGTCTTGTCTTGCAGCTTTGATGTAGACTGGTCCTTGAATTTAATGCTCTGCAGCCTTTCCCTGTAGCTTTTTACTAAACTCTGCAGGTTTTCAGGTACATCTCATTGGTTCCTTGCTTTTTGCACTCTTTTAGCAAAACAACTTTAAGGTAGGTAGTCGACACATGCCTATTTTCAAAAACAATTGACTTTGCTTTGACAACGGATCTCTTGACTTTCTTTGATCCTTTTTGCTACATAACCCTTTTGACAGCTTAACTCCACTTATCTTGAGTGACTCGGTTGTCGATCTGTCACGATCGCGACAACTTTTCTATCACTTGATTGAGGCTTCCCTTCTTTCATTCAAATAACACACACCAATCTTCATCTTGATCTTGATCGAGTCCTGCATTCCTCAACTTGGCTAATTCTACTCAAACATAGTACCCTATCTATTACAAGTTGCTTTACAAAGAGAATTGGGGTGCCAACTTCCTAATCTAAGTTTTACATGGTATCTCAAAATCTATTACATAAATTTTCCAATAATTTTCCCCTTTTTTGGTGATGCCAAAACTTAAATAAAATAGCAAAGTAAATGATTGCATAAACAAAGAATGATTTGTATGAATATGTCATTTTATTGAACATATCATTCTCATACTTTACAAAGCTTTACAAAGTACAATAAAAAGAGTATAAAAGTACTTAAATTTTTATGTAATTACAATAATGTAAAAATACAACATGAAGGTGTCAGAGCTTGATCTTCATCGCCTCGCTCCTTCCTTCTTTTCTCATCTTCTTCTTCACTCTTCGCCTATCTTCATCAACTCTCTTCCTTTTCTTTTCTTCTTCTTCTCTTTTCTTCTTGTCATAGGCTCGTTTCGCAGCTGGGTCTTCTCTCATCTGTCTTTCTTCCCATTCGCGATCCAGCCTTTTATTTTCTTCTTCTTGCCTCGTGGCCATCTCCTAATTCTTCCTGGTTACTTCTCTATTCTCAAGTTCATTCAGTCCTGCCCAGTACAAGAAGTCTTTCTTCTGGGGATTAATATATGTGATATCTTTAGGCCTTGTTGGTGGAGTGCCTCTGCCACTTTCACTAATTCTTCCCATTTCTCTTCCAGAGTCAGCTCCTCCTCTGGGAGTATACTATACAGGTTGAGCCCTTAAAGTCTACTGACTGCTTCCCTGAGTCTGCTGCTTCTCGGCTGATTGATATAGTTCCAAACCCTTTTCCCAGTACAAATCCCAAGCCTGCTTCAGAGATATTCCTTTGAAAAATCCTTCAAATTTGAGCATCTAGAATTCCTCTAGTGATCTTGGCTTAGATCCTGCATCAGGAGAAGGAGCAAGTTCTTGAGGGAGTTTTACTGTTGGAGAGTCTTTAAGTAATCCTGTTGGGGGAACGTCGAACTTGGCTTTCAATTCTTCTATTCAACCATGCTGACTTTCATCAACTTTAGAGAAATTTGCTTCGATGGCTTCTCTGGTTTTCTTGAAAGCTAACTCAACTTTTTCTTCAGCTACTAAGCCCTGTGGAAGCTGGGAATGGAGTGAGTTGGTGGATGAGTCGTGTTGAGGTTTTGCAAGCACGATCTTTAAGGGGGTCTTCTTAAGGGATCATTCCCCCTTAATTCCACCTCCTTCCCCTTTACTATATTCCCCCTTTTTGGCATCATCACCAGGGAGAGATTTCTGAGAAGAGTTTGACAGAATAAGATCCAGTTTTTCATTAGTTTTGGAGTGAGATGTTATGTGTTCTGATCGCAGAGCCTTCATTTCTGCAACCATGATCTTCATTACTGCATTCATGACCATCATCTTCGTGCGCAGGTTAGCTTCAGTCTTGAGAAGGTCTTGTTTATGTTGAGCTTTCAGCAACTCCATATCTGATTTATGCGCCTGGTCTATTCTAAAAACATGGTCCCTCCGCCTCTGCTGAAACTTCGCATTTTCACCACTCCAAATCACCAACTTTGCGAATAGGTATTTGAAGTAGCTGACTTGTTCCCTTCTCAGTGCCTTCCTTTGAGCTGTCCATTCCATGATTCTTAGAACTATTCCGCGAATATCTCCAGATATGGTTGAATCGTGATTGCCCAATCGGTGGTTGAGAGCAGCAAAACCTTTTTCCATGTTTTCAATTTCTAAGCAGATAGCCTTGAAGGTTTTTCGGAAGTTTGCTGCTTCAGTTGACTGCTCTTCTGGCCATACCACATTGAGATCAAATCCAAATGGCACTACTCGTAAATCATTTGGAGCTTCAAATTCTTCAAGGTGGATTTCCATGGTGTACTTGGCACTTTCAGCAGCAGATTTGATTTCAAGGGATACCTCAGCTACAAATGGAAAGTAGTCTGAGAATAAATCATCTGCGACAATAGGATCTTCTCCTACTCCTCCTTCGGGAGCCTTCCTTTTGCCCTTGATAGTGGCTTATGCTTTATATGCCTCAGTTGTTTCAGCTTCATCGCCAGTCGCAGCTGTGTTAGCCTGCGGAGCTGACTGATTCTCAGTTGTCTTAACAGCTTCATTGGACTCAGTTGGTGTTTCTTTTAAGTAACCGGTGCCTCAGCTGCCTTAGCAGCATCATGTGTTGGGCTTTGGTCCAGCATCCTGCCTACAATGGGCTTTAACAGAGGCACGAGACGCGACCCGTGATTCGAACTCGTGAGCACTGCATTGGACAGTTAAAGGAGAGCTTAAATGATTAGATTTAGACTACTCATACCAACAGATACATTTTCTTTTGTGGTACCCATTACATAGAAACTCTGAGGTTAAGCGTGCTTGTCCTGGAGTAGACATGGGATAGGTGACCTCCTGGGAAGTTTTTCAGGAAGCGCGTGAGTGAGGACAAAAGCGTGCTAGAAAAGAATCATCTTGGTTTGTGGGAACAGTCATCAATTGAAAAAGCACTGAGATCCAACAAGCGGCATCATAGCAGTCACGAGTTTGAATTCCCTTGGAAGACGCAAGATGGAGGTCGCCGGGAAGCGGTGGGCTCGAGATGTTGGCGCAACAGAAGTGGACTGGAACTAAAGGTAGGTTGCCAGGTGGCTGGACTGAAGTAAACGAACTGGAACTAAAGGTGTAGGTTACTAGGTGGCCAAAATTGAGATGCTGGCGTGACGCGACGCTTGAACTGAAGAAGTTGGCATTATAATCGAGGAATTTTGGTGGGAAGCAAAGGTTGCCAAGCACTAGAGTGAGATCTTTGGCCGGTCTTTGGGAGGGGATTGTTGGGCTTTGATCCAAAGCCGCTTCGCAATGGGCTTTAAAAGAGGCACAAGGCGCGGCTCCGCAATTCAAAGCGCCCGGGGGACAATTAAGGACGACTTAAAAGATTAGATTTAGACTACCCATACCAACAGATGCATCTTCTTTTGTGGTGCCCATTACATAGAAACCGAAGTTAAGCGTGCTTGGCCTTGCATGAAAAAATGTGCTAGAAAAGACTCGTGTTGGGTTGTGGGGGCCAATCATCAATCCAGAAAGCACTTGAGGTCCAGCATCATGGGCTGGTGATGGCACCATTGGGGGTGGGCCATCAACTAAGACAAACTTTGGAGAGCAGCTTTCTCGCTTGCCTTTCTCATTTTTGCTACAGCTTCGTCGAATTCTGGGTCCTCGACTAGTTTTTCTTTGTGAGCGGACTCAGCTTCGTCTTCTGTGTCAAGGAATTCCACAGAGACATTTTCTTCAGAGTCATGCAGTACACTTATTTTTCCATTTCAGTTGACTCTGGTTGAGGAGCTGGCATATTTCCTTCTTCTTCGGCAACTTTACCCAAGGAAGTTTCAACCTCCTGCAGGCCTTGTAGGCCTTCATTACCCTCAATTGTAGTCTCAACCACTGTAGGGCCTTCGAGATGCCAATCTCTTTGATTGCGCTTTCACGACCAACAATCTTAACTGCCATGGTCTCCTGTCCATAATTTGCCTCAGCTGCAGCAGCATCTTCATTGGCCTTCAGTGCAGTTAGAATTCCAGCTGAGACAGTCTTAACCATCTGAGCCTCATCAATCCCACTCTAATGTACGGTTTCAGTCTCCTCATCGCCTCCTAACTTCAAATTATAAAGTCTCCCACAGCCTCCTCCAACCTGGCTGTGGTGTGTGCAATTTCCCCCTCAGCTGGCGCATCAGCTGAATCATCAACAGTGGGGTTACTGGACATGAGAGACTTGACTGTTATTTCCTCTGAGTGATCAGTTGTCTAAGCAGTTGTCTCAACAACTATCGCAGGGGTTGGCTTAGCTAAGTTTCCCTCTACTTCTCATTTTTTAGCTTCATTGCCAATTTCCTTGGTTGGTCCTTCTGAGTGCACAGGTGAGTTTGAGGCATCAATGGTCCTCACCATTTCCAATATATCAAGGTAGGAGAGATTTGCGTGGATGATGAATCTCCAGGGCTCCTTCGCAAAGTTTGATCATGCAGCTCATTGGACACTCTTAAGGCTTGCTTCAGCTTAACCTTCTCAACTGGATCAGCAGCATCCAGCTCTTTTACATCGTTGTCACTACTGCTTCTTGAGCTTTGGAAAGCACTTTCGGGAGCATTAACAAAATGACAAGAGTAAGGTTTCTTTGACTCCTCAATTGCATTGGCCTTCTCATTTGCCTTCATCTTCATCTTCTCATCCTTCTTTTGATAAAGCATGGTAGTGCGAAATCTGGGTGCAAAGTCGAATCGGATTGCAATATTTCCCAAAAAGCTTAGGAGTTCTTCCTCCTCTTCAATGAACTCCGGATTTGGAATTGAGATTTGGCTATGCTCAACTTCCAGGCTCTCCCATATTTGTAGCCTCTCCGGACATCGGGGTAAGTAGGAGATAAAACTTGACGATCATCATCATCTTCATCATCCCCTTCAAGTGAGGCTCTTTAGCGACCTTGCCTTCCTCAAATTTGTAATGGCATCGATCAGGGGATTGTCTGACTAACTCTTCATTGCCTCAATCAGCTGTATTTGGTTCAGATTCTTCAGTTGTGTCCATAACATCTAACTCTTTGTGAGACTGAACAGCAGCAGTGGATTCTGCTCATTGACCATCACATCATCTCTTTCCTTCAAACTCTATTGTTCACCAATAGCGGCTTCTTTCTTTCGGTTTATTGCTCGCTCACAGATCTGTTTCACCGATCTTTTCCTTAATTTTCTTTTTCGGATGAACATCGCCTTCTTGTTCCTCTATCTCTTCAAAGAATGGCAATAGACTTTGCCTATTTCACTTCTTTTTCGCTTGATTGGCTTCCGTGGCGCGATTGATCGTTTCTTCCTCACAATTGGTGATGGAGCTTGGGCATGGGCCTTCTTGGTCATGAGGCAAGCGAGTCTTTGTGTTGGTTGCGGGCGGTGCGAGTTTAGGTGAGGGGGCCTTGGCCAAAGCAGTTGTGTCCATAGGGACATTCTCAGCTGATTCTGCCTCGCCTTTAGATGTCCTCTTAGCATGAGCTTACTTCTAGGCACCAGATAGGTTCGCCCTGAACATCTTCTTATTCGCATGGAAGGGTTTCCCATTCCTGAGAGAAAAACCCTTCTTCTCCATCAAGTGGCCTAAAATCAGGCCATATCCAAGCGAGCATCAAATTTCCCATCATCATCTATGGACATCCCTATTACATTTTGGCACAGCTTGCCAAAAATGAACTCCGCCCAGTTGACTTTTTTCTCTTCCATTATCGTTGCCATGACAATCAGTTTAGTCCAGAGAGCTGATTGAACGATCCAAATTTCATATCCACGCATTTAGCTACCACATCCATCAGTTTGTGGTAGTCTTCTTTGATCAGCTTCTTTAGGGAAGTGTAGTTTGGCTTTGCATCAGCCTTAGGTTTGGCTATCTCCTTCTAGTTAGCAGCCAAATCTACGTCCTTCTCAGTTATCTCCTTGACCAGATGAAAGGAGATAACAACGTTCAGCAAGGTCAGCAACCTTCAACTCGAATGACTTGTGGTTGACTGATGATCGAATCTCACCATCGTGAACTTCAGCACTCACGTAGTATAGTGCGACCTCTTCTAGATAGGTGTGAGAGAACTCCACGGTAAGAAATTTCTTGAGGCCCGCCTTCTCGAGTTTATCAGCAATCTTCTTGGCTAACTCCTTGTCAACAACATGTTTGACAAGGCCTTTGAAATCCACAGTAGTGCCGGTATGGATTTTCTCAGAGAGCTTAGCATAATCGTGCATAGGTGCCATTGTTTAGTCTTGAACTCTGAGATTCAAACAAAGAGAAGAGATAGGGTTTGAACTTTGTTTTGTAGAGAGAAAAAGCTTGAGTATCCTTCGAGAGCAAGAGTGTATGTGAGGAGAGAGAAAATTAAATTTCTCTATATATGGGACATCAAAGGGCAGTTTTTAGAATTCAAAAACATAAAAACGGATCAACGGTTGAGATCATGTTTTGAAAACTGCATTAATTTCCACGCATTAAATGCAGAAGCATTTATATCCAATCGTAGGTAAATTGGAGCAGGCTTTTTACTGACATCGTAATTATCGCTGATGTCAAGCCTAAAAACATTCCCGCTTGCAGAAAATGACTATGTTTTGTCACTTAGCTCATAAATAACTCAGCAATTTTCATTTATGACTTGACTCTGCTTCTCTCTTGACTGTATAACCACTCGGCTGTGCAGTTAACTCGATACAGTTGACTAGCCATCTTAGTTGTTTCACTTGGCTGTTAAATGAAACTCTACTGAATTTCATTTCTCTCTTCTTTAACACTGCTGGATGAGTCATCTAAGCTTCCTAACTCAGCTCAATCAATGCAAGTTCATTCTTAAGCTCTTCAAATCTTTATTCACAGAATGGCTTTGTGAATATATCAGCGAACTGCTTATTAGTTGATATGTATTCCAATGTGATGTCTTTCTTTTCAACATGATCTCTTATAAAATGATATATGACATCAATGAGCTTGGTTCTTGAGTGTAATACTAGATTCTGAGTGATTACAATGGCACTTGTGTTATCACACATAATTGGAATCTCTCTTTCTTTTATATCATAATCTCTCAGTTGTTGCCTCATCCATAAGACTTGGGCATAACAGCTGCCTGCAGCAATGTACTCTACTTCAGACGTGGATGTAGCTATTGAATTATGTTTCTTGCTGAACCAAGAAACCAACCTATTTCTAATCATTTGACAGTGCCTCTGATGATTTTTTTCCCGTCAACTATACATCCATCATAGTCTGAGTCTGAGTAGCCAACTAACTTGAATCCTCCTTCCTTTGGATACCATAAGCCAACTTCTTTGCATCTCTTCAAATACCTTAGGATTCTCTTCGTTGCAGTCATGTGACTTTCCTTTGGAGAAGATTGAAATAGCACATACACATATATCAAAGGTGATGTATGGCCTACTTGTTGTCAAATAGAGTAAAGATCCAATGAGAGCTTTATATCTTGTTTGATCAACATCTTTGCCTGCGGCATCCACATCTATCTTGACTGAAGTATTCATGGGAATCTTCACTGATGACTTCTCTTCCATACCAAATTTCTTCATTAAGTCCCTGGTATATTTGGTTTGACTTATGAAGGTTCCATCCTTCATTTGCTTGACTTGAAGACCTAGGAAGAAAGTCAGCTCTCACATCATACTCATCTCAAATTTCCCTTGCATGAGATTTGAGAATTTGTCACACAGCTCTTTGTTTGTGGATCCAAAGATGATGTCATCCACATATATTGGAACAAGCAGTATATTCTCCGCATCTTGAATTCTGAAGAGTGTCATATCAACCTTGCCTTTGGTGAATCCATTGTCAATAAGTAACTGAGACAATGTGTCATACCAGGCTTTTGGTGCTTGTTTCAAACCATATAATGCCTTCTTGAGCTTGTAGACTTTATCTCCAATAGTTTTCTGCTCAAAACCTGGAGATTGCTCCACATAGACTTCTTCTTCCAAAAGTCCATTCAAAAATTCACTCCTCACATCCATTTGATAGACAGTGAAGTTCTTGTGTGCTGCATAAGCAAGAAACATCCTAATTGCTTCCAATATTACAACTTGTGCAAAGGTTTCATCAAAATCTATGCCCTCTTCTTAGTAATACCCTTTGGATACCAATCTTGCTTTGTTTCTTACTACAGATCCCTCTTCATTATTTTGTTTATGAATACACACTTAGTACCAATAACATTTTGGTGGGTAGGCCTTTGAACTAATTCCCAAACCTTATTTCTCTCAAATTGATTCAGCTCCTCCTGCATAGCTAGAATCTAATGTGTGTCATCTGATGCTTGTGACACATCTTTAAGCTCAATCTAGGAAATAAAACAAGTGAACATGGTTTCATGTTGAGTTCTGGATCTGGTTCTTACTCCTTCTCTAACATCCACAATGATAAGCACTGGAGGATGGTCTCTCCGCCATCTCACATCTGGTTGGAGTAAGTCTGTTGGATTTAGTCTTCTTGCAGCTAAGTTGTTTGGAACAACTTCTTCATCATTCAGCTGCAATCTTCCAGCTTTCTTTGAGATTCAACTATCTCATCTTCATCTGGGTTGAGTCTTCTGATATCTGCCTCAATATAGGGACTTTTCTAAACAGTTGGCTAATTTATCTTGTCAGCTAACTCATCAATGTCTTCTCTATTAACATTAGGTTCATCAAAAACCACATGTATAGACTCTTCTGTAACCATAGTCCTCTTGTTCATCACCCTGAAGGCTTTACTCTCAACTGAGTATCCCAAAAAGATACCTTCATCAGCTTTAGCATCAAAAGATTTTAAGTTGTCTTTGGAATTGTTGTGAATGAAGCACTTACATCCAAAGATATGAAAATATCCAACATTTGGCTTTCTCCCTGTCCAAATTTCATAAGGGGTTTTAGACAGTTGCCTATTGATCATACACATATTCTCGAGTGTAGCGGGCGATTGATAGCTTGACCAAAATCTCTTAGGCAAATCAGCTTCAGCTAACATGGTCCTTGCATCTTCTTTGAGAGTTATGTTCCTTCGTTTAGCTACTCCATTCTGTTGTGGAGTTATTTCAGCTAACAAATCATGAGCAATACCATTTTCTTTGCAATACTGAGTTATAATTTCATTGACAAACTCAGTTCCTCTATCAGTCCTTATCTTGATAATGGTTTGACTCTTCGCATTTTGAACTCTTCTCATCAGCTGAGGAAGCTTTTGCAAAGTTTCCTTCTTTTTACATATAAAAATGGTCCATGTGTACTTGAATAATCATCTACCACCACTAAGGTGTATTTCTTTCCAGTAATGATGGTTGGTTCAAGGACCAAATAAATCTATATGCAATAAGTGCAGGATCCTGGTTGAAGAACTTGGTTTGTCCTTGAATGAAGACTTGATTTGCTTTCCCATCTGGCATGCATCACAAATGCTTTCCTTCATGTATATTGAGTCTGGAAATCCTTCCACAAGATGACTCCTTGCAGGCTTGTTGATTATCTTAAAATTCAGGTGACTCAGCTTCTTGTGCCACAGCCAACTTGATTCGGATGTACTCTTGGCTAACAAACATGTGCTTGGTGTAGCAGTTGACCAATCCACTACATACATGTTTTTCTGTCTTGATCCTGATAGCAAAACTTCATTAGATTCAGCATCCTTGATCTGACAAACTCCATGTTGAATCCGACATTGTAACCCTTATCCCAGAGTTGCCTGACGCTCAGCAGATTGAAATTTGGCCCTTCAACATAGGCTACATCTGTGATTCCTAGTCCATTTTTCCTTACGCATCATGTGCCTTTGATCTCCCCTGGAGCTTCATTTCCTCCAAATATGACTTTAGCTCCTTTTGCTTCCTTGAAGTTTGATAAATTCTTTTTAGTCCATATCATATGTCTGGAACAACAACTATCCATATACCAGGTTCCTTGGCACTCAGCTGTTCCTTGGACTTGCATCAAGGAAATCAGTTTTTAGGTATCCAAACCTGTCTCGGTCCTGAGGGGTTAGCACTATAAGGTGCTCAGACCAACTTATAGCCAAATGGTCTGACTCTAAGAGGTTGCCACCTATCGGTTCAATAATCATAATGAACATTTGCAAATTGCTTAGGAGCTTTAGGCTCATACATCTATCTCTTTTGTCTGTATGCTTGTGTGTCAGCTTGTGCATTTGCTTTCTTAGGATAGTAATGAAAGTTTTGTGCATATTGGGCATTGTACTTGGGTGCATATGTGTGCTGATAATAGTTCATTTGCCTTGGGAATGACCTATTTTGAGTTTGAGGTCTTTGCCACTTTGGCTTGTATCCCTTAGGACTTGGATGATGTCTCATTTGATTGTGGGTGCAACATATGGTGCTTTAGATTTTTGGACTCCCTCATTACTTGAGGATCCTTTCTCCATAACTATTCTTGAGGTTTGAGCATGCACAAAGGAATTAAATCGTATGCCTGCACTTTTCTTTTGTATAATTATCAATTCATCCAATGATTTTGATGCCTTGGTAAATGTTGCAATCACATTTTTCAAATATTTTTCCCTCTATTCTGTTTCAGCTAAGTCAGCTTGGATTATAGCTATCTTAGTCTTCAGCTCAGTGTTCTCAGCAGCTATGTGACTTAGAGTACTCAGCTCCTTCGTCAGCTGGGAGTTTTGGCTTTTAATAGGTGGTTGTTTTTTCCTCATTTAAAAGTGTGTGAGAGGTTTTCACATGCTGAAAATCTTTCATCATTTTTGCCTACTGAATCATAAAGTTCAGTGGGTGATGAAGTGTTTGTGTCAATATCACTATCATCAGAATTAGAGTGAGATGAGTTAGAATGTACCTCATTTTCCTGTTCTTTGGCCATGAGGCATATCAAAGCCTCTTCTTCTTTGTCTGAGGAGTAATCAGCTTCACTGTTGTCTGACTTATCTAGTTCTTTGAACTTGGTTGTGTCAGCAGCTTCAGCAGCCAACATGGTTTTCTTTTTTTCTTGTCTCCTTTATCTGAAGACTTTTCTTTCCTTCTCATTTCTGTATTTGTTGACTGGTGGATAGGGACAGTCAATAGCAAAATGCCCTGGTTGTCTGCAGTTCTAGCACAGGTTTTTAGCTTTCTGGAAGTCAGCTCTTTCAGCTCTCTGATATTCAGTCCTCTGATGGTCAGCTCTTTTGGGTGATCTATCTTCCCTTGCTTTGGAAGGTGCTGAGTGTCTCCTGGATGATTGATCCTTATTCCTTTTATAGATATTATAGAAGAACTTGTTGAATCTATTCACCATAAGAGCAATCTCCTCCTGGTCAATGGCTTCCTTGGATTCAGCTCTTTTAGATTCTACAACCATGAGTGCAGTTGTCTTTGGTACAACTGTCTCTTCTTCCTCTTTTCTTCTGAGCTCGAATGCATAAGCCTTCAAGTCTGAGAAAAGTTCATGGTTGGATGTTCTTGTTAAGTCCATTGAATGTCTCAGAGCCATCACCTTCATTTCCCACTCAGCTGGGAGCGACCTGAGTATTTTCATACACATTTCCTTTTGTGTATATTCTTTGCCTAGAGCTGAGAGCTCATTAGTTATCCCTAGGAATCTGGCATCCAGCTGATCCAGACTTTCACCTGCGAGTATTTTGAAATTTTCAAACTTTTGTACAGCAATAGTTAATTTGTTTTCTTTAATTTGATCCGACCCTTCACAAATTAAAGTATGTTTTTCCCAAATTTCTTTAGTCGTTCTACAAGATTTCACTTTGTTGAGCATGGCTTTATCGATGGTTTTATGCAAAATATCATTGGCAACATTATCTAAGTTGTATTTTTTTATGTCCTCGTTCACCCACTCACATCAATGCTTTTCGACCATAGCTGGTCTTGGTGCAGCAGGTACAACTGGGACAGCAGCAGCATCGGCACGTGCACCAGGAGCTACAATAGTGTCTCCCTCAGTTGCGGGTGCAGTAGCAACCTCAGGAGTAGGAGCCCTAAGAGTTGTGTTCACTTTCATTATTTATAGTGGTCCATCCTCAATGATAAACCACATCTCATCGTGTAAGACTGAAAGATGTGTCTGCATGCGTATTTTCCAATCATCAAATTCCTCAACAGTAAACATAGGAATGCGAGTTAGATTTGCTTCCATGATAATAACTTGTTTTTCAAGAAAAGCTTTAAAACAGCAAGTGCAGTATCCTTTGAAAAAGGGTCCAGGATCAAACGTATCTTCGGGGTGAACCCGCAATGTTATATGCAGTGACTGGCCAGTCAGAGGAAAAAGAGAAAATTAATGAATTTATTGTTGTAATTATGTGAATGCTTTTCATGTTATATTAAATATTGACAAATATATCCCTACTGAGCAAGATGAAGTTCACCCCTATCATTATCATGACTTTCAAGTTGAGGAATCTGGCTGAAGATATGATGTTGTGAATGGTGGAATAAATCATGTTATATTTACATTTTAATAATTATGATCGGACTAAATATTGGATTTATGTCTATAATTTTTTTTCCGGTTTATGCTTGGAATAATTATTGGATATTTAATTCGGAAGATGTAATATTATTATTATTATTATTGTTATTATTATTATTATTATTATTATTACTATTATTATTATTATTATATTTTTTCCTTAAGAATTAAAAAAATTTAAATCAACTTTTTGATAATTATTGGGATCACTTTAATTTATAAATTTGTATTTTCTAATAATATTTTTAGAATATTTTAATTTTATAAAATTGGGTCGTTACAAGTGGTATAAAATTGGGTCGTTACACCTAGCCAGCGTAAAAGGGAGGTTATGGCCTAGATCCCTCTTGGGATCATTTTGGACTTGCTAGCCTTATAGGGGGGATCATCTTTGGAGCTTAGGTTCTTTTGTGGGACCATCGTGGGCCTCGCCAGCCTAAAAGGAAGCTTATGGCCTAGATCCCTCTTCAGATTGTCTTGGGCTTGGTAGCCTTTTAGTGGGCTCATCTTTGGAGCCTAGGTCCCTTTGTGAGACCATTGTGGGCCTCGTCAGCCTAAAAGGGAGCTTGTGGCGTGGATCCCTCTTGGGATCGTCTTGGGCCTGCTAGCCTTTTAGGGGGATCATCTTTGGAGCCTAGGTTTCTTTGTGGGACTATCGTGGGCCTCGCCATCCTAAATGGAACCTTATGGCCTAGATCTCTCTTGGGATCGTCTTGGGCCTGCTAAACTTTTAGGGGGCTTAGCTTGCTAGCCTAGATCCTTTTGTGGGATCATTGTGGGCCTTACCAGCGTAAAAGGGAACTTATGGCCTAGACACCCCTTGGGAACGTATTGGGCATGATAGCCTTTTAGGGGGCTTATCTTAGGGCTGCAAATCTCGAGTGACTTGATTTTGGCCCTGGAATATTAGACAAGTATATTTGCAAGCAAGTAAACGATGTCTCAGGTTCTTTCATTAAAAGTAGTTCTCAACATAAGTCTTTAATGATTCCAAAATTTCTATGTATGTATCATAAATAAAGTGAATAAGTAGCCTAGGTAACATCAAGTATAGAACCTCCTTAAGTTGTAAACATTCCAAGGCCTTGGGAGCTCGTTTCCTTGCCTATTTTCGCTTTTTCTCGATGAGCTCGAGCTCTCTCGCTTTGCCATTTTTTGTTCTGCCAATAGAGTTTTGTACTCAGCCTCATTGTTTGTCACCTCGAGTTCTAAGCGAAGTGCCACCTCGACTTCGAAAAAATTGGGTTTTTACAGCAAAATCCCAGCTCCACCTCCTGTAACCAATGTCGACCCGTCCACATGCAACAACCACATCACTTCTTCTTTCTGACTCTTGAGTTCGGATACACTTGCCTCGTTAACTAAGTTTGCTAACACTTGGGCTTTCACCGCCGCTTTACTTTGATACTTAATATCAAATTCTCCTAATTTAATAGACCATTTTACTAAGCAACCCGAGAGTTCCGGTTTTGCTGACATTTGCCTCAGTGGTTGATTTTTGAGGACGATAATTTGATGAGACTGAAAATAAGGCCGCAACTTTCTAGCTGACATTACAGGGCTAGAGATAGTTTTTCAGTTCCTGGGTATCTCACATCGGCTCCTTGTTACAGCTTTCTCACGTAGTAAACTGGGAGATGAACCCCTTGTTTGTCTCTTACCAACATCGAGCTTACAGCTCACTTCAAAATGGCTAGGTACAAAAATAGAAGCTCTCTTTTTGTGGGTTTTGACAATAAAGGTGGAGACATAAAGTAGTATTTCAAATCTTCAAATGCTTCTTCACATTCTTTTGTCCATTGAAAGCTTTTCATGTTTCTCAAAGTATTGAAAAATGGAGGTTTACCAACCTCTGATAAGTAGCTCCAGCGTTCTTTAGCCGAAAAGGCATTATGAAATAATAATAAACTCTGCCCTCAGTCACAAACGAGGTCTTATCGCTATCCTCTTCCACCATAAAAATTTGATGATACCCTTGGTAAGTATCCATCATACTAAGAGACGCACATCCTGCATTGGAATCAACCAGAAGATCGATGTGAGGTAGAGAGTAAGGATCCTTGGGGCATGCTTTGTTCAGATTAGTGAAGTCTATGCACACCCTCCATTTATCATTAGCTTTAGGCACCACAACCACATTAGACAGCCATTCTGTGAACTGGATCTCCGCAACATACCCTGCTTCCAACAATTTATTCACCTCGGTTTCTATTATCTTATTCCTTTTGCTTCCAAAGTTTCGCCTTTTCTATTTTACTGGCCTTGCTAATGGGTCTACATTCAGTCAGTGTATTATCACTTCGGGGTCTATGCCTTGGGAATCAGAAGGTTTCCAGGCGAAGATATCCATGTTCTCCTTAAGAAACTGAATCATCATTACTTCCAACTTCAAGTCCATTTTAGACCCTATATTAGTGAACTTCTTTGGGTCACCTAGATCGAGCTCTATCACCTTGTATTGATCCGCAGGCTTGACCCTATACTCCGCCATTGTTCTAGCTTTTTTTACCTTCTCTTTTCTTCTTTACTTAGCCCAACTTCTTCCTCACGAATTATCTGCCTTATGGTTCTCACCTCTCTTCCCTCCTCATTCTTTTTTAGGGAGATATTATAGTATTCTCTATCGTCCTTTGATCACCTCGCACCTCGCCTACTCCTCCCGTTGTAGGGAACTTCATCTTCAAATGGTATGTGGATACCACAGCTTGGAACTGGTTTAACCTAGGTTGTCTCGAAATCGTATTATAAGTAAATGGGTCATCTACCACCAAATATTTGACCATTATAATCTTTCTACATGGATCTTCTCCTAGCGAGGTGGGGAGATTAATAGATCCTAAGGGAACCACTTCGCTTCCTCCAAACTCTGATAATGGATTATCAACTGGGTGCGCCGTAGGCAGCCTCTGCCGCCATTACAGTGGGAATTCATTCAAAGAGGTAACATATAATTCCATTTTTCTTAGCACATGCATGAATAATACATCTGATGAGCTCCCATTATCCACCAAGACCTTTTACACCGCAAAGCTAGCGATATCCATAATAATCACCATCATGTCATTCTTTCCTGCCTCTATCCCTGCGAGGTCGCGACCATCAAATGTAATATGGTTAGAGTTTTGGACACTCATCACCCTCAGTTTTCTTTTAAAATCATGAGTGAGGTTACGCTCATGCTTCTTTCTTGCGCTCTGCGAATTGCCTCCACTAGGGCCTCTCGCTATCATCTGTATGACTCCTTTACGAGGAAAGTTATCTCCTTGGCTTTGTCTAGGCCTGGAACATTCCCTCGGGTGTTCCTGCATGTGTCCGATCTCTGGGCAACCTCTCGACCGGCTTCGTGACATGTGATCCAATGATCTTCACCTAGGATCCCAGTTAAGCTCTATGTCGCCACCTCGTTCTTCTCTTAGGACAAAATTTTGCAAGTAACCTTGTTGAATGAGTCTTTCGATATCGTATCGCAATTGGATGCACTCCTTAGTATCGTGGCCATGGTCTTTATGAAACGAAAATATTTGTTAAGGTTTCTTTGTCCTTAGGTCATCTTCATCATTTTTGGACACCTTAACATATCAGTTCGTTCTATGGCCATTAGGGCATTACCTCGGGGCGCATTCAATAGGGTGTATTTATTGTCCCTTCTTATCATTGGGTGATCTTGATATGAACCTCAGTCTAGACCTCTCTCAGTCCTAAACTGAAGCCACTCTCTAAGATCCATCCCTTTCCTTGGGCTCTGAGCCACTTGGGACCATTCCTAATCATTCAAGGCGTTCATCTCTTCTTCCTGGATATACCTTTGGGTTACCTCTATTAGTTGTTCTTTGTCGATGGGCGGCTCGCGAGCAAGAGCGGAGGCTAGGGGTCCTTTTTGCAATCCAAGGATAAGGATGATAGTTATCATATCAATTCTCATGTCTTGCACCTCTAATGCTCGTCATTGAACTGGTTTATAGATTCTCTGAGTGATTCTTTCACACCTTACCTTATATTGAACAAATGTGAAGCCGATCTTCGAGCTCGCTTTTGGCTTGCAAACTGATGTAAGAATTTTCAAGCAAACTGTTTGTAGGAGACCACAGTTCCCCTAGGCAACCCCATGAACTATTCTTGCACCTTCCCAATTAACATAGTTATAAATATCCTAGCATTCATGGCATCAGACTGCCCACACAACTGCATCACGTGGTCTAAAGCAGTGAGGTGCTCCTGAGGGTCCTTATTCCCATCATATTTCGAGAGATCAAGAAGCTTGAAGTTCGGCGTGACCGCCTCAGCTAAGATCTCGGATGAAAATGGGGATCCCCTCTTTTATAAAGCGGATGTTATACCTCCCCTCCGCCCCTCCGCTTCAAGTCATCTAACTATCGTGTGACATGCTCACTTAGCTCATTCATTTCTCCTGGCTTGTTAATTCGTTCCGCTAGGACCTTCACTGGTCGCCTCACTGGTGGCCTAGCTGCTTGGCTAGCCACCTCTTCCAAGTCATCCTGCACTTCGTTTCGTTTCTCCACATTTTCTTCTTTCAGCGAGGAATCTTGAGGAGGTGCCTCCATAACCTTCTTGCCTTTTCTCTCTCTATCCTCCAACATCTTCTCGAAATTGCTAGTTTTTATGTGGATCATCAGTTCCTTCTCTCGAACCAAGGAGGGTTCCACGAACTTAAGTGAATGAATAGGCGACCCTCATTGAGGAGATTCCTCCATAATCCTTTGAGGTGTCATCTCTATGTGCTTAGGTGTCTCCATCATCTTCTCTGGTGTTTCCTCCATCTTTAGCTAGACCTCTTTCCCACAGACGGTGCCAACTAATTTATTAAGGTAAATCAGATGTACCTAACCTAGGGTCCCACTAAACGGGTGAGGCATTTTATCCAATGGTACCAGACCTAGGGTCCCAAATAGCAAGGTGAGGTACTTTGTTCGAGGACACCTGAAACACAGTTCATGCTAGGCTAGTCGGGGTGGCCTCCAGATAAGGCCTTCCGATGTGTAAGTCAGAATCAGGTAGTTGAGGTACTTAGAAAGCTAAAGAGCGAGGTAATTTAGAATAATGACAAGTTACCTTTTACCTTGATTTTTGTGTCATATTTATAGTACTATTCACCATGAAATGTTGATCATCGTACATGTGGCGCTCCATCAATGATGGAGAGCTCGGGGGCGACCCGACCCTGGCCTTCTATAATAAACCGTGGATCTTGGGGCATCTTGGTAATTTCCAGAGAGGCGAGGTCAGAATGGTAATTTCGACCTTGGCGAGGTCAATATAGTAATTTCCATATCAACTAGATTCTATACAATCTTCAGAATCTCCTGTTCTTTATGTATTTCATCTCTTATTTAAACACGTCAAATGAATATGGCATCTACAATGATTAAATCATTTTATTCACATGATATTTATATATGATTACATCAGATTAATATCACGTGTATACAAGAGTGTAGCCAGTAGGCCGAAACTACCACTAGCCCAACTAGTGTATAATAACACCATTATGTTACACACGTGACATTCACTTGATGAATTAAACAACAGATGAAACACACAAGGAATTAGAGATCTCGTATGAATTCTATATGAATATAATCAAATATTTAGTTCGATCTAAAATTAATTTTCTCATTATTTTTTCTTTCCTCTTTCTTTTATTGTGTTGTTATCCAAAGAAAGGAAGACCTTTTAGCATGCAGAAAAAGAGGTGGAAAATAAAACTTGTAACTAAAATAACTACCACAAACAGGGAAAGGAAAATATTTCTCCCTCCAAAAAATTGTCCTCCCCAAAATTTTTCAATGGAAGGGGTCAAAAACATCAGCCTATTTTCTCTCCAATTTAATAGGATTCCATCCAAATTTTCACAGCATTAATAATCCCCCATTTGCTTCAGAATAATGGGATCTCCAATCACGTGTCGGCTCAATAATAGGATTAAAACTTTTCCATCCAGTGCAGCTGAAGGAAAAAAAAGTGATAATTTCTATTGTTGAGCTGACATAAAACAACAGAACCAGATATTTTCTTGTTTTAGTCTCAATAGCTGAGAAGTTAAGAATATTTTGGGGCTAGAAAGGCTTAAAGATTAGCTTTTTTTTAACTTGATCCCTAAATCGGTCTGAGTTGCATGATTGAAGAAATTATTTAGATTCTTGAGGTAGAAAAGGATAAAAGGCAAAAAGGGCAAGAAAATGGCAGCATTCACAGGAACGTTGGATAAATGCAAGGCTTGTGACAAAACTGTTTATTTTGTTGATTTGTTGACTGCTGATGGATCAATTTACCATAAATCATGCTTCAGATGCAGCCACTGCAAAGGAACCCTTGTGGTGAGTAATTTTTTTTATATTATTATTTTATTTTGGAGATTATGACCATGTAAGATTTTGGATTGGGTACTTTTTCCACATCTTGGCTCAAAATGACACACAATTGTGTTAAATCAATATTTGGTACATCAAGGTAAAGAAACTTGTTGTGTTAATATTTCAAGAAACTATTTACTCATTTAGGAATGTAGAGTGTTTGCACTTTTTTTTTAATAAGTAATTGGATGGGAGGAGATAAATTTCAATGAAACTGAAAGATACAGGGTTTGAACTCTAGACAACTCCCTTACAAAGGATAAGCGATACCACGTGAGCTACAAACTCGTGGTTAGAGTGTTCGCGCTTTAATATCTTTTAATTTCGCAGTAAAATTTGTTTAATCACTATTCAAAATGATAAGAAATTCTTCATTCATTGTTGTGATTCCATGAAAAAACAAAAAAAAAATGTCGAAAACTCAAGTATGGGTTATATTGACTGAATATATATGTTTACAAATTACAAAGTTAAAAAAAATGAGACTGGTCATTTTTCTTTTCATCATTCATTTTAGTCGCCTAAATTTCTTTTCATCACTCACTCAAAAATAATTACCTCAATGTATAATACTCTAAACACGGAAACAAATGATCATTTTAATACGCGCACTATAAAGCATTGTGGGTAGGGAATACTATTTATTCATTTTTGCAAATTTTCATGGCAGATGAGCAACTATTCCTCCATGGATGGAGTTTTATACTGCAAGCCTCATTTTGAACAACTATTCAAGGAATCAGGAAATTTTAGCAAGAACTTCCACCAAAATCGTAAGCCAACTATTTTTTTCAAATCTGTTAATCGTTAATATATACATTTTTTATTTTATGTTTTTCTGTTGTTCACTGATTATTACTATTTTTTTCTTTTAAATGAATGTTCAAGCAGCAAAGCATGAAAGGGAAAATTCACTGGTACGTACTAAGACGATCTAGTTTGTGGTGCAATGCAAAATTTCGTGCTAATTATTTCTTTTTTGATCACCAAAAAATTGATGTTTGTTAATTTCTTGGTTTCAAGAAAATATTATATAGTTTGAAGAAAAATAAATAAATTCATGTCTTTCAAATTCTATATATGTATTTGCAGACAAGGGCACCAAGCAAACTCTCTGCCATGTTCTGTGGAACCCAAGATAAATGCCCTGCTTGCAACAAAACTGTGTATCCATTGGAGAAGGTTTACATTATTTTCCACTTCTTAATATTCTGTTTCAACTTTTAATATTAAATGGCTAACGCCTCCAACAGCTTAAACTTTTGGATGAGATGATTCATAATACTGAGTTCGAATCTTATTGCCATCCACGAAAAATGTTTCACGAGAAGGGGTGGGTTACTAAAATATTAAAGGGATAAAGTTACAATTACTACCCTTAAGATTCAGCCTAATTACAAAACAACTCAATTATCTTTCAAAATTACAAATACCCCATTGATATATGTTTCTATTTTACGAATTATACCTACTAAGGGAGTGTGAAGCAGGGTAATTTGTATAACGAATACAAACCTCAATGGGAGTACTTGTATTTTTAAAAGATAGCCAGAGTTTTTTTTGTAATGAGACTAACCTCATGCTAGTCTCTATAATTATCCCAATATTAAATGATTTTTGTTATTCAATATAAAAGTTGTTCAATATAAATAACAAAAATTAGAGATTCAATATCACATACACAAAAAACAAGTGCATTTGTAAATTGACTTGAAAAAACAGGTGACAATGGAAGGAGAATCATTCCACAAATCATGCTTCAAATGCGCTCATGGAGGATGCCCACTCACACACTCATCCTATGCTGCTCTGGATGGGATCCTCTACTGCAAGGTCCATTTTCAGCAGTTGTTCATGGAGAAAGGAAATTATCAGCATGTCCTTGATGCTGCCACTCATAAAAAGAGTGCCGTTGAGATGGTCCAACCGGATGAATCCGAGCAGCCAGAGGAGGAGGCTCAGCCCGAGCCTGAGCCAGAGGCAAAACCAGATTCTGATGAAACAGAAGAATCTGACCATCCACAACAACAATCTTAAAAAAGCATGTGTTCATACGACGTATTAATTTCGGGTGGTTTTTGCTTTTGAGTTTAAGTTACATAGTTGTTTTTCTAGTTCATTTGATTTTTTTTTTCAAGTATGATGTTGTGCTTTTGGATTGTTGTAATTTGTATGATGACACTTTGTGTAGAGTTTGTTGTCATAGTGTTGAAGAAGTTGGATACTTTAATGACAACCACGATACTTTGCACAATTTTTCTTTTTTACTATTGGAAAATTTGATAAATTATCTCTGATATTAATAAGAAATGGCCTTAAAGTATTAAAATTTAATTTATGTCCCTATACCCATATTGTCCACTTAACTGCCTATCTAATTCTCCATCTCTCTGCCCACCAGATTATGTTCGAAGAAAAATTTAAATTTATCTAACAATGTCAAATTATACTCGTTCTGAAAATTCTAAAAACTTCGCCAATTTACCATTTCAAATAAAATCCAAACTCAAATCCAATTAAATATAATGAACACCATCAAAACAACATTTATCTATAGAAAAATGTTCTACCTAAAGATTTTTTGAATTGCGTAAAAAAATTGTGAATTCGGTTTTTTTAAATCGAACATAATTTGGTGGGCGGAAGGCGAAAGACTAGAGGGGGTGTAAGAGGCATAAATCAAATTTTAGTACTTTGGGGGAAATTTTCATTGATAACCTTGGTGGAGGGGTAACTTATCAAATTTCTTTTTACTCTTTAGATATACTTATCATTGCATGTTTTTCACTGAGAAGGTACAAAAATTATAATTTTGAAGGGATGAGATTAGAATTTTTCGAAAGAATAATTAGGTCAATACATAAGACAACTCTATTATTTTTAAGACGATAACATTGTGAAGTTTGTGAAGTTTGATAAATTTATGCGTAAAATTTGGGGATAATTACAAAAATACCCCTAAGTTTTAGGCTAATTACAAAAAAAATGGAAAATAAAAAAAGCCTTTAGGTTGGATTATGTCTTCAATTTAAGGGTAGCAACTTTAATATTTTTATAAATATCAGGGGTTTTTTTGAAATATTTCAAACCTCAAGGATTTGTTTTTTGTTTTTTTATAATTAGCCACAACCTTAGTTTTTTTTCAACTTATCCCAATGTTTATATTTAATAGACTTGAGGGTAGAGGGGTAAGGGGTTGGTTGCGCTAGTTAATCCTTCTGCCTGCAAATCAAATGGCAAAAACTCATATAGGACCGTTTTACGGATCTCAATCCGTAAGACAGATTCTACTGACCCGCGGACCTGGTCCCCGTGGATCCTGTTGACCAAGTCCGCGGGTCAATGCCACTCTTTTTTTTTTTTACTTTTTTCTTCCCCTTTTAAAAGTAATAGATTTTAAAGAGAAAAAGTATCGGTTATTTTAGGTAAAGTATCATATTTTTTAATATAGCCACAGATTATGATTACATTACATTGAAAGAAAAATAAATATATTATAGTTAAAATAACATATTTATGAGTAAAAATATATATTTTTGAGACAAAATATCATGTTTTAAGAGTAAAAATATTTGTTTTATAAATAAAATATTATATTTTTATTAATAAATACAAAGAAAGATGAATAATAAATATGATAGAGTTAAAGTAATATTTTTATAAGTAAAATTATTTGGTTTTTGAGATAAAGTAACATATTTTTTAATATAGTCACAAATTATGAATATATTATAATAAATAAATATATATATATATATATATATATATATATAACAGAGCTTCTGCTTTTCTTTCCCATTAAAAAGTACTATTTTATGAGAAAAAATATCGGTTATTTTAGATAAAGTATCATATTTTTAATTATAGTCACAGATTATGATTACATTACATTGAAGGACAAATAAATATATCATAGTTATAGTAACACCTTTATGAGTAAACATATATATTTTTGAGACAAAATATTATGTTTTAAAAGTAAAAGTATCAGTTTTTTAAATAAAGTATTATATTTTTTAATAATAAATACAAAGAAAGATGAATAATAAATATGATAGAGTTAAAGTAATACTTTTATAAGTAAAAGTAATTATTTTTTAAGATAAAGTAACATATTTTTTAATATAGTCACAAATTATAATATATTACAATAAATATATATATATATAACAAAGTTAAAGTAACACTTTTATATGTTAAAGTATCTATCTTTTGAGATAAAATATCATGTTTTTTAATATAGTCACAAATTAGAAATGAAGGAAAGAAGAAAAAATAAAAAATAAATATGATATAGTTAAAGTAACACTTTTATAAGTAAAAGTATCCGTTTGTTGAGATAAAATATTAGATTCTTAATACGATTACAAACTAGGAACAAAAAAAGAGAGAATAATAAAAAATAAATATGATGTAGTTAAAGTAACACTTTTATAAGTATCCATTTATTAAGATAATGTATCATGTTTTTTAATAGACTTGGGTTCGATTATTAGCCTTTACATTTATAGGCGTTTTTAAATTTTTTTAATTACCGGGCGTATTTATGAATGGGTTTATATACATTGTTATTATGAAATCGCATAACGTGCACTAGTGGTGTAGTGGTAGAACACCACCTTAAATCAGATAGGTCGCGAGTTCATGTCCCCACGTAAGTGCGATGTTGATTTTTTTAAAAATAAAAAAAACAGTTGGTTGGGGGCGGGGGTCAGGGCGAGGGGTTGGGGTCAATTTTGGTTGGTTGGGGGGGTGGATCCGTCTTTACTTAATAGGATCCGTAAGTCGGTCCTACAGGAGACCTACTCAAATCAAATTTAAGTCTTAAAAACTTTACAATAATTTTGTTAATAATTATTTATAGATACATGTATATTCCCAAGTCACCTATATAGTATCTGATTATTAAATGATTTGACAAAGAGGTTGACTTAATAAGTAGAAATATAGGAAAATGATCTATTGTTATTTTTATCTTCTTCAAAAAATGTAAATCAAAATCTAACTTTCTGTAGAATTAATGTGAAGTTAAACTTAAAAATTATAAAATAAAATTTATTTCTACAATTATAATTACTTCCTCGATGCAACACACGGGGCAAAATTATTAAAATGGTCTAGGTCTTGAAGTGTTTATTATTTTGATTGTTATTTGATTACTATTATTAGCTTTACTAACTTGTCCTAATGGTTATTTAGATTGCAACTTTCTACATATTTTTTTTGAGGAAACTTTCTACATATTAGTACACATTTCCCAGTGTTTGAACACATGAGGCACATATTGCAACTTGCAATAAATAAATTATTTGTTAAATAACATATATTTGGTTCTTGGTGATGAGGTGAGATTCATGGACTGGTCAGCTGCAACCCTTCTTGCAACCAAAGGTCCTTTCTTCTCTTCTTGTTATTTTTATAACTATAATGCTTTTATATCACTTTTATCAATCATTTTCATTAAATTCATATATGTCGTATACGCATACACATATATATATATATATATATTTATTTATGATTGCGTAATGAACAACAAATTTTTAAATAGCTATTGATGTTACTGCATAGATGTGCAAGTAAATGGATTTTTGTGTGGATAATGAATTATCGGGCTTTAGATTAGCTAATATCTAAGCCGAAACAAGTTTTGAATAAAGAAGAAGAACAATTTTAGTTGCCAAGAATATACTTTTGCAAGACCAAGAAGAAGTGGTTGGTATTGCTCCTAGTCTACTCTATTCACGCTATTTCAGTTTCCTACAACTTGGCAACAATCATTTTAGTTGGAAGATATTTTACCCTTCTACCGAAAATAGGATTTTTTTCAGTACGGATCTACGAATGCTAATATGTATAGCACCTTCGATTTTAATATACTTTCTAAATATATAAAATGATAAGTAGATAACAATTAACAGGATAAGCTAAACTCTAACTAAGGGAATTTCGTAATCACTTGTGATTTTTTAAATTTACTGTAGTAGAAATAAAAGTAGTTGAGACTCAAAAGTGGTTGTGTTTGTATATAGAATCTAAAAGTTGAAAAAAATAAAAGTTGGAATGTTTGACAAAGAAAAAAGACACTTTCAAAATTAGTTTATGCATAGAAGACAAAAAAATACGTATATGAATTATGTTAATATTTAGGAAGATAAAAGATAATTTTGGATTATGATAATAACTTGAGGATAATAATGTCAAAAACAAAGGTTGCGATTGGTTGTGCTTTCATTCCGTCTCCTTTCATTTTCGTGAAGAATAATGGTGAGTTTTTTTTTTAAATTAAAAGTTGAATTTGTAGGAAAATGTATCGATGGTGTTGATGTGATAAAAAACTTTTAGAGATGTTAAGGGCGCGATTGGATATGCTTTCATTTTGAAAATTTTCATTTTGCTAGAGAATAGTGGTGAAAAAATTTTGGGAAAAAAAAAAGTTGAATTTTGAGAGTGTGATTGGATGTGAGATGGAAAAATAATGATGAGAGTTGATTTGATTTAAAATAGTAAAATAATGATTGAATGTGATTGATAGTTAGAAATGTGTGAGTATGTGAATAGTGAAATTTGTGGGAGAATGTGTAATAATGATTAGTTTTTATGAAAATATGTGTAGATGTGATTGATAAGAGAAAAAATGAGAAAAAGTGAAAGTGAGAGAATAATATATTTTCTGAAAATTTTCATAAACAATCGCATATTTGGTCAAAAAAAATTCTCCAACGGAACGAAAATGGATTCTTATTGACATCCAATCGCGGCCTAAATGTTTGAGATTTTTTTTTGTGGAAATAACAGTGTAAAGTATAATGCAAGAAAATTGAATAAAAATGAAATTTGAGCCAAACATAGACAAATATGGATCTCGTTTTATACATTTCGTTATCAATATTAAGAGAAAATTAATAAAAATAGTGATAAATTAAAGAATTACTGAAATTCTTCATATCAATATGAAGATGATAGAGAAATAAATAATATAATTGGGTATTGGGAAGTGTGAGAGAGAAAGTGAAAGATGATTTAATTTTGGAGAGAAATGATTTTTTTTTTAATTTTTTTTTCACAAACAATCATATATTCTAAAAATAAATCACTACAAAATGCAAATTTGGGAAAAAATTTCACAACCAATCACAACCAACTTCTTCTTACTTAAAAAAAATGGAAAGCAGTTTTCCATAACTAGAAGCACCATATCCTGTTTTTATATTTTGATTAAATGAAATGGTAACAGAAGCAAAAACTAGTATTTATAAACAATAAAAAATGTTTTTTTTCAATTAAAGGGTGGTTTTTCTTTGTGTGTGTGTTTTTGCGAACGTTGACGAAAAGGGAAATAACTAGTTGGTGTTTCAATGATTTGAGAAAATGGAACCCATGCATAATATAATGAATTACACCTGAGGTGTTCAAGTAAGAATTATTATCTAAATTTATTATAAGTGCTTGTCTGATAGAGCCTCTTTTGTTATTGAGCCTAGTGTCACGGACTTGTTCCCTCAACAATGAACCGTGCGGCTTTAGCTACTTCAATCGCCCCTTGCGATTAGCTAAGTCGACCTCTCCCACATGTTTGTGTGTGAAGAAGTGTAAGAAGATGACTAAGTAATAAGACACAAGAAAAATTAGGAAAGGATCACTTATATTCACTCACACTTGCTTACAATCTTGGTTGGTTACAAATGAGGCCTACTCTTATTTATACTACTCCACCTCCTTAATGGATGGTGGTGATTCATTTGATCCAATCGGCGGTTGGGAGAAGTTTTTTAGAACTCTCCACATGATTCCTACATATTCTACAAGTATTCTATAAATCTCCACTCTAGTCTACAACCTTCTACTTAGTTCCATACTACCCTATAACATTCTAGACTATTCTAGAATGTTAACATTTCTACATTACTCTACCATATTCTAGACTCTTCTACAATATTCCGACTCTTCTAAAATATTCCGGACTCTTCTAAAATGTTCTAGACTCTTCTAGAACATTCCAGAATTCTTCTATCTTTGTTTAGATCATTCTAGAATCATGCTTTAGGTGATTCTAGATGATGGACCACGTATGGTGGTGAGCCCTTTGTTCCTTCGGAGATGGCGAAAAATCAGTCGTAAAGGGCAACTGCGTAACACTAGACTGATATTTTAAAGATCATCGGACGTTGCTCCTTATTATTGGGTTTCAAAAAAACATTCGAAAAAAGTTACATTATGTAATTGTTGAGGAGCCTATAATTAATTAATCAGTAGGCCTCTTGTGAGACGACGTGAGACCGTGATACTTTTAGTGTAAAAAAAATATTTTCAGTATCAAAAGTGATACTTCTCAAAATACACTAATTTAGACAAGTATCGTTTTTTACACTAGAAATATCACTTTTTAGTGTAAAAAATGATACTTTTAGTATAAAAAATGATACTTTTCAAAATACACTAAAACTAAAATTAGTATATTTAGATAAGTATCACTTTTTATACTAATCATGTCATAGTCTCACGGAATTTCACCACACAAGTTTTTGCGTTAATCAATTTATTCCGAGACGAGATAGTCTTTACATGAAGTGCAAAGGCCAAAATATACGAAAAAGTTGCCCAAAGAAAAATAGTGTCACGGTCTCCACGCATTTTCTTTCGATAATTTATTTATCCAATCCGCAATAGCCAACATTTCTTTAATTAAAAATCCTTATTTCCATTATTTTCCTTCACCTTCCCAAACGGACGAACCACAGAAGGCGAACGGCAAGTAAACCTGCCGTTACGTTGGCCGCGCTGAAAAACAACTCCGTTATCACTTCCGTCACATTCTCCTCTTCCTTAATATTTCCGCCTCCATTTTTTCCTCAGCTCTACGCTCCTAGTTTGCCTCTGCAGCGCTCTTCATTGGTCAGTTCTACTCCCCATTTCCACACACACACACACTATCAATCAATCGCAGTTGAGTGTTTTCCAGTGTGTTTTTTTGTAATTTTCTGGACTATTTGGAGATTGATATATTATATACATGTATTTTTTATTTTATAATTTTGGAGTAGCTGTGGAAAACATGCGTTTGATTCGATTATTTGTGTTTAATTTCGTGAATTTGTTGGAGTTCAGTTGTGTGACCAAGTGTTTGATATGAGGTCGATGAGAGAGTAGTGAGTAGTCGGAACTGGAAATCTATGTATGACTGGATTAAAAAGCAGCTGAAATGCGATTGATGTGATATCCTGTAAACGTGAATATTTTAAGCATGTCAAACAGTTGTAGAACATGATCTGCGTCTATCCGCTGGATGCAAAATATGATTACTATACACAGATAGCATGTGCAGAGAGACGATACACCCACTCTGTTATTTGTGTGCTGATGCACTTAAAGAGGTGCACGATTCACGTGCTCGTGTTTCCGCATTATGTGTATCTCTCAATCTGGATGGCTGTGTGCCAGTACCTGCATGAAAGACACTCAAATAGACGTACTATTGTCAGTAGCTGAAAGATTTTGATGGCAATGGAGTTATGGAGAGAGATGCATCTTTATAGTTCTTCTTTGTTTTTGTAGTTTATATTACTCTAGCTGCCTTTTCTTCCCCACTTTCAGGTTGATCTGAGGCTAATGAGTTTCATAATATCAATGTTGAATGTATTGATGAATAATTTCTCTTTCTAACATTGAAGGAGTGATGGACGTCGCGTGTAGTCTATCTCGGTCGAATGTTTTTTATGGAGGTGAAGTCACTTGTTGCAGGGCACTGGAACGATTTAAATATAGACGTTACTGTAATATCTTTGGAGATTCTAGACTTTCCTCAAACGCGAAATTCCCAAAGAAGCTGAAGAAAAACAATACTTATTGTTTTAGTTCAGCCAGTCCAAGAACTCTCAATGAAGGCAATTTCTGGCTGTGGTGTTATGGTTCTAATGGTTCTTCCTTTTTGACACCGACAAGACTTCTAAAATTTCAAGCATGTGGGCATGTTACGGTGTCAAGGAAATGAGTCATTAGCTTATGTAAATGGAAACGGCAGAGATGCTGAAATCACTGAGATTGGTGAGAATGGGGTTACCCTTGAATCTAATGCCTCTGGAGAAAGATCAGCAGAGGAAGGATTTGAGGCTCCTGGGTTGGACGAATTGAGGGAATTGTTGCAGAAGGCATTGAAAGATTTAGAGGTTGCAAGGCTAAGCAGTACAATGTTTGAGGAAAAAGCTCAGAAGATATCAGAAGCTGCTATAGCGTTGAAGGATGAAGCTGAAAATGCTTGGGATGATGTAAATATTGCCGTTAATAATATCCAAGAGATTGTAAATGAAGAGGCTATTGCAAAAGACGCTGTTCAGAAAGCGACAATGGCCCTTTCTTTCGCTGAGGCAAGACTCCAAGTCACTCTTGATTCACTGAAACTTGCAAAAGAAAATAATGGGGCTCCTAAATCTTCTAAAGAAAGCAATCCTGAGTTTGGAAGTGGAGGGGAAGAGTCAAGTGAAGAGGAAGCTCTCTTGGCTGCTCAGCAGGACATAAAAGAAAGTCAAGACCATTTAGCAATTTGTGAGGCTGAGCTCAGAAGGGTGCAAAGCAGAAAAGAGGAATTGCAAAAGGAATTGGACAGGTTGAATGCAGTTGCAGAGCAGGCACAAACTAATGTTTCTAAAGCAGAGGAAGATGTGGCAAACATCATGCTTTTAGCAGAGCAAGCTGTAGCTCACGAACTTGAGGCTGCACAGCGTGTCGATGATGCTGAAATTGCACTGCAGAGGGCAGAAAAGAACCTTGCCCTTTCCAGTAATGATACTGTAGATTCTACTCTTGAGGAAACTATTGCTGAAGAGTTGTCTCAAGGAAGTTCTCCAGATGGTGTTGTTGAGACAAACTGGGAGATGCCAGCTGAGGTTGCAGAATTACTTGAACCTTTGCCAGATGGCCAGCTGGAGGGACTAAGATTGTCGGATGAGAGTGACAAGGAGAATGGAAAGTTAACTGTGGAGAAGGAGACTGAAGCAGATGCAGATAAGTTAAAAACTATTCAAAGTAAGATACAGGAAATGCAGAAGGAACCAACAAGGGAGAGTTCACCTTTTAGTTCTCCAAAAGCATTACTGAAGAAGTCATCCCGGTTCTTTTCTGCTTCTTTCTTCTCTTTTGATGCAGATGAGGAAGAGTTCACACCAGCTTCAGTTTTTCGTGGTCTTGTGGAGTCTGCTAGAAAGCAATTGCCTAAGCTGGTTTTTGGGTCACTACTTCTAGGAGCAGGGTACGCTGAATACCATATTGGACATTTCCAGTGCTTTTTGCCCAAAAATTAATTACTTGTGTGCATGCTTTGTATTTATGAATGATGTTAAATTAGTTCACTGAAAATGAAACTGTGCTTCTTCGGCTTTCTATACTTGTGATAGAAAAGATGCTGATTTTTCATATGCTGCTGAAATTGATCGCAGAGTTGCCTTTTATGTCAATCGGGGTGAAAGGTTTGCTCAACTATATCAACAGCCAGAGATCATCACCACTAGTATTGATGAAGTATCAACTACTGCAAAGCCTCTGGTCAGACAAATAAGAAAACTTCCTGCGGAAATAAAGAAACTAATGGAGATGCTTCCTCATCAAGAGGCATGACTTCAGTTCCTTTTTCACTTGATTTTTTAGACAACAGCTTGTTGATATATCCATTCCTCAGTTTCATAATAAACAGTTTCTCTTTGTCATTTCTTTTTTTTCTTCTTTATTTTTTCCTCAGGTAAACGAGGAGGAGGCTTCCCTCTTTGACATGTTGTGGTTACTGCTTGCAAGTGTCGTATTTGTGCCTATTTTCCAGAAAATACCCGGTGGTAAGTGGACTATGAGTGTGTTTGCCCCCAACACCTGCGGGTTTATTTAAAAAGGAGAGTGTTTCCGCAGGCTGCAAGTAGTCTGATCTTCATATAATTAATTGATTGCATCATGTGCAAACCTTGGTTTTCTTTTGCGTATAATATCTAGCATGCATCAAAAACAGTAGCACATCTTTCAGCAGGCCATTTGTCGTAGTTTTGGTCCCATTTTGTGCTATTTTGGCTGTGTACATTTGTGTCAGATAGTCTTTGTTTCTATCTAAATTTTGTATATCATGATAGCAATTACTAATTATCTCTCTATGCTGCAACTGTAGGCAGTCCTGTTCTTGGATATTTGGCTGCTGGAATTTTAATTGGACCTTATGGTCTCTCTATTATTCGCAATGTACATGGAACTAAGGCAATTGCTGAATTTGGGGTTGTCTTCTTGCTATTTAACATTGGCCTTGAGGTAGAGCTGATAAAATTATCAAACTTGGACTTTGCAAAAGCATTGATTTCCACCTTACAACTATATGAGGACTGGCTGATGACGTTTAATTTGTTCTTATATGGAAGCTCTCTGTTGAAAGACTAAGTTCCATGAAGAAATATGTTTTCGGATTGGGCTCTGCTCAGGTGATTGGAAGTTGCATAATCTTGTGAACTTTAAACTCAAAGTACTATTAAGAGCATGATACCAACACAAGTTCCTTGTTTAAGTTTTTTAATTGCATGTTAAAAAATGCAGGTCTTGGTGACAGCTGTCGTTGTTGGGTTGCTTGCTCATTATGCTGCTGGGCTGGCTGGTCCTGCTGCAATCGTCATAGGGAATGGCCTTGCATTATCTTCCACTGCTGTTGTCCTTCAGGTAAACATTATTGATCTTTTGTCTAGTTTGTTGAGGATGCGGGGAATTATTTTTTATTTTTATCTTTGGTTTTTCATTAAAACTTAGTGCTTTTAGCTTCATTTATTTTCCTTAAAAATTTTAAATTTACCAGCAACTTGCCAGGATTACCTTTTTTAGTGCCACAGAAGGAGTTAATATGATATGTGTGGGTATCTATAGGTATTGCAGGAACGTGGTGAGAGCACATCACGCCACGGGCGAGCTACATTTTCCGTATTACTTTTCCAGGTATCTGTGCAATTGAGTATTATATGCGTTTTCTTCTCTTTCTCTCTCTCTGCCCCTCTATTTTGGAGCTGTCATGATTATGTGTCATTTTAGATTACTTTCTGTTGACCATTTATGCAATTTCTATGTTTATACAGGATTTGGCTGTGGTGGTTTTGCTTATACTGATACCCCTTATTTCGCCTAGTTCTTCTAAAGGAGGGGTAAAACATTTATTCTGTATTTAATTTTAACTCAGCTGAAGAAAGGAATTTGTATGACATGATACCTATCTGCCGATTTCTACAATTTTATATTCAGTTCTGATGCTAATGAAAGTGGGTTCAAAACATGCCAGATTGGTTTAAAAAGTGGATATGGATATCACACTACTTCTTTATATGGTTGTTTATCACAATTGTACTGACTACTGAGCAGAAACATTAGTTCGTGCCGTTGTGGTTGGTGCTGTTTCAATAACCAATATTTCTATGGTTTTCAGGTCGGTTTCCAAGCCATTGCTGAAGCTCTTGGATTGGCTGCTGTGAAGGCTGTGGTTGCCATCTCAGCCATAATTGCAGGTGGACGCTTGGTAAGTATCCTAATTCTTTATGTCATTGCTGGAGATCCTCTGCTCCTGGTTGTGGAACTTTTCTTTCAACTAGAGTCACTTGAACAATAAGTTTTGTTTAAACTTTTGTGATATCTCGTGGTCATGTTTACACAATATTATAATTTTGATGCACTCTGGTAGCATAATTTTGCTCACAGTACGCAATAGCCGGTTTTATTCTATTAGAAAAAATGAATTTCATGTTTTCTCTTTTGTGCAGCTACTTCGCCCAATTTATAAGCAAATTGCTGAGAATCAAAATGCAGAAATATTTTCTGCAAATACCCTTCTTGTTATCTTAGGTACCAGTCTCCTAACTGCCAGGGTAAGATAACTCATCTGTTCATTATTTGCGGATCCTGGTTGTTGTAGTTCTTTCATATTGTCACAATAATGTTAATATTGTTCTACATTGTCCTAAAACAGGCAGGCCTTTCCATGGCTTTAGGAGCATTTTTGGCTGGCTTGCTTCTAGCAGAAACTGAATTTTCATTGCAGGTTGAATCTGATATTGCTCCATACCGTGGACTTCTATTAGGTCTCTTCTTCATGACGGTAGGGTGGCTTTATTGACCATTTGTTATTTGATTAAAGCTCAAAACCATTTTCTTTTATCTCTCGATCTTGTCGTAAGATATTTGATAACTGATCCTTGGTTTATTTCATATCTAATTCATCTTGCTTTATGTAATCTATAGCTGCAGGATTCTCCAATCTTTGTAATTGCACCTTTCTGTATATTGAGTAATTCATTTAATTGCACTTTTCCATGGAATGTTTCTATGGCTCCAGATAATAAGATCGTCCACTTTGTAGTGTCTATTGAGTTCTCTTGCTTACAGAAAGTATTGTTGTTCACAGGTTGGAATGTCCATAGATCCAAAACTTCTAGTTTCAAACTTCCCAGTTATTTCAGGGACATTAGGGCTTCTAATTGCTGGCAAGACCATCTTGGTTGCTCTTGTTGGCAGACTTTTTGGTATTTCAATGGTATCAGCGATAAGAGTTGGTCTTCTACTTGCACCTGGTGGAGAATTTGCTTTCGTAGCTTTTGGGGAAGCTGTTAATCAGGTTTATCAATCAAATTAGACCTGTTGCCATCATTATACTGCTTGTCTCTGATATGACAATATATTGCAAATAGAGCTTTAAATGAATCTAAATGTTTCAGCTTCTTAGCAAAGTTGTTAAGATTTAAAACCTTTCATTATCTGTCATGCAAGTTCAGAAGAGCAATGCTTGCAGGCCGAGAATGACGTTGCATTTTATGAAATGCTCAATTTTTTCCTGGAACCAAATCTAAACTGCTGCTCTATGACTTTGAAGATAGTACCTTTGGAGTTTCCATATAAATTTCTCCAGTTCCACCAGCAATGTGTTTGCTTCTTTTTTGGTGCACTATGATAGAGCAGCAGAGTTTATTGCCCACTATCCTTTTGCTTTGTTAAATTGCAATAGTCCTTTCTGAAATACATGAGTTTCTAGTTAAGTTATTTTCCATGTTTTACTGGAGCTCAAGTAATAGGAGCCCAAGTACCAAATTAGATGAGATGTGAAAGGAAGTGCAACTCATTAATATTTCAAACAATTTGTGAAGATTTGTCCTTTTTCGCAGGGTATAATGTCCCCCAGTTGTCGTCCGCTTCTTTTTCTTGTGGTTGGAATTTCAATGGCTCTCACTCCATGGTTAGCTGCTGGTGGCCAACTGATAGCATCTCGGTTTGAGCTGCACGATGTTCGAAGTCTTTTGCCTGTTGAAAGTGAGGTGAGCTGCCAAGAAACTATTAGTTAATCTGAACTCATGCAGATATTGTGTCATCATGACCTCTGTAGGCACTGTGTTCTTGTCTCAACTGGTGAATAGAATTCTTTATAGGATCAGTTTGTAATTTCTGCTTCATGATTTTGAGCCTCAATTTGGCCTATTCAGATTAAAAAATACAGGCTTTTACAGTTCACCTTTTGTATCTCCTCCTGTTTCTTGAGTCTTTTCAGTTTTCAATTTTGCAGATTTGTCTTGTGAATTGGGATTGCAATCTTCTTAGATGGCTTATTGTGGGTAAATAAGTTAGCAGTATTGTTGAGGCAGCAAGTTTCATGTTAAATCATAAACAACTATAATTAAATATTCAATGAATAAGATCGTTCTTGCCTTATATTTTGTGTGCTCAAGTTTTATATCTATGAAGTTAGAACTCCCACTAGTGATATATAATAAGCTGAGTTGGTTGGTTTTCCTACATGGTTCAGTGGATCAAGTAATCCTCTACAGGTGGTCCTTTGAGATTATCCAATGAATAAATCATGTAATTGAAGTGGCATATGCATCTTCAAGTCAGTTCTTATGTTCCTAGGTATCCAATATGAAATGTTATAATTTTTTTTTTCTTGGATTTCTTCAGACGGATGATTTGCAAGATCATATAATTATATGTGGTTTTGGACGTGTTGGCCAGGTATTGTACAATCTTCAGTTAAAGTCTTATAAGATACATTAATACCACTGATATTACTTTCAACCTAGTCTGAATCTGAAGATGTAGTTTCTGTTGTCTCATGAACATGATTTTCATTTGAATATTACAGATTATAGCCCAGCTTCTCTCTGAACGACTGATACCATTTGTTGCGCTTGATGTCAGGAGGTAAAACTATTTCCTACATAGCAGTTATAGTTAATTTGATGGCAAACGTTTTTGAAATATTGATATCTGAAGGTTGTCTTCACTAACTTGTGGGTTTTTCACATAGTATATAACCTAATTATAGACTAGTATCCACTCACATTGGTTCTAGAAAATGCCTGCCCCATAACTGGGAGTGTTCATTTTTGGTGTGTTGATAACAGTTGGTACCCCAAGGTACTTTGGCAATGGTTTTCTAGAAAAGTAGAAGATGTCTGACATACTAGTTGGCATGTGTTGATGTTGAGCAGTAATACTGTTGTACCAGAGTTGTGGCAAATGTACGCCATGTCTTTGAAGTGCACCTTGTGTAATTTGTAGTATGTATCTAGTATTCTGTTGTCGCTTTTACTTTACATTCTTGTAACAAATAAATATTTAGTTTTAAAATGATTCGGATATCTTATTTTTGACGTATATATAACTTAAGGTCAAAGAAGACAGATCTGTTTCTGAAAAAGCACCGGTCAACTTGGATGAGCAGGATATCTTTTGTTGCAATGATATACTTATATTTAACTTCCTTTAACTTCCAGTGATCGAGTTGCAGTTGGACGTTCACTTGACCTGCCTGTGTACTTTGGTGATGCCGGTAGTCGAGAGGTAGCTTAGACTCCAGATCTGATTATGTTTATCAAAATTTATAGGCATATTCTTACTTGCTTTTTTTATCTGGTTGCAGGTCCTCCATAAAGTTGGTGCCGAAAGAGCATGTGCAGCAGCAGTAACTTTAGATAGTCCAGGAGCTAATTACAGAACTGTTTGGGCTTTGAGCAAGTATTTTCCCAATGTCAAAACATTTGTCCGTGCTCATGATGTTGATCATGGCCTCAATTTAGAAAAAGCTGGGGCAACAGCGGTATATTTTTATATTACTTTTACCATCTGTTTAATTTTTCTGGTTATTTCGTTACTAAAGTAGTCCACGCTTTAAGTTATGGAGTTTGTGATACGGAATCGTTGTTCTTGTGAATTTGCACTTGTAAGTAAACTTAATCCAACTTAAACAAAAATTGTAACAGGTTGTTCCCGAGACTTTGGAGCCTAGTTTGCAATTAGCAGCTGCTGTCCTTGCACAAGTAAGTGGATCAACTTCACCCTTATGATTGTCAAAAGTTTGTTCCGTTTGTCAGTTCGTATTTGCTTGTTCTTCATGTTCCAAATAATGAAAATTCCATGCCTCCTCAACCAAGCTTCTAATATCAGCAAGTCATGGTGGGTGCTGCATGATTTTCTTGTGTATAGAGTTTCAAGCTGAATGCAAGTTGCAGATATGATAATCTGCACTCAGTGAAATAGAGTTCCACTTTCATTATGTTTGTCTTATGCTGAGAGGTGGATAACTCTGATCAAATGACTTGTGATTCCCAAACCCACAACTATTATGCCAAACCCCTCACTTTAAAGAAAAAGAATGGCAATTAACTCATGCCAATAAATGTATGATCCAGCAGCAGTCTGTTCACCTATTGGAATCATTGGGACTTCTAACTAATTGCATTGCACACTTCGCTAGCTATTTCAAGTATTTAAATTAATGATGATGACACTTTTTTTTTCAGGCTAAATTGCCAATGTCAGAGATAGCGGCTACAATTAATGAGTTCAGATCCCGCCATCTCTCTGAGCTTGCGGAGGTATGCATAAAATTTAAGCATTGGTGTAATTTTTAATTGGGATAATTAAAAATTATACACCTTAGGTTCAATCTAATTACAATACAACCAGCTCTCTTTCAAAATTACATATACCCCCTTGATATTTGTAAATTTGTTTCTATTTTACAAATTGCAGGGGTATTTGTTAAGAGATATTTGTAATTAAATGGATAATTTTTGTAATTAGGCTAAACTTCAGGGGTAGTTTTTGTAACTATCCAATTTTTAAGGGATAATTACAAAAAACACCCCTGAGGTTTGGGCTAATTACAAAAAATACCTGTTTCAAAATTACAAAAAAGTCCCTCATGTTTGATTCTGGCTTAAATTTAAGGGGCCAACTCTAATAATTTTATATATGTTATGGGGGGCTTTGAAAAGTTTTTTTGCTTATGAAAGGGAAAATGTAAGACAAAATCAAACCTCAAGGTTTTTTTTCGTAATTTTCAAAAACCGCCGAGTTTTTCTGTAATTAGCTCAAACCTCAGCGTTTTTTTGGTAATTATCCCAATTTTAAATTTATACCCGGAAGAATAATACAAGAGTCCTGATTAACATGATGTTTCTCCCAATTCAGCTCTGTGAAACCAGTGGAAGCTCTCTTGGTTATGGATTCTCTCGAATGGTGACTAAACCTAAATCTCAGCCTTCGGAGTCTTTAGATGAGAACCATTTCTCTGAAGGAACACTGGCGATATGACTCTTTAGGTACATACAAACAGAGTAGAAAGAAGGGGTTTCTGTTTTCCCTTAAAACGACATAAAGATTGTATAGCATTTTCACCCTATTGGAAAAAAATTGTACAGAAATACAGCTGCAGGAAGCTGAAAAGACTCATGGAAGAATGAATGATGAACTATACATTCTTTTTGTTCCATAAATTTTGGTGGTAGAACCTTTTCCATATGTCTGGACTTTGCTTTAAGAAATAGGTAGTTTTTTCAGTCGATATATTCTGTTGCCTTTTGCTTCTCTTTGCAGCTTGCACTTTATACTGCACCAGATTTTGGACTTTGCTGCTCTTTGGTGGAACTTAATTTGGATTGCATCTGCAGTAATTGGCTCTCACCAACTGGAAGAATAATGTCATTCGCCTGTGTCTTTGTGTGAATGATATTCTAAATTCACTCTCAACAGATAGAACTATGGACAGTTTTTGATAAGTCTAATTGAACCTAATTGAACTTGTAACCTTTTCATAACAATTGTAATCTTTAGTTTCATTTCAGGTGGCATGGGAGAAGGAACTTTGAGAGATTGTGTTATTTGGGACTTTTATATTTGAAGAAAAAAAAAGTACTGAAAAATATGAAAATAGTTTGTTTGTTGTGTGAGAATAAATAAAGAAAATAAAAATAAAAATGAAGCAATGAAGTCCAACCATTTTAAGTGCAGACTGCAGAATGATAATTAAATTAGATTGTGAATTGGATATTTCGTATGATTGGATGGTTCGATTTGGAAAAAGTAATTGAAACGGTAGCACGTTGAAAAAACTTGTCAATACCAAAAGCGATTATTAGAATTAATAGGTACCCAGCATTAATACAGTTTCGTGCTGGCAACATAGAAATAGAGGTGACAAATCGTGTAATTGTGTTAATGTTTCGTATCGACGCAATAAGCTCAAATGTTCAAACAGAATACGATGAAAGATTTTACTTGCACAAATACGAATTTTTCGTGTTGACATAACACAATTTGACATGATAAGTCAAAAAAAAAAAAATATTGACTAAGTTTAAACATATTACACGTTAATATACCCAATAATATATTACACAACATGATACGATATTACACGATAATAAATGGTAACACAGTCTTTATCATGTTGACATAAACACGACATGGCACAACACAAATTGTTTTACACGAACATGACAGCTAGACTTTTGTCAAGAATTGTCAGTCTGAACCAGGGGCTTAGCACACTGGCCACCACAAGGAATGTCTCTTGTGGGGTGGAGGTTGTGGGTTCTACCTATACTCCCATGGTTTATATTGGTGGCCTCGATGAGGCGCTGGAGTTTCTCTCGTCAGACATAGTCAACCAAAAATTGATGAGGTACCAAAAAAAAAATGAATTGCCACTCTAGTATAAATATTGGATATTTGATAAATTGCCCCTTTGCCTGGGGATATTTTTTAAAAATGCCCAAATTTGATTTATACTCTCACACACCTACTGCCCATCTCAATGCCCACCTAACTGCCCACCAAATTCTGTTCAAAGAAAAACTCAAATTTACAATTTTTTTGCACATTTCAAAAACAATTACAACTATATATTCACTGTTTACACTATATACAACAATGCCAAATTATACTCGTTCTAGTAATCCTAAAAACTTGGTCAATTCATCATTTTAAAATAAAATGCAAAATTCACTTAAAATACAATGAACACCATTAAAACTAATACTTATCTATAGCTTCAAACCACAATGAAAAGGCAAAAAACAAGCGAGAAACGGGAAACAAAGAGGAAATTCCAACAAACCTTAGTAGCAACATCAAATCACACACACACACACAAAAAAAAAAAATGGAGACGTGATTGTGGTCTGGTCTCTGGGATACACAAAATTTGTCCAAGTTTTTATGATTTTTTTAGAATAAGTATGATTTGATATTGTGCTATTGTTAGATATAGTATGAAAAATGGGTATATAATTGTAATTGTTCTTGAAACGTGAAAAAAAAAAACCATAGAAATTGTGAATTTGATTTTTTCTTCAAAAAAGTTTTGGTGGGCAATGAGATGGATTGGGCAGCTAGGTGGACAACGAGGTTGGTGGTAGGAGTGTAAAGTTTCAATACTTTTGGAGCATTTTAATACCCCGGTGGAGGGGTAATTTGTCAAATTTCTATAGAAAAACAGAGAGCCAAGAAGTTCACTATGAAACGCTGTCGTTGTTTTCAGATTCTTCCTCTTCGTCCACTACATTTCTTCCATAGGGAACTAGCACTAGAACCCTACTTTTGGCCTTTTTTGCTTTCTCATTAATTCTAAAACCCTAATTGATATTCGTATTTATATCAAAGCAACAATAAAAGGGCAAGCATAGGGCTGGGACTCCGACTCCAAACCCTCGGTCACAAAATGGCCTCCGCCGCCGCCGCCACGATGTTCAGCTCCGCCGCAGATAGTTGCTCTCGCAGAGTTTTCCTTATTACCACCCTCCAGGTACGCCCCACGCGGAGCTCCTCTGCATTTCTGAGAACAAGTATAACGGTCAGCTCTCACGCTCGTACCTCCGCCTCTCCATGTTCTTCTTCCTCTGTTGTTAATGGTAAGAACACAATTTAATAACACCTGTTTGCTCCAAATTTTCGCTTTGATTCATTTTCTGATAGAATTTTTTTTTACTCGTTGATTATGTTATACTTAATGGGAGTGAGCGGATATGGGATGAGTTTTATGCATGTATGTATTGACGTTGTCGATTATATCATGAAATGACTTCACCAGTTTATAATTAGTTGTACTGTTCTCCTGCTAAAAAGGCCACACACAGACTTGCTAAAAGGATGAAGCTTGATTCTGTCGTGCATGAAGTTGAGTGTTTTTAGTTTATGAGATTTAAAGAAACAGGAATTCTTATGGTTGTGATGGGCGTGTATTATGGTGTGGTGGTTTGAGTTGAGAATATGATTTACAGCCTTACAGGCATTCAGCCTATCAGGTATTGGATGAAAATAATTCATTCCTAATAAGATTTTGTTGTTTGGAAGGAGTTACGCTTCCAACTCTGACGTCCAGGAATCAGGATTTGGAATGTGATCGGTTTGTATTTACTTAGTAGGAGTGTGCTGAACTGACTCGGCAGAGGCTTAAAGTGAACTCGAGATTTTCGAGCTTGAGCTTGCTGAGCTCGACCTCAAGTCAAACCTTGCAAGCTCTCTTTTCTTTTTGTTTTTTCTTCTTTTTTTAAGTTATTTATCTTTTTAAGTATATTATAATATAATATTAGTAATAATATATATGTGTAATCATATAATACAGAAAAGATAATAACGACTTTAAATTATATTTTACTTTAATCAATCATAATAAGCATACCTAAATTTTCATTTTATCTGCTCATATTCTAATAAAAGAATATAATGATATAAACAATGCAATTATTATATTTTAATGATTAGAGAAAAACAATTCACCTTAATTCAAGTAGCATAATTAATTTTTTGGTGTATGTGCGTTTGAGCTTGAATAGACTTGGCGTACATAAGATCAGCTCACACTTGATTTTTAAACTGACTTATGATTGAGCTTAAATTTACAAGTTTAATGAGCACTAGCTCTTATTTTTAAAGCGAGCTTGAGACTAAAATTTATCAGAAGCTTGGCTCAAGGCCTCAAGCTCGAGTATTTTGCACCCATGTGTGATAGTGTCGATATACACCTACTTAACATGTATTAGAGATTCATTTTAGATGTTTTTGTTGAAGAGGGGGATTAGAGACTTGAATATTTCTCCCATGTATATATATATATATATAGGTTTTTTTTTTTGTGTGTTTTTTTTGAGGGGTGGGGGTGGGTGGGTTTGTTTTGGTTTTGGTGGTGGTGGGTGGTGGTGGAGATGAAGTTTCATGGTGTTGCATTGCTTCTTAGTGCTCTGATGGCACGGGTGTATATGCCTTGATAAGGTTTCTAAATATAATACTGAATTACTGATATTTCTTTTGAGCGTGTTCTTATTTCCCACTGGGCATGTTTTGCAGCTGCAATGGCCGCTGAGACTTCTGCAAAGGTTATTGATGGAAAATCAGTTGCCAAAGTAATCAGAGAGGAAATAGCTACTGAAATATCAAGGATGAAGGAGTCTACAGGGGTTGTTCCTGGACTGGCTGTTATTCTTGTTGGAGACAGGAAAGATTCTGCAACTTATGTACGCAACAAGAAGAAAGCTTGTGAATCTGTCGGGATCAAGTCATATGAAGTGTGCTTGGCTGAAGACTCCTCAGAACAAGAAGTGCTTAAATATATCTCAAGCTTCAATGATGATCCTTCAGTTAATGGTATCCTTGTTCAGTTGCCTTTACCTTCTGTAAGCCTCCAAATTCGAGTATTTTATTTCCTATTGAATTTGAAGAACCGTCGCATGCACATTAAATATTATACAAATATTAACCTTGAGAATAGATTACTGATGTACCGAAGATATAACATGTAAAAGTACCAACAAGAAATAATAGAATTTTTTTAAGCAAATGTGACAATCGATATCATTATGCTAACTGAATAGATTTTAGGTAGGAATCCATCAAATATCAATATATTGAGGAGAGCTTAGGATAAATCCATCTTTTATTCGTTAATTACTTTCTTTCCTGTAATGAAATATAACTTATCTGATGGTCTATATGCATTTTGCCAGCATATGAATGAACAGAATATCTTAAATGCTGTTTGTATTGAGAAAGATGTTGATGGATTCAACCCTCTGAATATCGGTCGCCTAGCCATGAGAGATAGAGAACCACTATTTGTTCCATGCACACCCAAAGGATGTATAGAGTTGTTGCATAGATATGGTGTCTCTATCAAGGGAAAGAGGGCTGTTGTAATTGGCAGGAGCAATATTGTTGGAATGCCTGCTGCCCTGCTCTTGCAAGTATATGTTACTAATCAATACCTTAAACAATGCTTTTCAATTTGACGCACTTGGAAACTTAATTGTAAAATTCCTTGCTTGTATTGGCAGAGGGAAGATGCAACTGTTAGTATTGTCCATTCAAGAACAAAAAATCCCGAGGAGATAACTAGAGAAGCGGATATTGTAATCTCTGCTGTGGGTCAGCCGAACATGGTTAGAGGTAGCTGGATCAAGCCTGGCTCTGTTATCATCGATGTTGGAATTAATCCGGTTGAGGTGTGGAACCTATTTTCCTTTTTATAGTCTAAAAACCCCTTAACATACATCTAAACCTGAGCATTACCTTCACAGCCATCTAGACTGTTGCTGTTGCTGTTTTTTCTTTCATTTTTATTTTTTTGGCTCTATTTCATTGAGGTGTTGCTAATTCTATGCATTTTGATGTGACAGGATGCAAAAAGCCCTCGAGGTTATCGGCTTGTTGGAGATGTTTGTTATGAGGAGGCTAGCAAGATTGCTTCAGCTATCACCCCTGTTCCTGGCGGAGTTGGGCCTATGACCATTGCTATGCTTCTCTCCAACACACTTGCTGCCGCAAAGCGAGCAAACAGTTTTGAATGACCATCTTCTTAGTTCTTCCCAAATGAGTGTACTAACTAGGCCAAATAAATTAATCAAGTTGTTCGCCCTGAACATCTAGCTTCCCCTGTTTCCTTGCTCGAACAAGCCTGTCAGCCAAACTCATTATGTTCCATGTGAGAATTACTAGTAGTGTCTTTGAGGATCCAGTTTGATTGGCTTCCTTGGCAGGATAAATGGAGGGTGGAGAAATTAGGGTGAATTAAGCTGAATTTCATGGGCTGGTTTTAGCAGGTGTTTCGAGTTGGATACTTCGCATGAGGTCATGCCTGGACGTGCATTTTCTAGATTAAGATTGCATGGTTAATTTCAGCCTTGACACGTTGGAGAAGCCTTTTTGCGTTGTTATTCCTTTTCTGGCCATGGTGAAATTAAGCTAGTCGAGTTCAACCTTTTTATGCCAATGCTATCTGAATAACAGTCTTCACACAAATTCTCATCAATATGCATGCATACCTTTCACATATGAAAGAACTGAAAGTCTATGTTTTTGTCGCAATAAATCCAAGTTGAGTTGTATGTTGTGAAGATTGACACTGTTGACATTTCTTAACCCTGCTAATTCTCATCTGTATTTAAGTTCAAACTAAGTGCCAACGTGAATATGTTTATGGTTGGATTCTCTGCCCAACAAATAGCATCATCATCATCATCTTTGTGTTGGATACGAGTTACAAAAGCAGCAACAGAAAAAAATAATTATTAAATTAAATTCAAATGCCATGGACTTCAAAAACAAACTAGGAACAAGTATCTGGAGTCTTAAAAATTTCTCCGAAATACCAAGCAGACTTAACATTCAATCTCTGATCGCTCGGTCATTCACGAGTCAATAATATGGAAATAAAGTCGGAAGCTAGTGTAAATATAAGGAGATAATCTCTCTTCCCCTGAATATCATCCATGCTTCTCAAACTTGACAACATTGTGTTCTTTGCAGCAGGAACAATATTCAAACTTCAGTGAACAGTCTGCATAACTTAAATAATCTTATCAAAATTCAACAACACAAATCAACTAGAACTGGAAGTATAGTGATAATTCCAGAGACCACCATCTATACTTGGCAACATGCACTAAAAATTTCAAACATCAAGATTAATTCGCGCCGCAAACTGGTCAACTCCATTTTGATTCTGTAGTCTCGTACTTCTTAGAATAGACACCTATTAACAACAGCCACAAATAATGAAATTTGCACTAGGAAACAAAATTATATACAATAAATAAGCATTAAGGTAAAGGGGCATAAATATAGGTTGCAAATACGAAAGATGCCAACTCATTTACGCAACTAGGAGCCTACAGGCCCGATCCGGTTCTGATGTCAAAAACTGAAATCTAATCTTTTCTCAGTGGCTTTAATTTGTTGTTTATTTGCCAATATGTAATTACTGAACCGTTGATACCTTTGGCCGCTCCATAGAGTTCCCAAAATAGCCTACTCCAAAAGATGACGAAGTATAGGCAGCCGCAATTTCAACAGCTTTCAGCTTCGCAGAAATACCAGGAACCTGATGCAACCAACCACTTAAAAAAATAAAAATTTCACAGAATCCTATGTATATCGCGTTGTCTGTAATCTCACCATAGCAGAAGCATCAGCTTGCACAAGTAAAACTCCAGCACTCCTCTCACTGCCACATTGATCACCTTCACAAACAGATCGCAAAACTTTTGAGCAAGCATTAACTGGACCAGCCTCGGACCTGCAAAAACGAGTTATATATGAGTGCACTTTGCACTACATTGCAAGATACATCTGAAAGTTGAGTTACAGGATGCAAGTATTTATAAAAACAAATTGAAGAACATACAATGCCGAAGATACACAGCACTCACGGGCAGCAAATCCTTTCATCAGGTACTCTCCAGCACCACTCACACAACATCCAACATTAAAAGGAGCTCCAAAAGGACCTCTTGAGGATGCCCAACAACCAGAACCATACATTGCTGCTAAGCCCACACGGCCACTAACCTGTATGATGGTATATCAAAGTATGACTACTTCAGGACATATCATACTGATTATGAGCTAACTCATACTAGCAAGAAATAAACTAATTATCTTAAAAGGGATCGATTAAGTTCAAGAGATGATATAATTTGTGGAAGGAGGAGAGTTTAGATGCCGTTTTCCCTTATTTCAATTGTCATCTTTGAATGGAGTATCAAAATTTGAAAGCTAGTCAAGACACCCAGATCCCTGAAACCCGTGGCTTCGGACTGGCAAACACTTTAGATGAAAAAGGTTTATCCTTTACTCACTCAAGGTATATCTATGTCGAAGTACTTTCGCTTGAAAAAAACGTTATACTTTTCTCACTCAAGGAGTATCTATGCTAAAGCACTTTTCCGTAACTTCTATTTATTTGTTTTTCCCCAAGAGGTTAGGGTGCCTGCATATATGTACCAGATGATGTATCCAACTGGTATCAAAATGGGGAAATGCGACATTGTATATCAATTTAAAAGCTCAGGTTTTACATAATCAAGGATGATTTTTTTTGGCTCCAACTACTAGATTAACACAACAGGAAATACACTTGTTCAAGTATCTTGTATCTGGAGTTGACAAGAAATGTCAGAAGGGTCACCTTAAGGGCAATACCACCACTTGAGGCACCTGATGCTATGTGTCCCTCAGAATCCACACAAATTACTCCAACTGTGTCTACTACGGAGTCCTCTTCTAGTGTATTTGGAGGATAAGGTTGAGTTCCATGTTTCTTTACCTTTGGAAGATCATGTGAACAAGCCTCCACTGACGAAACAAGCATGAAACTTAATAAAAAACAAGAAATATATTGAAAAATTGCAGAAATTTGGAAATGATATGGAAGAGAAAATAAGGTATGCCATGGCTTCGAAATTTCAAAACACATAATAGGCCAAGTGATAAATAAACATGTCTACCCGATGCAGCTGAATTGTTAATAGCTTTGGCATCATCAAGCATTGTTTTATATCTTTTCCACTGATTTCCAGCTCTTTCAGTCACCAACCACTGCCACCATGACATGCATAGGTTACACAACAAGTTGAAATGGAAATAAAACATCTAGTCTTTAAACAGAGAAATGATTTATTGACAGCAAGAAGGAAAACAAGAAAAACCTACCTCGTCAGCCTCTTCTACAGTGTCATATGAAGCAATACCCCTGGACCTCGCCCACATACAGGCCCCTTCACCGACCAAAAACCTAAGCAGTACAATTGTTCTAATTATCAGATATCTGCCCCCAAATCCCAGATAACAAAGCAGTGAAGGAATGGTAGGAAAAGACAAAACTTGATGCCTTATATTATCACAATGATGCAGGTTCACCACACAATAAATCACCCATACAGAGAGAGTTGCATGAGGCAACTCATGTATTAAAAGTCAATGATAATAAAAATTATCAATATGGTAAAAATGTGGCAGTTAAGAAATTACTGAACATGAAAATGAAAACCATCACATTTTCGTGGCAGTTACGAAATTACTGAACATGAAAATGAAAATCGTCACATTCTCCATGATATGGATAGCAGGATGAAGTTTTGAAGTTTACGGTGATGGTAAGAGCCATGAAGGGTATAACTAGTTGGATGACAAATATCTTCAACAATAATATAATTCATACTGAGGAAGAAAGTAGAACATGGAGGCATATCCTTAGACACAAAGAAGTCATTCATCCACAAGAGAAGAAATGACTCAGATTTCTATGGCAAAGAGAACATTATATCCCTATGCTTCCCAGATATCATGAATGAGTTCTTTGTACAAAACTATATAGGTGACATACAGGCAGAACACACCGACACAAGCACACAATTTAGAGCAGAGAATTTTAAATCGTGAAAGCTTACGGAGTATGAAAGTGCACTAATTTGTACAATAAGAGACAATATTATATTTGAAACACAGAAAGCGGGTAACCATACATAGGACTGATTCGACCCAAAAGTGATGAACCCAACACCTGTTCTTTTGCTAGCATGACAGCTATCTGGATGGCATTTCTAACACCTGGCAACCATTAACTTCACAAAAATGCAAACCAATAATGAAAAAAGAAGCTAAAATATGGTCAATAAAATTGTCCATAATAAAAACCACCAACTTTGAAATGAAATCATTTGATATGCACACGGAGTACCTGGCACTGCTCCAACAGCACCAAAAGCTCCAGAGTCACCATCCATTACACTGGCATCACATTCTACGTGACCATCCTCAGTTAAATTTGAGCCTCGCCCAGCATTTGTGCAAGGATCATCCTATATGAGAAAACATATTCCCCCAAAATATTAAAATAAAAAATTAAAAATCCACGTTGAGAGAGAAAAATTGACACCATAAAGAATCTTGATGCTGCCTATTATTTCAATGTAACTGCTAATACTGATAATATTACTAGTTACTACATGATATAAAGCCACGAGAAGGGTAATTCTATCCCACACAAGGTGCAATGGCCACTATCCAACTTTCTCTAAGACATTTGTGTGCGGGAGTTGGACCCAAAAATGCACCAGGATTCGTAGGATTGAAGTGTTGCATAGATTTCATAATGACAGCCCATGGTCCAATAATAAAAGGCAATAGAGCATATAAACCCAAAAAATGAAAGACATTTGCACTATACCTCCAAAACTTGAATTGCCGCTGCAACAGCATCTATACATCCACCACAACTCTAATCAAACCGAAAGAAAAGCATCAACTCGTGAACTGGAATAGCTAAAATCAGCTTTCAATGAAGATAGTTTTGACTTCATTTAATCATCCAATTCAACTCTCTTTTAACTTAAAATCCTAATCATATTACAGTGAGATATCACTAACATAATAATGTCTGAAACATGCTCACTAGTACAAATCACCATCATTTTTTAAGATGCTCGGAGATCCGTTTCTATTGAATTTGGAAGAGCAAGTGATGTTTGTGCGCGTGATATAAACTAGTGAGTGATAGAGAATAAAACCTTGCGGAGAATAGAAGCGGCCGCAAGGCATGCTCGTTTCATGGCGGAGCGAAGGGCTTTCTCATTCGACGGCGCGTGGAATCCGGCGCCGACGTGCACGGCGATGAAGAATCTAGGGTTCTGATTGCCTGCTTCGCAAGCCATCGGGGACAATTCAATATTTTTCCGAATTACGTAAACCTTTACCTACTGGTTTATTTGAAATAAGTTGTCAGTTTTCTCCTCAAACTATAACCAATTGGCAATTGCACCACTTTATCTTTTTATTATTGTATCACTTGATCCCCAATGTTTTTGAAACCGGACCGAACATCGAACCAAACAAATAATTGGGTGGGCCACCTGGCCACCTTTAGGTCGACTAGACCAGGTTGAACCGCTTTTAAAAAACCAGGTTGACCCAAATATATAAATATATATATTTGCACATACATGTAAAGAGTAAATACAAGTACAAATGTAACAAAACCAACAACGCAAACAAAAACAAAAACTAAATTAATAAAATGCATATCCAAATATATAAGTCCAATATAAGGAGTTTCTTAAAAAAAAAAAAAGTCCAACATAAGGAGAAATTATTTATGCAACTTCACTAAACATCAATACATCATTTTAATATATAACTTCAAAATAGATGTCCAAGAAAAAAATAATCAATTAAAATAGTATTAGATGAGAGCACTTTACAAAGAGATGGATTGATGCTAAGCCTGCGCAATTACCGATATGAATTATGAAATGGAAGAAATTTCCTTTTTTTTTTTTTTTTTTTTTTTTTGCAGAATGCTAACAATGGTCAATGAATAGACGGCTTATTATGAAATTTTAAATTTCATGGATTGTGTTTCTACTTTTTAGAGTCCTAGGTTTAGTAATTTACTAGTCATAAAATATGAATTACCTATTTTATTATCTTTCCCTTCAAATTTTGTAATAAAGAAAGAAAGTTTCTCTAATCTACAAAAAAACACAAAAAACCGAGTCAAAGCGGTTCGCCGGTTTCTGGGTTTAAACCGGTTTTTACCGGGTGGTAGCGGTTTTTTAGCCACCCGGTCTAAATAAATAACCGGACCGGACTCGAGATCGGTTCCCGGTTAAACCGGTTGAACCGGCCGGTCCGGTCCGGTTTTAAAAACATTGTTGATCCCTTGTGATTTATATAACTAGTAATCCCTTATGTGCGTTGCACGTGTATTATAATTTTAGTATTATGAATTTATAATGAAAGAATCTATTAGCATAAGCTGATATTTATTACTTTGTTTTAAGAGTAATATTCATATAAAATAAATAAAAATAAAATTTATATATCAAATTTATATTTTCAATTATAGACTTAAATGTTAAATTTAGCTCGTTTAGAATTATCCCAATATATTTATATCTCCATATTAATATTAGATATATCACTCTCTTTCTCACACACACTCTACCTCTCTATAAAAAGTTACATATATGTATTTGTGGCACATATAATTTCATATTGAACTTATATTATTGAAAAAGTGAATACTTGACATTTTTAATTAAATATTTTCTTAACAAAAATGTATTATAAATCTATCAAGTTTCGCCTTAATTAAAAAAGAAATCTATCAAGTTTCCATAAATAATGGTAATGAAGGAATGCAATTTACGAATCACGAAAAACTTTCTTGTATACAAAATTCGTAATTTTTTATGATTAGTCACTTTCGATACAACAATGTATGATTGACTGTGACTAAATAATGATTTTTTCCAAAAGAAGCCCAACATGAGAGAGATAGAGTTTGTCCTTGACTTTAGTTGATCGCCATCACATATCAAACGATCAAAGAGAATTGTCTTCGTGGGAAATTAAATGGCAACCTCAGATCGGATGAGGTTGCTCATTCGAGGAATTAATGCATTTTGACCATATATCATTGTTTACTAAAAAATCATTGCCTCTAAAATATGATCACAAAATCTTTGTAACAACCAACCTAATGTCGTCGTTTTTATCTAGCATTACTTTGAATTCAAGTACAATTTGACTGTGTAAATTAGTAATTTCATTATTGTTCATGCATGAGAAATTTATTTCAATTGTTATTCCTACATGAGAAATTTATTACAATATCTTAATAATATAAATGATATCTTATGATTTGATATAATTTCAGAGAAATATTGTAAAGTAAATGCCTACTTACCGACTTAAAAATTTATGAATATAAACATGATACTACCAAAAAAGAGAATAGAGATCGCACCATTGCTATCTATGTTCGTTCTCTGTTGTTTACTTCAAATAGTTATAGACCCCATGACTTTTCTCATTTTGATTAACAATAAATTGTTGTTAATCACTAATCAATCAAAAGAGATTATAGAACGCGATGGAAAGTTTTATAATTCGAAAAAACTTATTTGTGAAGCTTTTTTTAGAGAATCATCTGTGAAGTTTATATAAAAGTGCAATGCACATACGAATTTTATAATTGGTAAATATTTCAATAAGATTTTTTCAATAAAGGTAATACATATCTGTCAATTTTGAGTTATATATGGTTTGGAAAAATTCTGGTGTTGACCAAATTGTTGCTCTTTTATTGTAATGTAATAAATTTGTAGATTGATAAATCTTAAATATTAAGGTAAGCGTATTTCTAATTATCCAATTGCATAACAATTTCTAATTCAGTTAAATATATAAAAAATAATACTTGATTTTTGATTTGCAGGTGCATTCCATATTTTTTCCTTTTTTCAAATGGTCTCTTTAGTAAAATCATATAAAAAGATTTTGGTGGGTATATTAATTTCTATTAAATATTTTATTTATATCTACAATAACGAATTTGGCTAAAATATCAAGATTCTTTTTAAAAGAATTTGATCTTTTTTTCTTTTTTTTTTTCCCTTTTTTCATTAAGAGGTGGCATGGTAAATAAATATTACAAATAGAACTAATACCAATAAATTATATAATAGTAAATGATTGGTCATTTATTAACAATAATAATAATAAAAACAACAACTCTTGTGGCCATTGTCTGATCTAGTCATTGATTGACAATTAATGTGAATTTTCGCATTAGCTTGACTATCATTCAAATCTTACCATATCTATGTGGGTTTAATTATTATATTTTATTTTGTATTTTTTTCATATGTATTGTATTCTCATATGTATTACACATGTTAAGATAAACAACATCACAATAATTCTTTAAAGAAAATAATAAAAATAATCAAGATTATATATTAATTTAAGAAATATGTGTCATTGTCTTTAAAAAAGTAGAATATACAGTGAAATATGAAATTTAAAACTCCTCTCTATTTCTTAACATTGATTAAAAGCCCTCTCTGGCGCTATACTTCATTTTAAAGGAGGTGGAGTGAGGGTTCTCCTTTTGTTTCTTGTTATAGCAACTGTCAATTGTTTAAATAAGGCAGTAACGATATACTACTACATTAGATATATAGGGCATTACTATATTGATAAAGATCACATGTTTATTTTATAAAAATATGAGAGATATGAATAAAAATAAATTCGAGCATTAAATTACATATTTTTCGTTAAAATTTTGCAGTAAAATAATATCTGAATTTAGCAAGTGGAAGTGGGCGAGAAAAACCAATTATCCAATAATAATATTCATTATTAACAAATCTTGACGTTGACTTACCAAAATAAAGCACTGCTTTATTTTGGTAAACTCCAAAAAAGTATTGTTTAATTAGAAGAATTTCTGGACAATTTTTCTATATTGTATCTTGTATTTTTTTTTATTTCAGACTTCTGAAAATAACTTTATTTGCATACTTTTATGAGTTCTAATCAAGCATGAGTATTATCATAAAGGATTTTCTTAATAAAAATATAAATCAAAGTTAATCTTGAGGTCACGTTTGGTACTCTCACTTCAATAGGTACTTTGGAGTAGTTTTTCAAATACACTAAACGACAGGTTAAATATGTCCATGTCAATATGTGCAATTTTTAAATATGGACTTTCAAATGAATAGGAACTTGTGATAAAATCAAATAAGCCAAACTGTTGAGTTGTAAAATTAATTTCAATAATTTTTTGTAATAAATTTATTATGCAATAATATAATAAGAAAAAATTCCAATAAATTCCTTACATAAATAATAGGGAGAAATTAAAACTGTAAAAATAATTAAAGAGTCAGCTATCCCCTCCATCTGAATTTAAATATTAATTTTCAGAAAGAGAATAATTAAAAATAAACAAAAAATAAATTAAAAATATAACTTAAAAAATAAGTACAACAAAACAACCAGGAATAAACAAAAAGAAACAAAATTTCTTTATTAAACTCACCAAAAAACATGCATACAGTTTCAGTGTTTTATATAGATTATTAAAACATCTTGTTTAGTGTAGAATCCGAGTACAAAACTAAAACATCTCATAATCTTATGTAGCAAAATAAATAATAGGTTTCATTATGATATAAAAAAAATATGAAAAATTAAATAATGTCATAATCAAATATCAAGAATAAGAAAAGCAATATAAAAAAATTAAAATATTATACTAACCATAAAAGGTTCATGATGATCCAAAAATAAAATTTCAAAAACTTTAATTTAATGCAAAATTCGGATTCGATCATGTTAATATAGCAAGGGGTCTGATGAAAGACTCTAGGATGAAACTTGAAGATGAAGTTATACATAATATATATATATATATATATATATATAGATTGGTTCAAATGAGACCAATCCCTTTATGTTAGTCCATAAGAACACTTATGGACTCTTGATTTAATATTTTGGATGGTGTAGATCATTTTAGTTAATTTAGGCATATAAGGTATAATTGTACTTTTATATTTAATTAATAATGTTAATTGGACGGTTATTAGCTATTTCTAAGGAAACATAATCCTACCTTTTCAGTTACCTGATTTTTAGAGAGGAAAAAATCATCAACTTCAAGAGTTTTTTTCAAAATTGATACTTCTTTCCGCCATATTTGTGAACAGTCATTTTATTGTGTACTTAGTTCAGTGGACTTGTATACTTAGTCATGTTTTATTGTATATTTAGTTCAGTGGATTTGTATACTTGGTTCACTGGAATCGTATTCTTAGTTATATAAGTAATTTAGTAAGTAGTTTAGTGAATTTGTATACTTAGTTATGTGGATTTGTATACTTAGTTCAATGGAATTGTATACTTAGTTATATAAGTAATTCAGTGTAATTGTATACTTAGTTAAATGTTTCTGTATACTTAGTATTATTTTAATGTATAGTTAGTTCAATGTAATTGTATACTTAGTTAAATGTTTCTGTATATTTAGTAAAGTTTTAATGTACAGGTAGTTTAGTGTAATTGTATACTTAGTTAATTGTTTATGTATAATTAGTAATGTTTTAATGTATAGTTAGTTTAGTGTAATTATATACTTTTCATTAATTGTTGCACGATTTTGTTGCCATATTTGAATAATTTGCAGGTTCGAATGGGAAGGGAGAGAAAGGAAAGGTGAATCGCTTGATTATGGGGACGTGATCAATACAAAATCACGTCCCTAATTTTCAGGAAGCGGTTACTATATTTAATTTTCTGGATTCCTATTTTATCCCTTATGTTGTATACTTACTTATGAAATGTTGTATATATTGTAATATATCTTGGCCATCGATTCACTATTTAGATGATGTAGATTTAGTCTTATGGACTAACCTAGAAGGGTGGTCTCACATGATTAATTGAGCTATGAATGATGACTATTAAAACTCATTTATGAATGATGAGTAAGATATGCACATTAATATAGGCAGAATAAAGGAATATATGAAGACCACCGAGTTTACCTTTGTTATGTCTGAGTTTCACTTCTAAAGTATTATGATTGCTTCTTTTATGACCAACAAAAAAATGATTGAACTTTGCTTTTGAAATTTTATTCTGCTAATTTGTGTTTATACCAAACGAGGGATTTTATTCATAGATGGTATATATTATAAATTTAATTGAATTCGATGGTATATATATGATTGATTTTTTAAGCAACTTAATAGGAAAAAATACGATATTCCATTTTTTAAGTAATTAATAAGGAAAGAAACTGACACAAATATCTATTAAATTATAAGGTAATTAACATCTACAATTATACCATATTATCAAGGCACACCAATAAAGGTAAAATAATTGACAAAAATAGTTATTGACAAAATTAGTGTCATTTAGGCGGGAAAATATTAGAGCCAAACTTCTGCTATTATATATATATAGATATTGTAATATTTAGCATATCACGTAAGTTTTTGCGTTAAAGAAATTTACCTCCAACTTATTAAATAAGGATTTATTTTTGCCCCTTCACACCACCTAAGAGATCAAAGTACCCATGACTTAAAAAAAAAAAAACAAAGAGAGTTGGCAAAAATGCACCGGGAGCGGAAATCGATCTACATGACATGGTTCTTTCATTATAAATTGAATTTGAGTTTGCATTTTAAAAAAAAAATTAAATTAGCCAAGTTTTTAGATTTTTTAGAATGGGTATAATTTCATATTGTTGGATATAGTATATTAGAATGAATATGTAGATACAATTCTTATTGAAATTTGCGAAAATTGTGGATTCGATATTTTCGTCGAATAAATTTTTGGGCAGGGGAGTGGGCTGAAAGTGGGCAATTGTGTAGAATGTCTAAATAATACTCTTATATCCTGACTTTATTTTTGCGGGGTGTATATAATGTCCAATATTGATTGTATGTGATGATATATGGGACTGTGACATAACTATTTGTTAAGTTAGTTTTATGCCAATGAAGCGAGTATTCTGGACTAGGATTTTGCGTTGTTTTTGGGTGTTTTAGAGTAGTTTGAGTCCATTTTATTTTATTAGGTGTCGTTACGGAGTTAATACTGGTTATGGTAGCTGAAGGACGATGAAAAATGATGAAAAACGTGTCTGGGAGGAAGAAGTCGCACTTGAAGAAGAGAAAACACAATAAAACGCTGAAAGTGCAGGATGACTGCAGCTAGGGCTGTAAACGAACCGAGCCCGAACGAACGAGGGTTATTCGTATTCGTTCGTTTATTTTAAAAGGATGTTTGTGTTCGTTTGTTTAATAATCGAACATGTTCACAAACGTTCACGGACGGTTCATGAACATGCTCATTAATTGTTCATGAACAACTATATGAATATGTGTATAAAAAAGTTAAATACACATTGTTCATGAACACTCAACTCAAAGTAAATGAACATTATGATGATTGCAAATGTATATAGCTTGTAATATTAAACTAAAATAACCTTATTTTTTATAATAAAGTAATGAACATTTAGAAGTAAATGTATAATTAATAATTAAAAAATGAATAATAAACGAACATCAAACGAACACTAAATGAACATATTCATGAACAGTTCACGAACATAAACGAACAAATTTTCTTGTTATGTTCATTAAGCTTAATAAACGAACATAAACAAACGCTAACCGAGCTCATTCACGAGCTGTTTGTCGAAAGCTCTGCTCGTTTACAGCCCTAGCCGCAGCGCCTCTAATAGAGAGCTACATCGCGGGGAGGGCTACAACGCTCCAAATATAGGGCTGCAGCGCGGTACCCAAAAATAGGGTAGTGGGCACAGTTTTGTGCGCTACAGTGCCCGTTTATACGCGCTGCAGCGCGCGACGTCCGGCCAGACTTGGAAACTTGTTTTTTTAGGGTTTGGATATAAATATAGCGAAAAGACGTACAAAAAAGGGGTTGGATATTATATTGAGCACACATGACAACTTTGAGCAAGGAGAAAGAGTTCGGGACAAGATTTGAAGGCATCTATCTTCTGGAAACAGAGAGGATTCTTTCCTTGATTCTTCTGAATTATTTTTCCACTATCTTTGTAGAACTCTTGAGATGTATAATTACTTTTACATGAGTTTTTGTACATCCATCATGAGCTAAACCTATTTTTCTAGGGGATTGATGTAACTTATGTCTGAACCTATGTTTTGATTTTCAGTTTATTTGATTCGCATGTCATAAATCTATTTGTGCTATTTGGATTGATTGAATCTGAATTATCTGATCAACAATTTAGAATGTTTGGCGTTTTTGATTTGACACTCGAGAGAGGTAATTGAATGCTTGGCCATATAATAGCATAACCTAGGGTTTCATAGAATTGAGAAGTTTATGAATCTTTTGAAGTCTGCGATAGAATATTCATCGAGCATATTAGAATTTAATTTATGATTTTTATAGAGATATTGAAATCAGGATTGAAACTTAGAGTCATTTGGCACTCGAGAGATGAAGTGATAAACGGTAGGAATATTGGGCTTATAGATTAATAATGTGTGATTTATAAACTGGATTGAGAACATAGGGGATAACTAGGTAATCAACCCTCTAGAATTCTTATCTATTAAGTTTTTGATAATTTGTCAGAACGAATTTGTTAGTATAATTTTAGTTTTATTCTTAGTTTAATCATAATCTATCTATTTCGATCATCTAGATAGAATGAAGCTATTATAATTACAGTACTTAGTTAAAATTTGATATCAATCCCTGTGGAGATGATAACCCTACTTTTCAATCCATACTAAAACTTGACACCGTACGCTTGCGGTAAGAAATCTTCGAACAAGTTTTGGCGCCATTGTCGGGGATTGTTTTATCTTATTTTATGCTAATACTGTTACTAAGTACTTTTAATCCTAATCTAGATTAGCTTAGGTATAATTAATTCATTCTTTCTCATTGAGTTGTCTGTTTATGCGAAATTCTAAAGATACTAATTTACTTCCTTTTGATCCAGAGATTGAAAGGACACTTCGAGCAATCAGACCAACAAAGCGAGTAGAGAATCAAGCAATGGCAGACAATAGAGAAAATGAGAATAATGAGAACTTGGTTTAAATTGTGCCACCACAGCCAGAGGGACAGAAAAGATCAATCCGGGATTACTTCCGGCCTACTATGAACCAAAACTATTCCGAAATTGTGCGCCAGCCTATAAATGCAAATAATTTTGAATTGCAGCCGACCCTCATAAGCATGGTTCAGCAAAATCAATTTGGGGGGAGTCTCGTGGATGATCTGAATGCCCACCTGGCTACATTATTGGAAATATGCGACACCATCAAGATGAATAGTGTGTCTGATGAAGCTATTCGATTGATGCTATTCCCATTTTCACTCCGGGATAAAGTCAGACAGTGGTTAGAGACGTTTATGTTAGAAAAATATTTTTATCAAGATTTTGATGATTTTGTTAAATGAGTTTTTACACAAAACAATGTTTTTAAATGTTATCCAAATACTCCCAAAAGATTTAAAATATTTTTACTTATTTTTGGAGTATTTTTTGAAGTTTATTTTTGACAAAAAATTGGACAACACTTCTGTTTTGAGGCCAACCGGTCGCCCTATAAGGCATCCTGTATCTGAAGATGTTTTTTGAAATAGAAATGAGACGTTTGAAAAAACTTCAGGAGATCGACCGGTCGAACAAGAGGTCGGCCGGTATCTGAAAGATTGCAAAAATAGAAACAGAACACTCAGACTTTGTAAAATGAGAGAGGGGGACCAGTCAAACCTTGGGCGACCGGTCGACCCCTAGGGCGATCGGTCGGACCCCCTGGACCGGTCGACCCCCCCTCCATCTGGTATCTAAATCTTCAGATTTACTTTATAACGTTCGAAATTTCTACATAGCAACCGGTCGCGCTATGTTATTTTTGATAGCAGATTCCAACCGTTGAACATCCATTACAACAAGATTTACTTTAACAATTTTGTACATTATTTCTACATCTTGTGATCTTCTTTTTGTAGACAAAAGTGAAGAATGAGGAGCCTATGTTTGTGAAGACTCTCCTATAAATAGAAGATGATTTTGAAGAGACAAGATACAACATACAAGCAAACAATACAACAAGAAATCTGCAAAATTCTCCAAGCCTTCATGTTTCACATTCTTGTTGTAATAGCCTAAGTTCTCGCACTTGGACAATCTTGAGGTCTAGGCTTTTTATTCTTGATTACACTTGCACTCAAAGTTTGTATACTTTATTATTAAGTTGTAATCTTGAATTTCTCTATCATCCAAAATAAGATATCCTTGTTAGTGTTCTTGTGGTAAGAACACACTTGGGTGATCTTAGGTGTTGAAGAGTGTGGTACCTTCATAGGTGTTGAAGGAAGATTGTGGTAATCTCCTTGAAGGTGTTGTAAAAATATTGTGGTAATCTTCAAAGGTGGTGTTGTAATAATTGTGATAATTGTTAATAAAATTCTTTTTCTTTTTCGAAATCCATCCCGGAGATACTGGGGTGGTAGAGCACATAGTCCCTAGGTGGGGTGAAGCTCTATAAATCATTGTGTGTTGTTTATTTTCCCGCACGTACATTTTTGTTATCATCTTTACATTCGAAAAAGAGGGCGTAAATTCGAAAATCGGCATAATCTATTCACCCCCACTTTAGATTATCGTAGCCACTTGGACTAACAAGTGGTATCAGAGCCAAACTCTTTGGCAAGCTCGTTCCACACCGCGAGTAAAAAGGAAAGATCCATGGCTACGAACGAAAGCTACCTCACCACCGGCACCTCCACCAACAAGCCACCGCTTTTTGACGCCAACAACTACGCATTTTGGTAAGACCGAATGGAGTACTTTCTTCAAGGGTGCGGGTTTGACATATGGAATGCCATCATTGAAGGAGTTGATCAACCAATCAAGAAATTGGAGGATAGCACCTCGGTTCTCAAAACTTTCAAGGAATTTGATGACAACGACAATAAGTCATTCTCTCTAAATGGTAAGGACTTGAATATTTTACATTGCTCACTCACCGCCACCGAGTACAACCGTATTCGAGGAATAAGGTCCGCACATGAAGTATGGGAAAAATTAGAAACCATCTATGAGGGCACAAAGAAAGTGAAACAAGCAAGAAAAACAATGCTTGTGAAAGCATATAAAAAATGGTGGAAAGGCTTGACAACATTATCAATCCTCTTGTGGCTCTTGGGAAGGTCATCTCCGAAAAAGACAAGGTGACCAAGGTCTTGAATACTCTTCCCGGCTCATGGTCCGAGAAAGTAACGGCAATCACGGAAGCACAAAATCTCGAAACACTCAAGTTTGATGAGCTCGTGGGAAACCTCCTCATTTATGAAGTCTATTTTAAGGAGAGGAAAAATTCTCAACCATCCACCACTAAACCGGGTATGCAAAATATTTCTAAAGGCTTAGCATCATCTTCAAATATTTCATATTATGCTAGTGATGAAGATGACGAGGAAACGACGACTCTTGTCCGAAAATTTGCAAAGTTTGTTAATAAAAATAAAGCAAGAAAGCCGAGAGACAATTCATGTTTCAAATGTGGAAAATCCGGGCACTACATAGCCGATTGCCCAAAAATTGCGGTAGAGGAGCAAAGAAGAAAAAGCCTTTTCCTAAAAAGAAGGCTCTAAATGCGGATGTCAAGACTTGGGATGAACTCCTTGCCACATCCGACGAAGAAGGAGAAACCGAACATGGTCTAATGGCCATAGACGATGAAAATAACGAGATACACTCTAATTCTTCAACTTCTTCTTTAGTTGATGAATTGCAATGTGATTTTGATGAATTGCAAAATGAATTCCAAAATTTGATTGTTAAATACAAGACTTTGAAAAAGAAGCATAAAGAGCTTAAAATTGAAAAGGATAAATTGTTTACTTCTTATGAATCTCTTGATAAAGCTCATGCTATCACTCTTACCAAAGTCCATACTCTTGAAAACGAAAAACAATCGTTCACAAATTATCTTGAATGTTTGAAAAAGGATGTGCACCGTTTTAACTTAAGTATCGATAAAGTTACAAAAATTCTAGATGCACAAAGAGGTGAGCATTCTAAATCAGGACTTGACTATAAACCTTTACAACCTATTTTAAAGAAAAATGACCAAGGTCCGACTTTCATACGTGCTAGTAGTTCCCACAATCTTATTTGCTTTTATTGTGGTAAAGTTGGACATTATGCTACTCATTGTAAATTGAAAAACAACTTTAGCTACTATTGGAGACCCAAAGGTCTCAAGGCTAACCCCCATGGACCCCAAAACTATAGGGTACCTAAAAATAATTCTTTTGTAGATTATAGGGGCTATAACAACAATGGAAGATTCAAAATGGCTCGTGGGCAACGGATGTTCACGCCATATGACTGGAAGGAGAGAACTTTTTACCAACATCAAGCTCCAAGAAGAGGGTATGGTCATGTTCGGCAATGGCAAAGGAAGAATTCTTTGAAATGGAGAAATTGGTAACTCTTCTTTCTCTCTTAGTAATGTTCTTTTAGTAGAAGGGCTTAAGTTTAATTTGATAAGTGTAATCCAACTTTGTGATTCAAATCATAATGTTATTTTCAATAAAGAAAAATGCCTTATTGTTAAAAACGATGAAAAAGGCAAGTCGGTTGATGAATCCAAGTATCGAGGTATGATTAGCAGTTTACTTTATTTAACCGCAAGTAGACCGGATATTTTTCATGTTGTATGCCTATGTGCTCGTTTTCAAAGCAATCCCAAAGAATCTCATATCAGTGCCGTTAAAAGGATTTTTCGATATTTGAAAGGCACTATTCAATATGGTTTATTTTATCCAAAGAATGAAATTTTTTCTCTTAAAGGTTATAGTGATTCGGACTATGCGGGAAATATTGATGATCGTAAAAGTACCTCCGGATCATGTCAATTTTTAGGCGATTACCTAGTTTCTTGGTTTTCAAAGAAACAAAATTGTGTTTCACTTTCAACGGCCGAAGCCGAATATATTTCCGCGGCCTTTTGTTGTACTCAATTGCTTTGGATGAAACAAACTTTAGCGAATTATAAATGTTCTTTTGAAAGTGTTCCTATTTTTTGTGATAACATATCCGCTATAAATATTGCTCAAAACCCGGTTCATCATAACCGTACGAAACATATTGAGATTCGACATCATTTTCTAAGGGATTGTGTTTCAAAATGAAAAATTGAGATATCTTTTGTTCCATCTCAAGATCAATTAGTGGATATCTTTAAAAACCGCTATCTTCCGAGACTTTTGCTTCAATACGAACTCGGTTAGGCATAATGCATATTGAATGAGGTCTATGTTTATATTTTGCACGTTTTTAAAACTTAGGGGTGAAAAATCGGATTTTTGGTTAAAAATTCGGGCAGAAACTGAACTGGTGTTCAGACACCGGTTGACAGAGAGGTCGACCGGTCGACAGGGTGCATGGACTGGTCGCCCTATCCGTCGACCGGTCGCCCTAGGTATTTTCAGCGATAAAAACATTTCTGTCATTCAAACTGTCATTTTGGTCTTTTTCCTCCAAAATCGAACCCCTTTGCATTCTTCACACACAATTCACTCAAAATGATTTTCTTTTTATAAATTCTATATTTTTGAGTTTATATAACTTATATTTCATCATTATTATCCGACTTCTCCGATTAATTGGTAAGAATTCTTCTTTTTAATCTCAATTGGGTTGAACCCTTGAGAATGTGCTCATATCTTGATATTTTGATGAAATTCATGTATTATGTGATGTATATGATGATTGTTGATGGATGAATGCTGTAATATTGTATTTTGTGATGAAATTTTTTGGCTTAATTGAATTACAAAGGCGTTATATATCTCTAGTTTTATTCGACGCACGCCAAGTGTTCGACAAAATATTTCTATGAAAAATTCATCACCTACATGATTCTCTCGATTTGAAAAGTCTTATAAGTTTATATAGATCATGTTTATCATTCAAATGAGCTTTCGCAAGTCAAATGATCAACTTTTCCCTTTTATTTGGAATTTAAGCTTCAATGTTCAAAACGCTCGATAAATCGATTAAATTGCACACTTTGATATGATTATGATGTTTTTATCGTGCTAACATTGTTTTTGATGATTCCAAAGAGGGGGAAACAGGAAAAATGCTCATATGCTCAAAGAAGCGGAAAAAAGCTTGCTAAAAAAGCTATAAGCTATGGCTCTTAAAAGCCAATAGCTGTGAATGACACTTTGTCCATTTGATGTATTATGGACTTTTATACTTGTCTAATGATGTCTCTTTGATAGGGGGAGCTTCTAAGCTCATGAAATTCAAGCTTATATTATAAAAGCTAAAGCTTTTAGCTTGTAGTTGTTTGCTTCTACTTATTTTTGTTATGCATGTTGATAGGGGGAGCTTATATAAATTGTTTTTGAAAAATCTTTGCTCCTATCCTTGTATTTTTACTTATGATAAATGTTGCTTGTAATGGATTGATGTTTTAGACCGAAAAAATGTGTTTTGTTTTAAAATCGGTCTCCTAAAAATTGTTTCATCAAAAAGGGGGAGTTTGTTAGAAAAATGTTTTTATCAAGATTTTGATGATTTTGTTTAAATGAGTTTTTACACCAAAACAATGTTTTTAAATGTTGTCCAAATAGTCCCAAATGATTTAAAATGTTTTTACTTATTTTTGGAGTATTTTTTGAAGTTTATTTTTGACAAAAAATTGGACAACACTTCTGTTTTGAGGCCAACCGGTCGCCCTATAGGGCATCCCGTATCTGAAGATGTTTTTTGAAATAGAAATGAGACGTTTGAAAAACTTCAGGAGGTCGACCGGTCGAACAAGAGGTCTACCGGTATCTGAAAGATTGCAAAAATAAAAACAAAACACTCAGACTTTGTAAAATGACTATGCGCCCAGGTTTTGTAGTCATTTTCTTCCTTTTCTCATATACGATACGATCCTTTTTTGGAACTTCTCCTTTCAGAGGACTAACAATATCCACATAAGTGAGTGTGACGTTGTCACCATCACTTTCAGATACACCTTCATCACCCACATCCTCAATTGTTGGGTTTGAGCCCACCACCTCAGTCTTTTGAACCACAAAAAGTAATAAATCAAGTTTTGAAGGGTTCAAAATCAAATGTGCAAAATCTTCCTGGCGGAGATAGGTAATGGGATGTGCAGAAATATTGGTTGGAAGGTCGAAAGGAACAATGGCAAACTTGTGGGGTATATCAGTTTTCAACTCATCCGAACTCGAAGAATCACCAAAGATAGGGCCAGTTTCATTTCCATGTGATTTCATGGGAGATTGGGAGGTAGGAGAGGAGGAGAGGAAGCAAAATGGGAGGAGGGTTGGTTGCCAGTGGGTTGCTTCAATGAGTCATTCACCTCTTGAACATCAATATCAACGAGGTTCCTAAACTGGTCGGCAACATGGTCGACAAGGAGATGGTCAGAAGAGTGGGTAGTTGAGGGAGCACAAGTTTCACCAATTTTTTTTTTTTTCGAAATTGAGCATCCAAAATGCTCCATGATACAATTCAACATGGACTCCTACTTGTTTTGTCTTTCTCGGAAGGTTGTTTCAATTTTATCGATTGTTGATAAGTGATAAATATGCATGCATTTAGAGGTATATTTTGGTGCATAATTGATACATGTGCATGGATATTAAGTATGTTTAGGTTAGATTCTCTTGTTGGGCATGATACTGCGTATCATTGTGTAGTTTTGTAGAAAACGGGTGCTATAGTTGAAGGATATCAGTAGAACGACCCAGACCAGAATGTCAAGAGCCAAAGGACAAATGAAGACACGAAGGAAAGAAGCATGGATGATAGAACAATATGGGATTGGTTTCAAAAATGTCCAAACGCGTCAACAGTTTTTAGCACTGGCAGTGTTTAGTATTTTGGCGATAACTTTCTCTACAAAATTGATATTGAGATGATTCAAGATGCTCAAAAGCTAAGAGAATGATACAAGTTTATGAAGTCCCGAGGAGCAAATTCACAGATTTGGCGATTCACATGGCCGTGTGAACTTTATTATTTCGGACATGGAGGAGGATAAGAATATACCATTGATTCTGGGACGACCATTCAAGCACTAATTGATGTCCAAAAAGGGGAGCTGACACTACGGGTAAATGATGAGCATATCTTATTTTCAATCTATAAAACAAGGTCTTTCCAAGAGGATATCGAACAATGCAACATGATAGAGGTCAAAACATCAAATTCATCTTAAGGACAAAATACAAAAGAAAGGCCAAGCCAATACACACGGCGTGTGATTTCACACGAACAGACCACGCGATTTGATACAGAAGCTGAAGACACACACAAGGGCACGTGAATTCACACGACCTGATCGTGCGAGTTGACTATGAAGATAGCACGGTGGACACACACAGGCATGTGAAATTACATGACCCGATCGTGCAAAATGCTCCTCCACATACTTATTTGAAGGACAAACTCCCTGCTTTGCTAGAATGAAAGCCCCATTCCAAACATCTTCGCTATGCATTCCTGGGAACAAGTGATGTCCATCCAATTGGAGGAACTTTTTTTCCCACTGAAGGAGCGAAATTGCATGAACGCTTTAAAGATTTCCAAGCGTAAGTATTAGAACAAATAAAAATAATAGAGTAATGGCAAAGTGGTCAAGACCATTATCCTCCACCACCTCATCCTCAATAGCCGAGTAAGTACTTATCATGCTTTCCTCTCTTTTGATATATTTCTTGTGTTTTTTGTGATGTAAAACGATTTAGGTTTTTTTTTTTGGGGGGGGGGACGGTGTCAAGAATGCACGGTAGTGTACTTTGGTATTTTTGCATATCATATAGGTTGCATGTAGATTCATATAAAATTTGCATAGGTTTTTCATTTATTTTGTAGGCACGTTTATCGCTTTAGCACGTTTACTACTTTTGTCTGAATTTGGTAGAACCATGGAATAAGAATGGAATCTTCATGTGTTTTAACTACAAATACTTGATTTTATGAAGATACGTACTTGGTGAGCATGTTATGAAGTTCGAGAAAAGATTTCTTTTGCTCATGTGCTATTGATTAAGAAAGTTGGGTGTTTGAGCATGTTGCGAAAAATAAGCCTGTGAGCTTTTGTGCCTATTACTGGTTTTATCATGTGCGGTCTTATTTTTACTGAGTGCGTCATTCGTGTTGTTTAAACTCTATAACTAGCATTGGTATCTTTATTGAAACCACATGTGTGTGCAATTTTTGAAGAAGATTTAAGGCCATTTTTGTTTAAGCCTGTTTAGCCCTAAAGCCTACCTATAAACTCATGATTCCCCAGTTAGCCAATTTGAGCCTGAGCCTTGAATTCTTGATAGCCACATTTTGAGCCTTAACTTGATATATTCGTATCCCAAAACTTGAGCTTACAGAGGTGTAAACGTTGCGGAAAGATGTGGTAGCAATTTAAAAAAAAAGATTGGTTATAGGGATGAGAGGTGAAAAATTGAGAGGATATTAGCTCGAAGGGAAAAAGTGACTAAAAAAAATGTTTTGTGTGTTTTTGTTAGTATTTTGTGTAGTTATTTTAATTTCATTTCTGTATTTTTCATAGTATATTTTGTGTTTTTGCTTGTGTGTTTGCGTGTTTTGTTGTTGAGTCTATTTTTGTGCGTGTTATGCTTGTTTTTGGTGGAAAAGTATAGGTAGAACGAAGAAGAAACGAAGAGTGGGCTAAGAGAAGTGAACAAGGAAGAAACTAGGCGAACGACCATCCAATGGCTGTTCATGTTGGAAAAAATAAAGGGAACGACCGTTCCCTAAGAATAATGCCGTTCGTGTTGGAAAAAATAAAGGGAACGACGGTTCCCTAGCCGTTCTCAAAGTAGAATACCGTTCGATGACCATTCCCTGGCCGTTCCCGAAGTAGTATGACGTTCGGTAACTGTTCAAGACAGAAAAATTGAACGTATATGTCAGTGATTTTATTGATTTTTAGTAGACTTCTTTTAGGATTTGGACTCTTCCAAGTTGTTAAGGCCTTTGGGCTTATAAAAGAAGAGTCTAGGCTTTAGATTTGGAGATATTCAAGCTAGAAACAAGATTTGGAATTCTTCTCTTCTCTTTCTCCCTCTCTTTCACGTTAGTTTTAGGGTTTTCTTGGGAGATCTCTTTACAACTTGAAAAAGTGTAATTCTTCTCCACCTTTATTTATCTATTTTATTTTCTTTTGATATTAATTGCTTCATGATGATGTTTGTGATTATTATCTCTTATTTAATTGAATTGATGAATTTCTCAATGAGCTAATTTATTTGTTCTAGGGTTAGGATACGCTGTTTTCCGTACACTCTGAAGGACTGGGTGAAAACTTGGCTTATGTCTCTACCTCCTAACTCTCTTACTGATTGGGAGGCGGTGTACAATAAGTTTATGGGCAGGTACTACTCTCAATCAGAAAACTTCAGATCTGCGAGGTAAGATAGCTACTTTTAGTCAGATGGAAGGCGAGCCTTTTCATGAGGCCTGAGATCGCTTCGAGAATTTACAGATTAAATGCCCACATCACCACTACCCATTGGAATTGTTAAACCAATTTTTCTATGATGGATTATCGCATAATTATCAATATATGGTTGACAATGCCGCAGGGGGTGACATGGGTGTACATACGGCCTAAGGAATCTATGATATTCTAGAGATGATGAGTGATAACTCACAACAAAAGAGTGCTAGAGGCAAACGGGCTGTCGTGAATGAAGTAGCTCCAAGTTACGATGTGACAAAGCAATTGGCTGAATTAACTAAGCAAGTATAATTGTTGGCTACAAGGGGGCATCCACTTGTCCCACCTTATGCCGAGTCTTGCGGGATTTGTGGTGAATGTGGTCATGGGCCAACGTTTGTAATTCTATCTCTCAAACGTACAATTCAGGTTGGCGGAACCATCCAAACTTTAGTTGGGGCAATTCACAAAATCCCTCTCATATCTATTCGAGGCCACCGCAACCCCAAGGCCAACCAATCAACCAATCAAGGGCTCCATCTATTGAAGAAAGCTTGAATTTATTTATTCAGGTCAGTCAACAAACACAAGAAGGTAACAATAGGCAGTTTGAATCAATGGAAGCTTCGTTTAAGCGTCTTGAGACTCAAGTTGGTCAATTGGCGACTCAAGTTGGTGAGATAGCTCGACATGTCTTTAAGCAGGACACACTTCCTAGTCAACCAGCGCAAGCTCAATCCATCACCGTTCTTGAATTTGATGAGATTTTTTATCATGAAATTGAGATTCCTTATTCTACTGTCTCGCCTAACCCTACATGTGTCACAAAAATAGTAAAGGAAGATGATGCAAGTAAAGAAAAAAGGAATACGGAGGCAAGTAAGGAATTGTCATTCCACGAAACTGATAATCTCCACAAACCTCATATTCGATCCCTGAGTCCACTCCCAAAGCAACAAGATCCTGGTGGTCTCATTGTTAATATTTCTTTTGGGAATGGTAAGAAAGTCGCAGGTGTGCTTGATCTTGGAGCTGGAATTAACCTTATGCCTTATTCTACATTTAGACAATTAGATTTAGGGGAATTGAAGTCCATTGGGTTATGTTTGCAACTTGCTGATAGGTCCATTAGGTACCCTACAGGCATTGTTGAAGATGTTTTAGTCCAAGTAGGTGATTTTCAAATTCTCACTGGTTTTGTTGTCTTGGATACGGAAAAGGATAAAGGGAATCTTAAAGACCATACTATATTATTGGGTACACCATCATGGCCACAACCAATACTTTGATTGATGTCAAAAATAGAAAAATGAGTATGAATGTTTTGGGAAAAACTGTAACATTTTCAATTTTTGATATAGCTCATAGTCCTACATGCATCTTGAATGATGCTTTTATTGTTGACTCTACCGATTTGGCTGTGAAAGATGTTCTATGGGAAGACAATATGATTCAAAGCGCAAGTCAACCGAATAAAAATTCCAAGGTGGTGGTAGAGGTCTTGCTCAATGACCCACCATGAATTTCTCCATAGGTATCGTCAAGCTAAAGACATTAAATAAGCGCTTTTTGGAAGGCAACCCAAGTTCTTTTTATTTATTTATTTTTCTCTTTTTTTTATATTTTTTTCGACTAACCGTATCTAATGGTTTGGTTGAGTTTTTTTCTCTTTGTGTATAAATAGATATATATATAATAATTATTTATAAAACAAAATAAGAAATATAAGGAGCAGTGGCGAATGACCGTTCGCTAAGCAGCTAAATGCCGTTTGGTTCCCGGTCAGCCTAGCCCGTGCGTAGCAGTCGCACGCCGTTCGCCTCCTGTTCAACTAACATTGGGCTTTGTCGGTACATTGTTCGGTGGCCATTCGACACTGTTCACTAAAACAATTGAAAAATATGCATTTTCATCTTGTTTTTATTAGAGTTTATATTTTTGGGTATTTTTGTTCTCCTTCACATGTCTTTTGGAGGATTGTTGGCATGCGTTTTTGGACTTAACTACTTTGCCGTTATCACATTTATCAGGGACGTCTCTTTTTTCCTTCTCTTTTATTTTTACGCATTAAGGTCATTGCGTGATTTAAGTGTGGGGGAGCGATTGGTTGCTGTTTAGGTATTATAGTTGCATGTGGTTATTTCTTTTACTGGGCCCTTGATAGTTTAAGCTTAATAATAGTGTTGTTTAGCTAACCTGAAATAGATGTAGCAATTTGAGTTTTGATTATAAAATAACACCATAAATTTGATACGTAGGATTTGACTAAAATGTTAATCAACCCTTGTGATAGACAAATAAGGCGATGGTTAAATGATAGTTTAGGTTGTGGGGCTTGAATTGCGAAGTTTCATCGATGTGAATTAAGTTAAAACTCTGTTTTGATTTGTATGTGTACACAATATTCCTAGCCTTGCGAACAAATAAAAAAAGAAAAAAAAAAAAAACAACTAAAAAAAGGGTGTGCCAAATTAAAAAAAAAAGAAAGCAAAGAAAAAATAAATAAAGCAATTGAGATTATAATCCGCTGGTTGAGTCGCTTAGTAACTAGGAGCATTCATGAGCCCCATGTTTGTCTTTTACGTAAAATGGCAGCTCAAATATGAGTATGGGAAACCACCCTAGGAACCTTTGGAAAAAATCCGAAGTTTATATCTAGTGGAAGAGTATCTCAAGCGTTCTAGCGGAAAAAATATATCGAAAAAAAAAATAGTTCATGGCTAGTAAGGAGGGTCGAACACCTTCACTAAGTATTAACCTTAGCCGAATGAGTCTGTTGTGAAGGTTGGGGATCAACGCAGGATAATCCGAGGTGGATAGGACGTGGTGTGATGAATGAATTGACTCTCAAATTGAACATAATATTTCTTGTAGGATTTATAGGCGTTATTATTTGCTTGAGGACAAGCAAAAGACTAAGTTTGGGGGAGTTGTTTTGTGTGTTTTTGTTAGTATTTTTTGTGGTTATTTTAATTTTATTACTATATATTTTATAGTATATTTTGTGTTTTTGCTTGTGTATTTGCGTGTTTTGTTGTTGAGTCTATTTTTGTGTGTGTTATGCTTGTTTTATATGGAAAAGTGTAGGTAGAACAAAGAAGAAATGAAGAGTGGGCTAAGAGAAGTGAACTGTAGGTCCCAAGGGGTGTGGTGTAAGGTTTAGAAGAGAGGTTGAATAAACCTTACCAAATTTTCGATTTTAGTCCTTTTAAATAGTTTAACAGAGTTGACTCAAATCAGTTGTGTCCTTGGGGGACAACTAAGTTGGCTATTCAGCTAAGTTACCCACTCAACGACTTTCGATAGAGTCATTGATAGTATAACTCGGCTACTTAAACCAAATACTTAACTTGGCTGATTTGGTTTTTATAGCGGAAGACTTAACACCATTTGATTGATTTTAAGCTTGTTTTAAACACTTGATTTTTAGCACCTAGTTATTTATCAGTTGGATAGCAAATGTATACTAACAACAGATATAAGTAAATATGCAGGAATGTAAATTGTTGAAAGTAAATTGACACAAGTATTTTATAGAGGTTTGAAGATGGGGAATTCTTCTAATCCTCTCTTCTCCAACTCCTGGAGGAATCCACTATATAACAGATTAGTTTACAAAGCGGTTATCAGTTTGGAGACAACCTTGATCACACAGTTGGTTTCTCTTGCGACTCAGCTTCTTCACAGGGCAGCTGCCTTGCTACTTCAGCTCACTTCTCAAGTTCTTGGATTTGATCACGAAGCCTTCCAAAAAACCTGATAATGGTTCGACCTTGAACCTTTCTAAAATCCTTCAACTTGAAAAGTAGACCCCTTTTGTTTCTTCAAAAGTTTCATCTTCAACTGGTTGAAGTTATCGATCCTTATTACAGATGAATGAAAAACAAGAGGACAAGAAGGCGGACATTGGTAGTTGTCCAGAGGGGCTAGTGACCTCATGGGAGCTATCGCCTGGCTAAGACGTGGTGGTCCTTAACCCTTAATATAAAACGAAAAAGAGAAGGCATGCCAAGTGGAGAAGGTGGCTCCATACGGGATTTCACAACTTGTGTTGGATTGAGTTTCTTCAAGTTTAAGGCTTGAGGAATTACTTGAATTGCTTTGAGAATATTTCAGATTACTTGCTTGAATAATGCTTGCTCTTGCTAGGTTCAGGTAATCAAGGTCACCTTTTCTCAATAGCTTCCTCATCCTTTTATAGTGCACATTTGAAGTTTGCCCGTTGAAGAGATAGGCTAGTTTCAAATGTCACTTTGTGTTCGTTGGCTTGTCCTGTCTTGGTCTGCAGCCTTGGTGATGTTGACCTTTCCCCGTATTAAATGACATTCCAGCATTGCAGGTTTCTAACACTAGGTGCAGTGTTTCCCATTGGCTTATCCCTTTTGCACAATTCTGGGTAAAACAGTTTAAGACCTGGCAGCTTGACATATACTATTTCGAGTAATATTCTTGACTTGAGTCTATTCCAATCATGGGATTGACTCAACTATCATTTCAACTGTTAGACTTGGCTTCTTGAGTTGACTTAATTGACACTTCTCACAGCTGTTCCACAGCTGACTCTCCTTCAGTCGAGTCCTTGACTTCCTTCTAGGCCATACTCAGCTGATACACAACAAAGTCTTCATTCCAGTCCGCAGTTGACTTCTTGTAATCTTTGACATAGCTGACTTAACTCGGCTCATCGAGTCCTATCTATTACAATGGATAATTACAAGGAAAATTGGGTGCCAACTTCCTAGTTTAAGTTTTACATGGTATCATCAAAATCTAACAAATAAATTTCCTAACAATTTCCCTTTTTTGATGATGCCAAAACTTAAAACATTCAAAATAAGTAAACAACAAACATACAAGCAGTGCAATAACAAAGAATGTATGCTTTAAATAATCATTTTATTGATCATAACATTCTTGTCCTTTACAAAGCTGTTTACAACAAGTATCTGAGCTTTTTATATAAACATGACAATACAATGTATATCTAAGCTAAGATACATACATAGTGAAAATTACAGGGAAATTAACTGAGCTTATTACAGAAGACTTACATTAAAGTATTTACAACAAAATACATGAAGGGGTTCGCAACACACTTCAACGCCTTTGCTGCTTCCTTCTTATTTCTTCTTCATCAGCTCTCTTATTGTCATCTTCTGGCCTCCTTGTCTTCTTTTCTTCTTCATCTCTCTTCTTCTTTTCGTAGGCTCGTTTGGTAGCAGGGTCATCCCTTTGCTTCCTCTCAAGCCATCCTCTTATAGACCTTTCATTTTCTCCATCTCGCCTCTTTTTGGCTTCAGCTAACTTGCGTGCAACTTCTAGATTTGCAAGGTGATCATGTCCAGCTCAGTATGTGATCCATTTCTTATGTGGATCAACATACGTTACATCTTTGGGTCTTGGCCGTGGTTGAGAACCACTTCCACCGCTACCATGTCATCCCCGTCCTGACTCAGCTCCTCTTCCTCTTGGCGTATAGTGTATTGGGGCCTTAGACTTTCCAGCCGAGTGACTGCTGGAAGTCTGTTGCTTCTCAGCTGATTGACATACTTTGAATCCCTTCTCCCAATATACATCCCACGCTTGAGGTAGAGTCATTCCTTAAAAATATCCTTCTGCTTCAAGAGTTTGAAACTTTTTATGTGGATTTGGGCTCAGATCCAGCATCAGGCATTGCTATGTCCTTCGGGGGCTTGATCGCAACATAGTCTTTTCTGGCTGGAGGACCACCATATTTCTTCAAAAGCTCTTCCATGCGAGCTGACTGCTTCTCAACTAATTCATCAAATGCAGCTTCGATGGCCTTCCTTTTATCTTTCATGACCACCGCAACTTTCTCAACAGATAGGTTCAGGGGTAGCTTGCTAAGAATTGAGGCCGTGACTTCACCTAGCTGTTGTTTGATAAATGGTTTTATCATGATTTTGATGATTTTGTTTTTACACCAAAACAATGTTTTTAATTGTTGTCCAAATACTCCTAAATGATTTATAATGTTTATACTAAATTCTCGGAGTATTTCTTCAAAGTTATTTTCGATATAAATTGGACAACACTTTTGATGATTTTATGTTAATGTGTTTTTATACCAAAACAATATTTCTAAATGTTGTCCTAATACTCCCGATCGGTCTAAAATGTTTTTACTATTTTTCAGAGTATTTCTTGAAGTTTATTTTCGATATAAAATTGGCCAACACTTTTGTTTTGAGGCCAACCGGTCACCTATAGGGCATCCCGTACCTGAAAGTTGTGAAAAACAGTGAATAAGCTATTTGCTGAAAAAAGGCTGGTTGACCGGCCAACAGGATGGTAGACCGATATAGTCGACCTGGCCGTCAACGGGTGGCGCCAACCGGACATCATCAACCGTGCACAGGGAGCAATTTCAAACAAAACTTCCTGACTCGTTTTTGGTCTTGCTCGACCGGGGCGTGGGGTCGACCGGTCGAACCCCACATTGACCGGTCGCCCTGTGTAAATGTGTATTCTTATTTTCAAACGTCTATTTGTGTGCGACTGGTCGCCCTCAAGTTTGACAGCAAATTTCTGACCGTTTGACAACAAACAACTTTTCCTTATTTTGTGGGATGGATTTCTAACAGCTATTTTCTTCAATTGTCTTGCAATTTTTTTTACAGATTTTCAATCCCCAAGAGAGCCTATCAATGATCAATCATCTCCTATAAATAGAGGAAGATTTGAAGTACAACAACAAGAGAGAACAATACAACACAACAAGAAATACTCAAGCAAACACTTGGTCTTATATTGTCATTATTCTTGTTGTAATTTGTCTAGCTTATCACTTTCACATTCTTGAGGTCTAGGCTATTCTTGATTACACTTGCACTCAATTGTATAATTCATCATCAAGTTGTAATCTTGAATTTTTGGGTAATCATTCAACACAAGATATCATTGTGAGTGTTCTTGTGGTAAGAACACACATGGGTGATGTAGGTGTTAGGTGTAAGAAGATTGTGGTAATTTTCTTGTCGAGGTGTTGAAGAATTTGGTATTCTTCAAGGTTGAAGATTGTGGTAATCTTCACAAGGTGCCGTTGGAGATTGTGGTAATCTTCAAGAGAGATTGTGGTAATCTCAAAGGTGGTGTTGAAGAAGAGTGTGGTGCTCTTCAAGGTGTTGTTGTAAGTTGAATTTGTATTAGTTTTGGTGATTAATAAAATTCTTTTTCTTTTTTGATATTCAAGGTAGAGCACGTAGTCCCTAGGTGGGGTGAAGCTCTATAAATCGACGTGTGTTGTTTACTTTCCGCACCTTTATTCTTGTCTTGGCGTATTTGATTCGAAAAAGAGGGTAAAGTCGAAAAGATGGAGATAATCTATTCACCCCCCTCTAGATTATCGTAGCCACTTGGACTTACAAGTGGTATCAAAGCCAAACTCTTTGGCAAGCTCGTTTCACATCGCGAGTGAAGAGGAACGATCGTCGGCTACGAATGAAGCTCATCTTTCCGGCACCTCCACCACCAAGCCACCTCGATTTGATTCCAAAAATTTTACATTTTGGAAGAAAGAATGGAATGCTATTTACAAGGTTGCGGATTTGATATTTGGGATATCGTCATCAATGGAGAATCCATTCCGATGAAAGACACACCATACACCTCCAAGGCTCTCAAGGAGCTCAATGATGAAGAAAAGAAAATCATTTCCTTAAATGGTAAAGCTCTCAATATTTTGTATTGTTCAATTACTAATTTGGAAAATGATTTCATTGTAGGAACTCGATCGGCTCATGAAGTATGGCAAAAATTAGAAGCCATTCATGAAGTATATGCAAATGATAGGAGCAACTCAAAATCATCTACTTATCAAAGGGATACAAGGTAAAATCTAAGGAACAAGCTTTTACAACTTCCAACTATGAAGTAGTCGAACAATGTCTTATGGGCATCGAAGAAGAAAACGAGGTATGTCTTAAACCCTCTACTTCCTATGATATTGTTATACAAAATGATTATAGTGATTTACAAGATGATTTTGATGACCTTCAAAATGAATTCCAAAGTTTACTTGTTAAGTACAAAAATTTGAAAAAAGAATTCAATGTTTTGAAAAATGAAAAGGATAGTTTATCTACTTCCTATGAATCACTATCATGTGCTCAAACCACCACACTTAACATGGTTAGAAACCTTGAAAAAGAAAATAGTACTCTTGTTGAGGATATTAATTGTATGAAAAAGGATTTATCCAAATCCAACTTGAGTACCAATAAAATGACCAAGATTATTGATATTCATAATTGTGATAAAGGACTTGATCATAAGCCTAGTGTTGTTAATTATGTGAAAAGAAATCAAGTCCCTATGCATGTTGGTCATTATGCTCCAAAAATTATTACTTGCTTCTATTGCGGTAAAAAGGGTCATACGGTAAATACTTATCGGGCTAGAAATAACTCTAATTATTTTTGGAGACCTAAAAGTCTCAAGGCTAATCCCAAAGGACCCAAGCACTTGAGGGTACCACAAAACAATGTTATATTAGGTACCCGGCGGAATAAAAATCAAGGAAAATTTATACCGCCTAGAAGACATCAAATGAGCGTCTCATTTGATCAAAGGAGAAGATATCACCACATTGAATTTCCAAGAGAAAGACACTTTCAAAAATGGGAAGGCCACAATGCTTGGAGATGGATCAATTGGAGAAGCCATCATCAACAAGATGATTTTCAAAGGGGAAGATATCATCAACAACGGGAACGACACAACCCATGGAAATGGCGTAATTGGTAAACCGTATCTCCCCACTTAAATATGTATTTTATTTAGTTATTATGCATGTCTTTATTTGTGCCTATATTTTCAAAATGAGTTTTCAAAATATTTATTTTTAAAATTAAGGTCTTCAATATATATTTGTGTTTTTAAAAATTCTTTGAAAAGAAGACCTTGTATGATGCTTATATTAAACTCTTGTGTATTTGCTTAGACTTAATTGATTTATCATTTCTTATGAATTTTTATGGCATGAGCTTACTTGCGATATCTTTTATTGTTTTAGCCTACACTTGTATCATTTTTGTTTTGTGCAAGTCTTGTTTAAGAATTGTGTAGGATTCATATATTATCACAAATGGCCATCTACGTCATAATATGTCAAGAGTAACATGAACTATCGAGGTACGCTCACTATTGTTATTCATCTCTTAGATTCGATATAATTTTGTCATATGCCTATGTGCTTGTTTTTCAAGTTATTTCAAAGTATTTCATACAAGTGCCATTAAAAAGGATTTTTTTTTGAAAGGCACTATTTGATATTTGATTGGTCATATTCATTCTTGTCAAAACTCTTGTTCAAATGCTTCCTTTAAATGAGGCCTCAACTATTTGCTCTCGGATTTTCAAATTCAAAAGAGACCTTATATAGCTTTCTATAAGCTTGTTTGAACTTACATGTTGTATTATATTCTTGATGATTTTCTTTAAGCATAGTATGTGTTACTTGCTATAGTGTCTCTACCATTCGATATTACTATGCTCTTGTGCAAGATTCTTTGTTGAGATTTTGCAACAAGTTTGATGAACAAGACAAGGTTAGTAGCTCAATGATATTGTCAAGAAGAAGGTAATGATTTTGATGTAATATTTGCACTCATAGCTCATTTAGAAGATACTTGCATTTTTACTTGCCCATTATCGTTTTAAGAAAATTTTAAGCTTTACCAAATGGATGTTAAATCCAATTCTCTAAAATGGTTTTATTCAAATAGAAGTCTATGAAAAACAATCGGGGTTTTGAAAATTCTTAGGCCAAAATGATTTGTATAAAAGGCCTTATTATGTTTAAAACAAGCACCCCATATATGGTTTGATAGACTTAGCTATTTTTGCAAAATGATTTTACAAGAGGTAAAGTTAATCTACTCTCTTTGTTTCTTGAAAAAGGGCAAGAATGCTTACTTGTACAAATTTATGATATCATTTATGGTGCTACTAATGAAGTTTTGTACAAGATATTTTCTAAGTTGTTGCAAGGTAAATTCAAGATGACCATGATGGAGGAGCTCAATTTCTTCATTGGAATTCAAGTTCAACAATGCCAAGAAGGTGGTTATATTCTATACTCAGAGTATACAAAAGAAGAAGTGAGTCATTGAAGAAAAGAACCAACTCAACCTCTATGACTACAATGTAAAGATTGACAAAGGTTGAGGAAGGCATATCGGTCGACAAACAAAATCGAGGTATGTTTATCTTCGTTTATTACTCTTTTAGACTCGACATTTTCTATACCTTATGTCTATATGCTCGAGTTCAAAAACAATCCCAACGAATCTCATTAAAAGTGTCGTTAAAAGAAATTTTCAAATATTTGAAAGGCATTTTTTTTACTTGTTGTATCCAAAGTCTTAAAACGTTCTTATTTTCGGGATAACAAGTCCAGTGATAATAATTTTTCAAAATATGGTTCGTCGTAATCGAACTAAACATATTGAGATTCGATATCTCTTTCTAAGGGATTGCATGTTTAATAAAAACTTGAGATGTGTTTAATTCCATCTCAAGGATAACTCGCGGAATTTTTAATCGCTCACCGCCGAGTATTTTACCTCATTTCGAGCTTGATTATGACATAATGTATATTGAATGATGTCTATCTTTGCATTTTGCACGCTTTTAAGACTTATGGGCGAAAAATTGGATTTTTGGATCAAATTTCGGAATTTCAAAATAGGACGGTAACAGTGGGCTTCCAGGGTCTGGGCCGACCGGTCGCCCATACCCTGGACCGGTCGCCTTAAGAGATTTTTTGGTTAAAATCTGTTCTGTTTCTAGACTTTTGCCATTTTGGTGTTTTTCTTCTCTATTTCGACCCCTTTGACATTTTCACACACAATTCACTTCAAATGTGTTTTGTTGCATAAAATTCATATTTTGGGGATTATCTAGCTCGAATATCATCATCATTGCTCGTCTTCACCGATTAAATGGTAAGAATTCTACTCCTCTATCTCAATTGGGTTGAACCCTTGAGAACTTGGCTTATATGTGTATCTCTTGATACAATTCTTATACATTTGTGTTGAGCATGATGATTGTTGATGGATGATATTTACAAAATTGTTTTTGGTGATGAAAAAACTTGGCTTGATTACATTTACAAGGGCTGTATATATCTTTTTCAATCTTTGACGCCCGCCAAGTGTTCGATAAAATGTTTCAATAAACAATTCATCACCTACATGATTCTCTCGTTTTCAAATGTCTTATATATTTATAGAGATCATGTTTTTTGCAAATCAAATGAGTTTTCATAAGCTTCTACAAGTCGTGTGATCGACTTTTTCCTCCTATTTGGTCTATAAGCTTCAATGTTCAAAATAGCTCGATACATCGGTTTAGTTGCGCACTTTGATATGATTATATGATGTTTTTATCGTGCTAACATTCTTTTTGATGATTCCAAAGGGGGAGAAACAGGTTATAAGCTTATTAGCTCATAAAAGCTAAGTTAAGCTAAACAAAAGAAGCTATAAGCTATGGCTTCCTAAAGCCATTAGTTGTGCATCATACTTAGTCCAATTATTGTATTATGGACTTGTATACTTGTCTAACGATGTTTTGTTGACAGGGGGAGCTTATAAGCTCTTGTACTTAAGATCAATATGTAAAAGCCAAGCTTTTAGCTTGTGGTTGATTGCTTTTATATTACTCTTGTTGTGCATATTGATAGGGGGAGCTTTTGCTATATGTGTTTGAATTTCTTTACTCCCATCATTGTGATTATATTGCGTGGAATGTTGTCGCTCACAATGGATAGTTCTTTTTAACCGGTAAAATTGTTTTGTTTTCAAAATCGACCTCGTTATAATTGTTTTGGTTTGTAATCATCAAAATGGGGGAGATTGTTTGATGAATGGTTTTATCATGATTTTGATGATTTTGTTTTTACACCAAAACAATGTTTTTAATTGTTGTCCAAATACTCCTAAATGATTTATAATGTTTATACTAAATTCTCGGAGTATTTCTTACAAGTTATTTTCGATATAAATTGGACAACACTTTTGATGATTTTGTGTTAATGTGTTTTTACACCAAAACAATATTTCTAAATGTTGTCCTAATACTTCCGATCGGTCTAAAATGTTTTTACTATTTTTCGGAGTATTTCTTGAAGTTTATTTTCAATATAAAATTGGACAACACTTTTGTTTTGAGGCCAACCGGTCGTCCTATAGGGCATCCCGTACCTGAAAGTTGTGAAAAATGATGAATAAGCTATTTGGTCTTTGAAAAAGGTGGACCGACCAACAGGGTGGTAGACCGGATGTATGGTCGGCCGACCGGCGTCGATCGGTGCTTGGGAGCAATTTCAAATGAACTTCCTGGACTCGATTTTGGTCTTGCTTGACCGGCCAGGGCATGGGGTCGACCGGCCGAACCCCCCGTCGACCGGTCGCCCTGTGTAAATGTGTATTCTTATTTTCAAACGTCTATTTGTGCGCGACCGGTCGCCCTCAAGTTTGACAGCAAATTTCTAACCGTTTGACATCAGACAACTTTTCCTTATTTTGTGGGATGGATTTCTAACAGCTATTTTCTTCAATTGTCTTGCAATTTTTTACAGATTTTCAATCCCCAAGAGGAGCCTATCAAAGATCAATCATCTCCTATTAATAGAGGAAGATTTGAAGTACAACAACAAGAGTGAACAATATAACACAACAAGAAATACTCAAGCAAACACTTGGTCTTATTTTGTCATTATTCTTGTTGTAATTTGCCTAGCTTATCACTTTCACATTCTTGAGGTCTAGGCTATTCTTTATTACACTTGCACTCAATTGTATAATTCATTATCGAGTTGTAATCTTGAATTTTTGGGTAATCATTCAACACAAGATATCCTTGTGAGTGTTCTTGTGGTAAGAACACACTTGGGTGATCTAGGTGTTAGGTGTAAGAAGATTGTGGTAATCTTCTTGTCGAGGTGTTGAAGAATTTGGTATTCTTCAAGGTTGAAGATTGTGATAATCTTCACAAGGTGCCATTGGAGATTGTGGTAATCTTCAAGAGAGATTGTGGTAATCTCAAAGGTGGTGTTGAAGTAGAGTGTGGTGCTCTTCAAGGTGTTGTTGTAAGTTGAATTTGTATTAATTTTGGTGATTAATAAAATTATTTTTCTTTTTTGAAACCCATCCCGGATATACTGGGGTGGTAGAGCACGTAGTCCCTAGGTGGGGTGAAGCTCTATAAATCGACGTGTGTTGTTTACTTTCCGCACCTTTATTCTTGTCTTGACGTATTTGATTCGAAAAAGAGGGTAAAGTCGAAAAGATGGAGATAATCTATTCACCCCCCCTCTAGATTATCGTAGCCGCTTGGACTTATAGCTGTGGGGTTTCAACATATATCAATTTTAAATTCTTTGAACTTCCTTCCTCCTCAGCTGTGTCACCTCCCCTTTTCACTTCTTCTTTTAATCCATTCAGGGCCTCATCTTCCCCCTTTTTGGCATCATCACCAAACGAAAGGGTTAGCCCAGGGAATAGTCCATTGAAGAGAAAATCCAGTCGGCTGTTTGCCGAGTCTTGTTTGGAGTCTGCTGCGGAGTAGGCTTTGTGAAACTCGGAACGAGTAGCCTTTGATTCAATTGTTTATTTTCATCTCCGCCATCAAAAGACTGAACTTTTCATTCATGTTGTTCTCCAGACGAGTGATCTCAGTCTTGTCAAAGTGATGTAGCAGCTCCAAATCCGACTTCTGGGAAGTTTCCATCCTTACTATATGCTCCTTCATCCTCTGCTGATACATTGAGGTGTCCGCACTCCAAACAAGAATTTTGGCAAATAGGGCCTTGAAGTAACAAACCTGCTCCAAACGCATGGCTGCCTGATGTGCATCCCATTCCCTTATACGCACTATAATCCCTCTACAGTCTACTGTGAGGGTAGCATCCCGATTATCTAATCGTAAGTCCATAAATGCCTGGTGGCATTCCATCTTCTCAATCTCTTCGCAGATCTTCTTGAAGGCTTCACGAACTCAGCTGTCGGATTTGACTTAGCTGCCAGCCACTCGGCATCGAAATTGAAGTCCACTGGCACAATCGTATCTGTGGGAATGATGGGCTGTTCATGCATAGTATATTTCTTGAGATTTGCAACAGATTCATCCTCCATGCCGGGCAGTTTAGCAGTGAATGGGAATATATCTTCAAAAACATCATTACGAACAAATGGGATCTCCATGTCTGCTTCCTGAGGAGCCTTCCCTTGTTCTTGATGCGTAGAACTAGCTCTCTGTGCCTCGGCTGTGGAAGCATCATCGGCAGATGTTGGTGCAGCTGTGAAAGCCTGCGATTAAGCTGTAGGAGTCGTTACTTGTGGAAACCTACACAGCTGACTCCTTCGTAGCTGGAGCATTTATAGATGTTTGCTCAGCTGACCGAGCCTCAACTGTCTTAACAGCTTCTTCGGTCTCAGTGTGTTCTTCTAATTGAGTAACCTGGTCCTCAGCTGTATCATCAGTGTCATTGGAGTATGATAAAGCCTTTGGATTTGGCTCATCATCGAAATTGAACCTCATTCGAGCTGTCTTATCACTGACTTGGCTCTGAGATTTGAGAACATCCTCAGCCTTGTCCCTGAAGAATCTTTAGGGTGAGTGGACTCGGCTTTATCCTCCAATCCTAAAAATGATGTATCAATGTGCTATTGGGAATCGTGAAGGGCGCTGATCTCCTCTTCTGCTGCTCCTTCAAGTTGAGAAATGTTCTATTCAGTCTGCTCTTTACCTAGGGAAGTCAACCTCCCTTAGGCCTTCATTACCCCCAGTAGTCTCAACTGCTGCAGGCCCTTCAATAATCCATTCGACAGTCTAAACTGTCTTAGGGTCTTCGACAATCCCTTCGACAGACGTAGCTATCTTAGGGTCTTCGACCGTGGCATCCATCAGAGTCTCAACTCCTTGGATTGCACTTTCATGACCTAGAGTCTCGACTCCCAGGGTATCTCTATCCTTTGCCTTATGTGTTGAAGCAACTTCATCGGCCTACAAAGCAGTTGACATCTCAGCTGAGACAGACTCAACTGTCTGAGCGTCGTTAATGTTACTCTGCAGTTATGTGATTTTCTATTCTTCGCCTCCAAACCGCAGTGTTTGGTCTCCCACAACTTCCTCCGACCTTGTTGTGGTGGAGAGAGTTTCCCCCTCAGCCGACGCACCAACTGAGTGAATGATGTTGGGGTCACTCTTCTCCTGAGACGCGGCTACTGTGTCCTCTGAGTGTACAACTGAAAGGGCAGGTGTCTAAACATCTTCTTTAGGGGTAGGCTTGGCTTGGGGGCCCAAAGTTCCAGCCTCATTGCCATGTCCCTGAGAGCCATCAGTTGAGTGCACTGGGGACGTGGTTGCAACAATATCCATTGCAATCAGCTGCGCCACTCCCAAAGGACCAGTCCTAGGAGAGACATTGGATGACTCTCTAGGACCCTCTAGAAGACTCCACTACAAGAGTTTTATGTTAATTAATGAGAAGTAAAACTTGTTTCTGTGATATGACAAGAGGAAAGCTTCTCGGCGGTGATAACAAAGCGGATATCCTCTCTCGGAAAAGAAGAGCACAAACCTGAAGCGGCAAATATTGCTCTGTTAGTACAAAGGTTCTGTAAATATTGTATGAAGTCTTCAATATCAAATTGAATGTGAGGTTTATCCTCCTGTGTATCAATGAGGAATTTGGGTGTTAAATTATATGCTAATTCGTTTTAATCTAGAGAATTCTTTTGTACAATGATAACCTTATCAAATAGTACATGTGCTGAAATTCTTTGAACTTCAAGGAATAGATCTATCTATGCATTTAGCTCTAAAACTGCCTATTTTAATGTTAATTGCTATAATTCCCTTCAACTAAGATTTGGCAATAATTTTCCAATATAATAGTCATCTAGTTATTGACATATATTCTACAGTGGAAACAAATGCTACCTATGGAGTATGGACTTCTTATGATTGTTTTCATGTTGTTAAATGTTAACTTATCTCCTCTTTTGCTTAGTGTTTATGCCTTTACAACCCTCGTACAATTTCATATTATTGTATGCAGAATCCAGTTGCTAGATGGCATATGGCATTGCTTTTTCAACAGATGGGGCTTATATAGCAACAATAGGAAGGGATGGTATTTTCATTGTCTGGCCTCCTTTCCATATTTACATTTTATAATATTGATTTGTTCGTCTTTATTTATAGGTGAGCAAAATTGATGAATGCAGGTTCCCTCCTAGTGTTTGACAACAAAAATGAAGAGCTTATTTGCGGTGGAAAAAGCTATTCTGGTGCTCTTTTGTGTTGTGCTTGGAGGTGAGCTAATTTAAGCAACTAGCTTGAGATGATTGTGCTTGTACTGTGTTATTATATGTACTTGTGAATTTAAGCAATATAGGATTTGTTTAGATTTGAGGATTTCTTATAAAGAAATTGTCTTGAAACTCTGCCTTGACAAAGAATGCCTATTAACCGTTTGATAAAATGCCTCAGTCACTTTGTTTGCTTTACTCCCAATTGGGCTGATCCCATATGCACTATGTTGGAGTGTTTTGCTTCAATTTGTTGGATTTTACATGATTTGAAGCTTGATTAACAACACCTTTGCCTATCTACTTGCATCATTTCCATTTTATACGCAATAGGCAATGTTTACTTCAACTCACTGTCTCCTTGAGCTTGAGCTATTTGTGGCCATTGTTTTATATTATTTCTTCAATGATTAATGCATCTCTTTTTCTTTGCTAGACTTGATCATGGTAAAGAGAACGAGCAAATGCAAGGAAGCTGCTTCTAGATCTAATGATTATGACCTGGTTCGTTTTCGTAGCCTGGACTTTCAAAAGAGATTCTTGATCTTGGATTATATGAGTTTTTCTGAGAAAAAATATGTATGTTTGAATTGATAGCTTAAAGAAAGTTTTGAAAGTGCTTCCTTTGTCAGATGAGAGCCTATTTGTGTTTTCTTCATTTATGTACTGGATCAATTTTGAGTTAGAGTGTTTATCGTTTTTTTGCCTGGCTAATTTTTTTTATATGTAACTGTCATTTCTAATGCCAAAAAAAATGTTAATTTTGTAACTTATATTTATCTGCTATATTTATCCATCTCCCCTGCTACATTCAGTGAAGAAAGAAACAGTTCATGGCTTTAACTGGTTCAACTGAAAAGGAAATTTGAAAAGTTTGACATTTTAGTAAAAGGGGTTTTGAATTGACAGAAATTACATGAGATTCAAATAATTAGTCACACGTTTGACCTGACTGACTTTTGGTCTGAAAGGAAAAGAAATATAAAGGGTCTGATACTCCATGCTCAAAGTTGAATTAATTAGAATGCTTTTTATTTGCTCATAGGATTTTCTTCTCAATCAAACAATGCACACCTGTTCATTTTCTGCTTGCTTTGAACCTGATACGAATTAACATAGTTCTTATTGTTTTGATGTTTGATACATCACATTATCTATTTATATCAACGACAAGTTTCTTTAATCGACTACCATGGCTTATTGCGATTCAAGATCTATAAGGCGTGTGTGTCCTATTACGTTTTTCAGTTTCATATTTTATTGAAATGTCTGAAAATGTCCCATCAGAAATCCCCAAGAATTATATATTCCTTTCTTGTTATTCTGCTTAATTTGAGAATACAGAAAAAATATGATTCTTGTTATTCTGCTTAATTTGAGAATAGAGAAAAAAATTGTCATTTGTAATGGTAATTGTTTTAGCTTTTCTGGGGTGATAAAGTTCTGAGTTTTTGTACTATATTGGTTGTTTTATTTCCTTATGTTGATTTCACTTGCATCAATCACCCATTTGGTGAACCCGTTGCAACTTTAGAATACACTTTGTCTATAATATTTCTTGATATTTTTAGTCCTTAATTATTATTGTTTGCTATCGGGATTCATATATATCGTTTTTGAATGTTTTTGTAGGTTGGTTCATAAAGAAGAATTCAAGCTTGGATTAGGAAATTGGTACATGGTATTTGAAGCAACCAAGTGATTGACCCTTATTGTGCTCAAATATATTTGTGCACCATTGAGTAGTAGATATTAGTGAATATATTAGTTATCCATTGAGATGAAACTCATATTTGGAACAAATTACTATTTATTTATTTTTATTAAATGAATGGACGTGGATGTAGTGGTTTATATAAAATTTGTTGTGCAAAAAATTATATGCTCTTGAATATTTAGCAATATTAACGTTTTATTAGTAATGATGTGTTTTTATGCATTGAGCAATTCATATGAAATGATGATTCTTAATTTCATAATAAAAATAATTTTTAATGAGGGTAAATATTGATTTATGATGGGTAATTTTATTACTAAACTAATGTATAGTGCCAGATTAATAACTAATAATGACGGTAAAATTTTATCAATAAAACATCTAGTGAGGGGCAAATGATATTATTAATGATGAAATTTGTCATCATTGAAATTCATTTTTAATGACTGTATAATATCGTCATCAAATATATTGGAACAATAATGAGGGGATATATTTCCCGTCATTATATACTTTTATCTAGGAGGGCAATAATGACGGGTCCATGACGGGAAATTCCCATCATTAAAAGTCTTTAATGACGGATTCTGGACATATAATGATGAAATTTCCCGTCATTATAAATCAATTTTCTTGTAGTGCTCATCTCGTGCATGGCTCGTGATTCTGTGATAGCCTGCTGAATCTCGGACTTTTCTACTGCAGCAGCTGGATCTATGTATTCATCACTATCAGTAGTCTCATGGATGTTCTCATAAATTTCTGTCTATTGACATATCTTGGATTTCTCCAAGGCTCTTGCACGCTCCTCAGCTTTCTCATTCTCTTCCTCCTTGATAAGACGGTGGGTTTCCATACAACTCTCTTCATCCAGAGCATATTGGACAGATGCATGTCCAAGGAACCTAAGAAGTTCCTCCTCCTTCTCAATGAATGCTTGGCGAGCAAATTGACGCCTAGAGTAATCCAACTCCCACGCCCTTCATTCCCTTAATCTTCTCTGAATATCTGGGTAGACTGGAGAATACATTATGAGATCATCATCATCATTCTCTCCTGTCTCCGGAATGAGGGCTAATGGGGCTTGCTCCTTACTCAACAACGTCTGTCTGAGGAGTTGAGACAACTTGTTCTTGCATGGGCTCAGTTGTCTCAGCTGCTTCAGTTTCCACAGTTGTCTCCCGCACAGTTGGGTCTTCGATTCTCTGCTGATCAGCATCAAGAGTCTTCTCAGAGGCATCTATTATTTCTGGAGACTACTCCTCTAGAGCATCAACAGTATCCTCATGCTTCTCCAACTGAGTACCGGACTCGGCTGTCTTCTCTAGCTCAGGTTTCCTGAACATCCGTCTTCTTTTAATGGAACCAACTGGATCTCAGGTTCCACCTCTTCGGGCTCATCAAACGTGAATGCCTGTGGTTCACTAGGAGTTTTCTTAGAAGCAGCTGCCTTTCTGGACTTGGCAGTCCGCTTCTTCTTCATGTTAGGGGAAGGAATTTGGGGTTCCTCCTCTATCTCGGTTGCTGGGGCAGGTGTCTCAGCTGCGTGGCTATGGGCTTTGGTTTTGGCTGCGGGGGCAGGTGCTTTCTCGATTTTGCTGCAGGGGCAGGGGCAGGCTTAGATGATGCAGCTCTCTTCTTAGATTTCTGCTTCGGGGAGAGAACTGGGGAGGTCTCAGCTGTGTCTTCAGCAGGGTGAGTTGATTCCCCTTCACTTGTATCATCCTTTCTTGCATGAGCTTTCTTCTGGGCTCCGGAAAGGTTCGCATTGAACAACTTTTTGTTTGCATGGAAGGGCATTGCGCCATACCCTTCACCTCCATTAGATGGCCAATGACAAGGCCATATCCCAGTGAACAACCAAAGGTCCCATCCTCCTTGAAGGACCTGTTCATCACATTCTGACAAATTCGGCTGAAGAAACTCAACCCAATTCACCTTCTTCTCTTGCATGATCGCAACCATCACAATCAGCTTAGTTTTGGACAGTTGATTAAAGCTTCCAAACTTCATATCCACGCACTTGGACACGATCTCCATCAGTTTGTGGTAGTCATCCTTCAGAGACTCCTTGTTAGCTGTATACATAGCCTTCGCAGCAAACTCCGACTTTGCAACTTTATTCCAAGCTGCAGCTAGGTTGACATCCTTCTCAGTGATGTCCTTCAACCCTTCAGAGGGTAAGAAGCAGTGCTCAGCAAGGTCCTTTGCAATGATTTTGATGACCTTGTTGTGGACCGATGAACGGATTTCATTGTCCTGCACCTCCGCATTTACATAAAACATGGCCACCTCTTCCAGGTAGGTGTGCGTGAACTGCATCGTCAGAAAGTCCTTCAGGCCGGACTTTTCTAGCTTTTGAGCTATCTTCTTCTCAAGGGCACCATCAACACCCTGTTTGATCATACCAGCAAAGTCCACTGAAGAACTAGTGTGGATATTCTCAGATAACAAAGCCAAATCATGATTTGCTGCCATTTTTAGAGCTTTTGACCGATTAAAACTTGTGAAACTTGACTTTGGAGAACTAGGGTTTCGAACTCAGTTCAGAGAGAGTAAGCTTTATTTGTTGAAGATGAATAGGTTTGCGTGAGGAGAGAGAATGTGAAATTTCGTATATAAGGGACGTGAAAGGACGGATTTTCCCCACATTAAATGTAGCAGCATTTATATCCAATCATATGGTTTACTGTGCTGACAGTCATAATTACGCTGACGTCATTCTTAAAAACATTCCCGCTCATTTAAAACGATTGCGTTTTTGTCACTTAGCTCATAAATGATTCAACTTTATTGCAAAGTGACTCAACTCTACTTCTCTCTTCTCATGATGCAACTCAGCTGTCAGCTAACTCAATACAACTGACTTCCCGACTGGGCTGTTTCACTTGGCTGAAATGTGAAACTTGCTCTTTGTCAATTTCTCATGTTCTTTCTCTGCTGATTGAGTCTTCTGAGTAATCTAACTAAGCTCAATTAACCCTAACTCCTTCTTGAGCTCTTCAAACCTTGATTCACATAATGACTTTGTGAATATATCAGCTAACTACTTATCAGTTGAGATGTATTCCAAGGTGATGTCTTTCTTTTCAAGATGATCTCTTATAAAATGATATCTAACATCAATGTGCTTTGTTCTTGAGTGCAATACTGGATTTTGAGTGATTGCAATAGCACTAGTGTTATCACCTATAATTGGAATCTCTTTTTCTTTAATATCATAATCTCTCAGCTGTTGTCTCATCCATAAGACTTGGGCACAACAGCTGCCCTCCGCTATGTACTCTGCTGCAGCTGTGGATGCAACTATTGAGTATTGTTTCTTGTTGAACCAAGAAACCAATCTATTTCCAAGCATTTGACATGTGCCTGAAGTACACTTCCATCAACTATACATCCAAAGATAGTCCGAGTCCAATATCCTACCAGCTTGAATCCTCCTTCCTTTGGATACCATAAGCCGACTTCCTGGCATCCCTTCAAATACCTTAGGATTCTCTTAGCTACAGTCATGTGGCTCTCTTTTGGTGCAGATTGAAATCTAGTACATACACCTACTGCAAAGGTGATGTCTGGCCTGCTTGCTGTTAGATAGAACAATGATCCAATGAGAGCTCTATATATGGTTTGATCAAAAACTTTGCCATCTGCATCCATGTCCATCTTGACTGATGTATTCATAGGAATCTTCATAGAAGACTTCTCTTCCATACCAAATTTCTTCCTTAAATCTCTGGTATACTTGGTTTGACTTATGGAGGTTCCATCCTTCAATTGCTTGACTTGAAGTCCTAGGATGAAAGTCAGCTCTCCCATCATGCTCATCTCAAATTTGCATTGCATGAGGTTTGAGAACTTGTCACACAGCTCTTTATTTGTGGAACCAAAAATGATGTCATCCACATATATTTGAACAAGCAGTATACTCTCTCCATTTTGAATCCTGAAGAGTGTTCTATCAACTTTGCCTTTGGTGAATCCATTGTCAGTTAGAAATTGACACAATGTATCATACCATGCTCTTGGTTCTTGTTTCAATCCATATAATGCTTTCTTGAGCTTGTAGACCTTATCTCCAATAGTTTTCTGCTCAAAACCTGGAGGTTGTTCAACATAGACTTCTTCTTCTAACGGTCCATTTAGAAATGCACTCTTCACATCCATTTGATATACAGTGAAGTTCTTGTGTGCAACATAAGCAAGAAACATCCGTATTGCTTCTAATATGGCAACATGAGCAAAGTTTTCATCAAAATCTATACCATCTTCTTGGCAATACGCTTTGGCTACCAATCTTGCTTTGTTTCTTACAACAGATCCTTCCTCATTCATCTTGTTTCTGAAAACCCACTTAGTACCAATAACATTTTGGTGGGTTGGCCTTTAAACTAATTTCCATACTTTGTTTCTTTCAAACTGATTCAGCTCTTCTTGCATAGCCTGAATCCAATTTGTGTCTTCCAATGCTTGAGACACATCTTTAGGCTCTATCTGGAAATAAAACAAGTGAACATAACTTCATGTTGTGCTCTAGATCTGGTTCTTATGCCATCTCTGACATCTCCAATAACTAACTCTGGTGGATGGTCTCTCAGCCATCTTACATCAGGTTGGAGTAAGTCTACTGGATTCAACCGTCTCATAGCTAAGTTGTCTTGAACATCTCTTTCATCTTCATTCAGTTGTAGACCTTTCAGCTGTCTTTGAGATTCAGTTATCTCATCTTCATCTGTGTTGAGTGCTCTTACTTCAGCTTCAACATAAGGACTCTTCTGCATAGTTAGCTGATTCAGCTTATCAGCTAACTCATCAATGTCTTCTCCATTCACATTAGGTTCATCAAAAATCACATGGATAGACGCTTCTTTAACCATGTTCCTCTTGTTCAACACTCTATAGGCTTTACTCTCAGCTGAGTATCCCAAAAAGATACCTTCATCAGCTTTGGCATCAAAAGCCTTCAAATTATCTTTGCCATTATTATGGATGAAGCATTTACATCCAAATATCCTGAAATATCATACATTTGGCTCTCTCAGCTGAGTTTGGATAGTTTCTACCATGCCCATCATATGTATTTCTCTTATGAAATTTCTGGGGTTTTTGGTGCTCTGTTTGCTTTTCATAGAGTATTTTCTGTTTGGAGTTTGCTGAGGAACACGGCTGAATTTCTTCTCAGTTGTCCTTTTGGATGCTTTTGTAAATAAGGCAATCACATTTTTAAGATCTTTTTCCCTCTTTTCTGTAGCAGCTAACTCTGCTATGATCTTGGTATTTTTAGCCTTCAACTTAGTGTTATCATCAGCTATTTGACTCAGAGTACTCAACTCTTTTGTCAGCTGTGAGTTTTGGCTTTTAAGCTGGCTGTTTTCCTCATTTAAGATTGTGTGCGAGGACTTTATGTGTTCAAAATCTTTCATCATTTTGCCTAATGAATCATAAAGATCTGTGGGTGATGAAGTGTGTGTATCACAATCACTATCACTTGAATCATAATGAGATGAGTTAGAGTGTACCTCATCTTCTTGATCTTGTTCTTTGGCCATGAGGCAGATCATAGCCTCTTCTTCATAATCACTTGAGTAGTCTGCTTCACTACTATCTGAGCCTGCAGCCTCTTTGCACTTGGCTGGCTCAGCAGCCAACATGGCTTTCTTATTTTCGTGTCTTCTTTCCCTGAACACTTTTCTTTCTTCTTCATTCCTATACTTGTTGACTGGTGGATAGGAACAGTCAACTGCAAAATGTCCTGGTTGTCTGCAATTCCAACACAGGTTCTCAGCTCTCTGATCAGCTGTCTGTTCTTTGATTATCAGCTCTTTGATGCTCAACTCTCTTGGATGGTTTGTCATCCCTTGCTTTGGAGGGTGCTGAATGTCTTCTAGAGGTTTCACCCTTATTCCTTTTATAGTTCTTATTGAAGAACTTGTTGAATCTTTTAACCATCAGGGCAATCTCCTCATGGTCTATAGCTTTCTTTGGCTCAGCTCTTTTCCCATCACTGGCCAACAATGCAGCTGTCTTGGGTACAACTGTTTCCTCTTGCTCTTTCCTTCTCAGCTCAAACACATAGGCTTTGAGGTATGACAATAGCTCATGGTTGGATGTTCTTGAGAGGTCCATTGAATGTATAAGGGCCATGACCCTCATTTCCCATTCAGCTGGGAGTGCTCTTAGAATCTTCATACACATCTCCTTCTGTGTATATTCTTTCCCAAGAGCTGAAAGCTCATTTGTAATCTCAGTAAATCTGGCATCGAGCTGATCCAGAACTTCACCTGTAAGCATTTTAGAATTTTAAATTTTTTTGAACAACAACGTTAATTTATTTTCCTTAATTTGTTCTGATCCTTCACAAATTAAGGTCAACTTATCCCAAATTTCTTTTGCGGATCTGTAAGATTTGACTTTGTTGAACATGACTTTGTCCAACGTTTTGTAGAGAACATCCTTGGCCACATTGTCCAGGTTATATCTCTTTCTATCTTCATTTGTCCATTCAGTTATTGGTTTATCAACCATTGCTGGTCTTACTTCAAGAAGAATCTCTTCTCCTTCACTTCGCAAATGCGGTACAGCTCTTCGACAAATCTGTTGTGTTGACTTTGAGTATTTGCAGTGGTCCATCCTCTATCACAAGCCACATTTCATCATGTGATGCAGATATATGAGCCTGCTTACGAATTTTCCAGTCATCAAATTCTTCTACTGTGAACATAGGAATGCGAGATAGATTTGCTTACGTGATAACAACTTTGTTAGAAATGAAAGACTTTGAAAAACACAAGTGTTAAAACCTTTTGAAAAGATAGATATCTAGTTCAGTAACCAGTGCGGAAGGCTCAATGAACCAACCGCTCTGATACCACTTGTAGGTCCCAAGGGGTGTGGTGTAAGGTTTAGAAGGGCGGTTGAATAAACCTTACCAAATTTTCGATTCTAGTCCTTTTAAATAGTTCAACAGAGTTGACTCAAATCAGTTGTGCCCTTGGGGGACAGCTAAGTTGGCTATTCAGCTAAGTTACCCACTCAACAGACTCGATAGAGCTGTTGATGTATAACTCGGTTGCTTAAGCTAAATATTTAACTTGGCTGATTTAATTATTAACAGCGGAAGACTTAACACCCTTTGGTTGATTTTAAGCTTGTTTTAAACACTTAATTTTTAGCACTTAGTTATTTATCAGTTGGATAGCAAATGTATAATAACAATAGATATAAGTAAATATGCAGGAATGTAAATTGCTGAAAGTAAATTGACACAAGTATTTTATAGAGGTTCAAGATGGGGTAGTTCTTCTAATCCTCTCTTCTCCAACTCCTGGAGGAATCCACTATGTAACAGATCAGTTTACAAAGCGGTTATCAGTCTGGAGACAACCTTGATCAAACAGATGACTTCTCTTGCGACTCAGCTTCTTCACAAGGTAGCTGCCTTGCTACTTCAGCTCACTTCTCAAGTTCTTGGATTTGATCACAAAGTCTTCCAACAAACTTGATAATGATTCACCTTGAACCTTTCTACAATCCTTCAACTTGGAAAGTAGACCCCTTTTGTTTCTTCAAAAGTTTTCTCTTCAACTGGTTGAAGTTATCCCTCCTTCATAGCTTGTGTTGGATCGAGTTTCTTTGAGTTTACGGCTTGAGTAATTGCTTGAATTGCTTTGAGAATATTGCAGATTACTTGCTTAAATAATGCTTGCTCTTGCTAGGTTCAGGTAATCAAGGTCACCTTTTCTCAATAGCTTCCTCAGCCTTTTATAGTGCATGTTTGAAATTTGCCTGTTGAAAGAGATAGGCTAGTTTCAAATGTCACTTTGTGTTCGTCGGCTTGTCTTGTATTGCTCTGCAGCCTTGGTGATGTTTACCTTTCCTCGTATTAAATGTCATTCTAGCATTGCAAGTTTCTGACACAAGGTGCAGTGTTTTCCATTGGCTTATCCCTTTTGCACATTTCTGCGTAAAACACTTTAAGACCTGGCAGCTTGACATATTACTATTTTGAGTAATATTCTTGACTTTATTCCAACGGATCTAAGTCAGTTGTCTTCACTTGACTGCTGCCCTTACCCCAGGTGACTTGAGTCTGTTCCAATCATGTGATTGACTTAACTATCACTTCAACTGTTAGACTTGGCTTCTTGAGTTGACTTGACTGACACTTCTCACAGCTGTTCCACAGCTCACTCTCCTTCAGTCGAGTCCTTGACTTCCTTCTAGGCCATACTCAGCTGACACACATCATAGTCTTCATTCCAGTCCGCAGTTGACTTCTTGTAATCTTTGACATAGATGACTTAACTCAGCTCATCCAGTCCTATCTGTTACAATGCATAATTACAAGGAAAATGGGGTGCCAACTTCCTAGTTTAAGTTTTACATGGTATCAACAAAATCTAACAAATAAATTTCCTAACATGAACTAGGCGAAAGGCCGACAAACGGTCACTCATGTTGGAAAAAATAAAGGGAACGATCGTACTTGGTTGTTCCCTAAGAAGAATGCCGTTCGCGTTGGAAAAAATAAAGGGAACTGCCGCTTCTTGGCTGCTCCCAAAGTAGAATGTCATTCGATGACTGTTCTTTGTCTACTTTTGTAGGAAATAGGAGCTATATTTGAAGGACCTAGACCAGAATGTCAAGTGTCACAGGACGAATAAAGACACGAAGGAAAGAAGCATGGATGATCAACAATAGGGGATTGCTTTCGAAAACGTCCAAACGCGTTAACAATTTTCAACACTGGCAGGGTTCAGTATTTTGGCCATAACGTTCTTTAAAAAATTGATATTAAGCTGATTCAAGTTGCTATGAAAAGCTATGAGAAAGGGATACAACTTTCATGAAGGCCCCATGTGTAAATTCACACGTTTGATGATTCACACGGCCGTGTAAAATTACACGACCGTGTGAAATGTATTCTGAAATTTTCAGAGACTAAAGACCATTCTCACAACCTGGCTGTGTGAAATTCACATGACCATGTGAAATTCTACATCCTGCGGATTTTGTTTCTTTATTTCGTGAGGTCTCTAAAGGGGATACCGAAAGGTAACTATAAAAGAGAAAATTAGACCTAGCATATGGGACAATTCATCCAGGAGATAAGAGAACACATCTAGGGAGAGAAAACAACACATCTAAAGAGAGAGTTTGGAGAAACCATGCTAGAAAAATAACAACAAAGAAGCACGAAGGGTTCAAGAACGTGAAGATTGACTCTTCCACACAAGGGTCATCATCATAGTCTAGAACGTTTTTTCCACCTTTTCCATGTCACATATTTAGTTTAATGATTTGTCAATGAATTTGCAAACGATTATGTTAGGCTAATTTCTCTTGACTCTAGGACTTGATGTAGACAGTGGATTTGATTTATATTTGATTTGGTTTGTTTCATATGAATTGGTTTCACCAATCTATTTGTGGTTTCTTGTGCTTAATTCTTGTGGATTACCTGATCAATAATTAGCATGTTTGTATGTTGGTTCATAATTCGGGAGATGACTTCCAACAACAGATTAAAGAAGTCATAACATAAATAATTTTAGAGTCGGCAGGCTTATGATGTTTATGGGGTTAAATACTTGATTCATTATACTTTTGGGATTTGATATTGATTGTTGTGTAGGGATGCTAGCAATTCAATATTGATCTACGGTTTGCTTGCCTCGGGAGAGGGAATGAACTAGGATAGGAATTGAGTCCATAGATAAGGTGCAATTAGTTCTGGCGAAACACAAATCGGGTACAAATTGATGAAGCATGTCGAAATCATAGTCTTGGGATCGCCTTTTTTTGTTGGTTAAATCTTGCGCGTGTGTTCATAGTTTATTTGTTTTTGCTATTTTACTTAGTTTTAGTTGTTAAATAATTCAATCATCATCTTATTCGGACGTTTCAATAAAATTGGAACTATTATAATTGCCGTAGTTTATGTTTTTATCAATCCCTGTGGAATACGACCTTGCTTGCCACTATCTATTAACTACGTCGTACACTTGTGGTTTAGCTTAAAAGATTTTAGCGATCAATTCTCCTTGACAATCCCATCAAGTCTATTTGCAATTTGGACCCTTCTTCACCCTCAAATTGTAGCTCATCATGACCCTCATTCTCAATTTTATTCATCTCATTAGCCTTCGCCTCCTACTCGGACATCTTCATTCTTTTCAAGCCTTTCTTCGTTGTTTCTTTGAATTCTCTTTCTCATGACCATCCTTCCGCAAATTAATGCTCTTGAACAATTCTACATTTATCTATGTCTTCAAGGGCCACAAATTCACGTGAACAACAACATACAAACAATCAAATAATCTTAAGAATAGTGAGAACAAAATACCAAAGTGGCCAAAAACGTGGGCAATTGGCATGGACAAATATGTGGACAAGTTGATTTTAATGAATGCATAATAGTATATGGGCAAACGAGCGGGGAAAACAATGTGCATGAAGGTGGGCAACCTGTTTTTTCTAAGAATAGAAAACTCATGTAAGCAAAAGAATAGGTAAATAAGTAGGCATAAAAGAGAGTAGAAGATAACTTAAATTATCGTCATATCCTGGCAGCAAACTCCCAAAAATTTCCTTCTTCATCATCTCAAACAACAGCTCAAAAATTTCCTAGATATCAAATTGTAATACCCCGAATCTCAAAGACTCATTTGAATAAATCATACCTAGAATATAATATCTAGGAATAATATTTTTGTTAATCAATTGATATTAATAATATTGAGAAGAGAAAACCAGGTACTAGAATATATTTTTTTGATGTAGGGAGAGTTGGATTATAATAAAAGCAATTGAGAGATTGATTTGTCTTTTTAATAATTGCTAAACATATATAACACCTCACACACTCACACGGCAGACACGTATATGAAATTCAAACATAGAAATGTTGATATATATATATATAAGACATAATAATAAACTATTATATATAGTGTGTGCGTGTGTGCCATATACATATCTAATATATGTAGATATTTATAAGTTAAACACCTCTATAACTTAAGATGTAAGTAATGCAAATATATACTTACACGTGTAAGAAACACACACATTTACCATATGACTCACATATGAAAGTATATATATATATATATATATATATATATAAGCACACTTTAATTAGCTAATGAACCAGAAACAAGAACAACACACACACGACAATAGAGAACAAATAAGAAATAGTGATAGAAGAAAAAGAAAGAAAAGAGAGAGAGAGATAGAGAGAGAGAGATAAGGCGAATAGAAGAAAGAAAAGGCAAGAGAACAGAAAAGGAGAAAATTAGAAGAAATAGAGAAGAAATGACAGGATAATAGGAGGGCTCCAACGTAGCGAAATCATAAGGATTTTCAACGTTATAAGCATTTTCATTTTCAAAACACCGCATACAGGTGGGGTAGCTCTGAATCCGTAAGTGTGTCGTACTGTTATAATCACTGTTGTTCCATGTATCGTTTATTTGAACAAATGAATGGACTCTCCTTCAGGAAGTCAAAGAATGAATGAATGGGTTTTGCCTTCGGGTAATCCAAATGAATCCTTCGGGATTAATGCTAGCTAATGGACCGTCTCACAGAGTGGGTCTGGTCAACAATGAATAAATGGTTCTTATAAACCGTATGCGTGTGACAATTGGTTATAACTGCTTGCGGTGTTCCCCACTGAGTTTTTATACTCATGCCGCATATATTATATTTTTATTACAGGCCAAGGGATAGGAAGCTGGACTGACGACAACGAGCAATGTGTCTTCTCCCTTTTTATTAAAGTGTGGGTTTGTAATATTATATATCTTGGGTTGTTTCAAAAACGATATTTTACCTGACTTTTAATGTTACATTAAGTTTTTCATTTAAGCTTTTGCTGTCAATTATTTTAATTATATGAAAACTAAGTTTTAGTGTCGTTCCTGAGCCTAGCGGGTTCGGGGCGTCACAGATGGTATCAGAGCAGATCTACCTTCTTGTAGACTTGCAGGAAAAAAAAGTGTTTCCAAAACCAATGTTGTTTTGAGTCGGCTTTTATATAAAAATTGTTGAGGGAGACTCGTACTCGTGTCTGAAGTCCTACGCCTATTCCGAAGGTAATGCATAGTTTAAAGGCATTTTTACTTATGAGGCACGAGTTATGTATGAATGAATTTAAAATGGTTTGATCGCATCAACAAAACAAGTTTTGATAATGAATTGTGATACAAAAGTATTTAAGATTTGATGCGATTCAAATGTGATTTATGCATTTAATAGTATTTTGAAAGAACTTTCATTAGAATTTATCTTGTAATATATTTTTTAAAAAAAAGTCGTGAACTTTCATGAACATAATCTTGGCAATGGATTATAACACTGTAATCGAGATTTGACTTTAACCTTAGAAGCTTTTAGAAATTATTTTCTTTATTGTTTAGATTTTCTTTTAGGCGTGCACAATTAGAAAAACATTTAAGGGAATAATTAGTGTTCTTGGGTGATAAGCGATATATGAAGAGAATGTGCATCATATGGAATAAAGACTCCCCAATTATACTATAGTAATAGATTACCAAGTGTCTGAGAAATTGATGGACCCATAACCTACAGGTTCCTTAGCTTCGTTGAGATTACACGATAATATAGGGATAAAATATTGATTATGAGGGTAACTATTGCAAGGGTAAAGATCAATCAATAGTTTAGTGTCGTTCCTGAGCCTAGTGGGTTCGGGGCGTCACACAAATTGCTCAAAGTCATGCCTGGGCTTCCTACCATCCATGCATGCACGTGTCTCTCTCACCAAAATATCATAACCAACTCGTCCCCATGAAAATTGAATTAAAAGCTTCCAAATTATCCATGAAGTGCACAAACTCAACATCATTTTTTTTGAAATTACGATATGTAATTAATAGAATACCGTAAAGAAAACAAAGCACAACTTCAAAGCTATATCCCCATCTTCTTTCTCCTTGTTCGACCACTTTTCGAAGGCATCTTCCACATGAATCAAGCACAGTGGATCAAACCGCTTAAAACATTTTTTGTAAATCTCTGACAATGATGGAATTGTAGACTTAACACCAAAAGCAAGTCCTGAAATCAATGAGAACTCGCATATTCCAAGGTCTGCTTCTTTATTATTTATGTGGAAAGTAATTTTCTCCTGTAGGTCCCAAGGGGTGTAGTGTAAGGTTTAGAATGGGGGGTTGAATAAACCTTACCAAATTTTCAATTTTAGTCTTTTTAATATTTTTCAACAGAGTTGACTCAAATCAGTTGTGTCCTTAGGGGACAGCTAAGTTGGCTATATTCAGCTAAGTTACCCACTCAACAGACTCGATAGAGCTGTTGATAGTATAACTCAACTGCTTAAGCTAATACTTAACTTTAGTTGATTTGGTTTTTAACAGCGGAAGACTTAACACCCTTTAGATTGATTAAAGCTTGTTTTTAACACTTGTATTAGCACTTGTTAATTATTAGTTGGATAGCAAATTTAACTAACATCAGATATAATAAAATATGCAAGAATGTAATTGCTGAAAGTAAAATGACACAAGTAATTTTTATAGTAGTTCGAGGATGGGGTAATTCCTCTAATCCGCTCTTCTCCAACTCCTGGAGAAATCCACTAAATGTAATGATCAAGTTACAAAGCGGTGAATGGGATCTAGAGACATCTTGATCACACAGTTGGCTTCTCCTGCGACTCAGCTTATTTACAAGGCAACTGCCTTGCTACTTCAGCTCACTTTCAAGTTCTTGGATTTGTTCACACAACCCTCCAACAAACTTGAATCTCTTCGTTCGACCTTGAACCTTTCTACAACTCCTTCAACTTGGAGAGTAGACCCCTTTTTGTTCTTAAAATGTTTCTTCTTCAACTGGTTGAAGTTGTCTCTCCTTCACAACGTGTGTTGGATCGAGTTTCTTTGAGTTTTAGGCTTGAGGAATATCTTGATAAGCTTTGAGAATGTTGCAGGTTAATTGCTTAAAAGATCTGTGTCATTCGTAACCTTTTCTCAAATGCTTCCTCAGCCTTTTATAGTGCTCATTTGAAATCTGCCCATTGAAGAGATAGGCCAATTTCAAATAACACTTCTTGTTCATTGGCTTGTCTTTTCTTGGTCTGCAACACTTGTGATGTTGACCCTTCCTCGTATTAAATGGCTTCGCATCTTTACAGGTTCTGACACAAGTTGTAGTGTTTCCCATTGGCTTATTCCTTTTGCATATTTCTGGGCCAAACACTTTAAGACCTGGCAGCTTGGACGTATTACTATATCGAGTAATATTCTCGACTTCCTTCCAACGGATCAATGTCAATTGTCTCAACTTGATTGCTGCCTTTACCCCTTGTGACTTGAGTCTTCTCCAATCATAAGATTGACTCAACTATCACTTCAACTGATAGACTTAGCTCCTTAAGTTGACTTGACTAACACTTCACACAGTTGTTCCTCAGCTGTCTCTCCTTCAGTCGAGTCCTTGACTTTCTTCATGGCCATACTCAGCTGACACACAACAAAGTCTTCACTCTTGTCTGCAGTTGACTTCTTACATTCTTGACTTGGCAGGCTTCACTCAGCTCTTCTAGTCCTATCTGTTACAATACAGAATTACTAGGAAAATGGGGTGCCAACTTCCTAGTCTAAGTTTTACATGGTATCATCAAAATCTAACAAATAAATTTCCTAACAATTTCCCCCTTTTTGATGATGCCAAAACTTAAAACAAACAAAATAAGTAAACAACAAATACAAGCAGTGCAGTAACAAAGAATGTGTGCTTTTGAATAATCAAGTTTTATTGATCATAAAATTCTTATCCTTTACAAAGTTGTTTACAATAGATAACAAAGCTTTTATCCAAGTATCTCATTACAACATGTATCTAAGCTATGTTACAAAGAGAATGAATATTACAGGAAAATTCTCAGAGCTTATTACAAGGAAAACTTACAGCTATGTATTTACAACAAAGTAAATACATGAAGGGGTTCACAGTTGTCTTTAATGCCTTTGCTGCTTCCTTCTTCTCTCTTCTTCATCAGCTCTCCTCCTATCATCTTAGGCTCTCTTTCTCTTCCTATCCTTTTCATCTCTCTTTTTCTTCTCATAAGCTCGCTTAGCAGCAGGGTCATCCCTTCTCTACCTCTTCTCCCATTCGCGAGTAGTTCTTTCGTTCTCAACTTCCTGTCTTCTAATTGCTTCGACATTCTTGCGTGCAACCTCAAGGTTAGCAAGGTGATCGAATCCAACCCAGTATGTGATCCCTTTCTTCTGTTGATCAACATACGCAATGTCCTTTGGTCTTGGCCGCAGTTGAGAACCTTTCCCACTGCCACCATGTCTTCCCCTTCCTGACTCAGCTTCCCTTTCCTCTGGGAGTATACTGTATTGGAGCTTTTGACTTTCCAGCTGAGCGACTGCTGGAACTTGACTACTTATCAGCTGAATTACACAATTCTAGTCCCTTCTCCCAATACAAATCCCAGGCTTGTGGCAGAGTCATATCTTTAAATAACCTTCTGCTTCTAGAGTTTGGGATTCCTCTAGAGATTTGGGCTCAGATCCAGCATTAGGCATTGCAAATTCTCTCGGGGGTTTTATAGCTGGGTGATCCTTTCTTGCTGGAGGACCATCGTACTGTTTTCTGATTTCTTGGATGCTCGTAGATTGCTTCTCAGCTACCTTCTCGAATGCAGATTTGATGGCCTTTCTTAATTCTTTCACAGCCATCGCAGCTTTCTGTTCAACAGTCATCTCTCTCGGTAACTTGCTGAGAATAGAAGCAGTGACATCACCTTGTTGTGGGGTTTCATCATACACGAGTTTCAAAGGAAGATTTTTCAAACTTCCTTCCCCCTCAGTTGTGTCACCTTTCTTCGCCTCCTTATCACTTCTCTTCTCCTCATTTAATCCCTTTAAGGCCTCATATTCCCCCTTTTTGGCATCATCACCAAATGAAAGGGTTAGGCCAGGGAACAATCTGCTCAGAAGGAAATCCAATCGGCTGATCGTAGAATTCTGCTTGACAACTGCACTGGAGTGGGTTGTTCGAATTCTGACTGGGTAGCCTTAAACTTAGCTGCCACCAACTTCATCTCTGCCATTAGAAGACTAAACTCCTGGTTCATGTTGTCCTCTAGGCGTGCAATCTCGCTCTGGTGGTGTAGTTTAAGCAAGTCCATGTCTAACTTATGTGAGGTTTCCATTCTGACCATGTACTCTTTCATTCTCTGCTAAAACTTGGACGTATCCACACTCCATACCAATATTTTTGCATATAAAGCCTTGAAGTAGCGGACCTGCTCTGAGCGCATGGCAGTGTGTTGTGCAGCCCATTTCCTTATACGAAGCACAACTCCTCAAAAATCTGCACTGAGGGTTGCATCACAATTGTCCAATCTAAGATCCAGGGATGCGTGGTGGCGTTCCATCTTCTCAATCTCATCACATATTTTCTTGAAGGCATCACAGAACTCGGCTGTCGAAGCCGACTCTACTTCTGGACACACTGCATCAAAACTGAAACCCATTGGTACAATCGTATCTGTTGGAATGATAGGCTCTTCCTGCACGGTATACTTCTCTTGATCTCTGGACTCAGCTTCCATGTCTGGTAGTTCAGCATTGAAGGGGAAGATGTCTTCAAAGACATCATCTCTTACAAAAGGAATCCCCAAGGGTCCACGCTGGGGGGGCCTTTCCTTGTTCTTCTTGCATTGTACCAGCTCTCTGTGCCTCGGCTACGGTAGCATCATTGGTAGATAACGCAGCTGTGGGGGCTTGCGACGAGTTTGTTGGAGTCGTTCTCTTTGTAGCCGTGGTAGCTGCGCAATGATCGTGTTTCACCGAGCAATTGGATTGGTTTGCTCAGCTGACTGAGCCTCAGCTGTCTTAACATCTTCTTCGGTTTCAGTGAGTTTTTCCTTTTGAGGTATCGTGTCCTTAGCTGTCTTAACAGCATCCTCGGAGTTTGATGTGGCCTGGGGTGATGGCTCATCTTGAATTTCATAGGAGCTATTTTATCACTTACATTGCTCCGAGATTTGAGAACATTCTCAGCCTCGTCCATCGTTGAATCTTCATGGTGTGTGGACTCAGCTTCATCCTTGGATCCCAGAAATGATGTATCAATGTGTTCTTGGGAATCACGAAGGGTGCTGATCTCCTCTTCTGCATCACATCCTTCAACCTGAGGAACGTTCTGCTGTTCTAGCTCCTTACTAAGGAAGTCCCAACCTCCTTTAGGCCTTTGTTACCCCCAGCAGTCTCAATCGCTGTGGGGCCTTCGACAGACTCAGTTGTCTTGGGGTCTTCTATATTGGCATCTTTCGGAGTCTCAACTCCTCGAATTTCACTTTCATGGCTAAGAGTCTAAACTCCCGTGGCCTCTCCATCCATTGCCTTAGCTGCATCAACAACTTCATCGGCCTGCATATCAGAGGAAATCTCAGCTGAGACAGTCTCAACTATCTGAGAGTCATTAATTTCACTCTACTTCTCAGTGGTTTGCTCGTCTTCGCCTCCAAACTTCAATGGTTTGTCTCTCACAGCATCCTTCAACCCTGCTGTGGTGGAGAGAGCTCCCCCTCAGCTGGCACACCAGTTGAGTGAATGATGGTGGGGTTACTCAGCTCCTGAGACTCGACAGTGATTCCTTTTGAGTATTCAGTTGTTAGGGAAGGTGTCTCAACACCTTCTATGTGGGTAGGCTTAGCTTGGGTGCCCGCGTTCCCAGCTTCATCACCATTCCCCTAAGAGCCTTCTTGAGAGTGCACGGGGGACGTGGTCACTGCAATGATGGTTGCAATCTCTGTGCCACTCCCAATGGGTCAGATTGAGGAGAGAGTTTGGAAGACTCTCTTGGACCTTCTTGAAGGTTCTGCTCGTGCATGGCTCGGGATTCTCTTACGGCCTGCTGTAACTCGGCCTTTTCGACTACAGCAGCTGGGTCCATCTCATCAAGATCTCCTCGCTAATAAGACTTTTTATGAGAAGTTCATGCGTTCATGTGTGCAAACATATCTTTGACTTCTCGAGAGCCTTGGCCTTCTCCAGGGCTTTCTCCTTCTCATCCTCCTTAATAGCCCGAAGAGCATCCATGCAAAATTCTTCATTTAGGGCTTGATGGATGGATACATTCCCAAGGAAGCTTAGAAGCTCCTTTTCTTCGTCAATAAACTACGGACGAGTGAACTGCTGTCTGGAGTAATCTAGCTTCTAATTCCTCTAGTTCCTTAACCTCATCTGAATGTCTGGATATACTGCAGAGTACATAATAAGATCATCATCATCCTCATCTCCGGCCTCTGGAATGGTGGCTAATGGAGCTTGCTCCTCCTTAGATTAAACTGCATCAGTCTGAGGGGTTGAGAAAACCTTTTCTTCCTGAGTCTTGGTTGTCTCAGCTCCTTCTGTCTTCGCGGTTGTCTCCCGCACAGCTGGGTCTTCTATACCCTACTGATCAGCATCAACAATCTTCTCAGACTCATCAACCTTCTCTTGAGATTGCTCCTCTTGAGCATCAGCAGTCTCAATGGTTTTCTCTGGCTGAGACTTCTATACCGAACTCGGTTGTTTCTCTAATTCCTACTTCTTGAACAACTGTTTTCTCTTGGTGGCAACTAGTGGAATCTCTGGTTCCTCTTCTTCAAGCTCTTCAAGGGTGAAGGCCTGTGTTTCAATATTGTCCTTCTTCGATGCATCTGTCTTCTTAGACTTGGCAGTGCACTTCTTCTTCACGACTGGTGAGGAAGGTAGGGGTTCTTCCTCGCCTCTCCGCGGGGCGGGGGGGCATCGGCCTTTGGGCGGAGTGCTTTGGGTTTGGCTTCACTGGGGCGGTGTGCCTTCTTGATTTAGGCTGGGGGCGGGCGAGGGGCAGGTTTGGCTGTCGTAGCTCTCTTCTTAGAAATGGGCTTGTGAGAGAGAGCTGGGTAGGTCTCAGTTGTGTCTTCTGTTGGGTCAGTTGATTCCCCCTCACTTGTATCAGCCTTCCTCGCATGGGTTTTCTTTTGTGCGCCAGAGAGGTTCGCCTTGAACATCCTCTTGTTCGCATGGAAGGGCTTCCCATGGCGCAATGCAATCCCTTTGATCTCCATCAAATGGCCAATGATAAGGCCATATCCCAATGAACATCCAAAAGTCCCATCCTCCTTATAGGACTTGTTGATCACATTCTGGCACACTCGGCTGAAGATGAACTCAGCCTAGTTCACTTTCTTGTCCTGCATAATCGCAACCATCACAATCAGCTTAGTCTGTGATAGCTGGTTGAAGCTCCCGAACTTCATATCCACACATTTGGACATGATGTCCATCAACTTGTGGTAATATTCCTTCAGAAACCCTTCTTAGATGTATACACAACTTTAGCAGCATACTCAGGCTTTGCAACTTCCTTCCAAGCTGCAGCCAAGTTGACATCCTTCTCAGCGATGTCCTTCAATCCTTAAGAGAGTAGGAAACAATGCTCAGCAAGGTCCATTGCAGTGAATTTGATGACCTTTCCATGGATGGATGAGCGAATCTCATAGTCATGCACCTCGGCATTCACGTAAAACATGGTGACCTCCTCTAGATACGTATGCGTGAACTCCATCGAAAGAAAGTCCTTCAGACTGGAATTTTCGAGCTTTTCTGCGACCTTCTTCACCAAGGCCTCATCAGCACCCTGCTTGATTATGCCTTTGAAATCCACTGACGCACCGGAGTGGATCTTCTCAGAAAGCTTGGCAAAATCGTGAGTAGCAGCCATTTTCAGAACGATTAAAAAGACAAAAATTTGAACTTGGAAATGTAGGGTTTCGAACTGTTTGCAGAGAGAAAACTTGCTTGTTTGCTGAAGATGAGTATGTTTGTGTGAGGAGAGAGAAAATTAATTTTGGTATATAAGGGACTTGAAAGGATGGTTTTTGGAATTTGAAATTTTTGATTAAGACCAATGGTCAGGATTGACTCTTCAAAACTGCATTAATTTCCCCACATTAAATGCATCAGTATTTATATCCAATCATATGGTTTACTGTGCAGCTTTTGTACTAACAACCATAATTACACTGACGTCATCCTTAAAAACATTCCTGCTCACATAAAACGACTGCGTATTTGTCACTTAGTTCATAAATAACGCAGCTATCATCCAAAAGTGACTTAACTCTACTTCTCTCTTCACATAAGATCACTTAGCTATCAGCTAACTCAATACAACTGACTTTCCGACTAGGCTGTTTCACTTTGCTGAAAAGTGAAACTTGCCTATTTTCCATTCTCTCTTCTTTTGACTCTGCTGATTGACTCTTCTGAATATTCTAACTCAACTTATTTAACCGTAACTCATTCTTGAGCTCTTCAAACATTGATTCACATAATGACTTTGCGAATATGTCAGCTAACTGCTTATCAGTTGAGATGTATTCCAAAGTGAAGTCTTTCTTTTCAACATGATCTCTTATAAAATGATATCTGATTCAATGTGCTTTGTTCTTAAATGTAACACTGGATTCTGAGTGATTGCAATAGCACTAGTGTTATCACAGATAATTGGAATCTCCTTTTCTTCAATATCATAGTCTCTCAGTTGCTATCTCATCCACAAGACTTGGGCACAACAATTTTTGCCAAAGAATCGTGGTACTCTGTCACCGGTGGATGTAGCTATTGAATTTTGTTTCTTGCTGAACCAAGAAACTATTCTATTTCCAAGCATTTGGCATGTACCAGAAGTACTCTTCCTGTCAACTCTACATCTAGCATAGTCTGAGTCTGAGTATCCTATCAGCTTGAATCCTCCTTCCTTTGGATATCATAAGCCGACTTCCTGGCATCCCTTCAAATACCTTAGGATTCTCTTAGCTGCAGTCATGTGATTCTTTTACCATAAGGTAATGTCTGGCATGGTTCCTCTTAGAAAGAGCAATTATCTAATGAAGGCTCTATATCTTGTTTGATCATCAGCTTTGCCATCTGCATCCATGTCCATCTTGGCTGATGTATTCATAGGAATTTTCATTGATGACTACTCTTCCATACCAAATTTCTTAAATAAATCTCTGGTATACTTGGTTTGTCTTATGAAGGTTCCATCCTTCAATTGCTTGACTTGAAGTCCTAAGAAGAAAGTCAGCTCTCCCATCATCCTCATCCCAAATTTGCCTTGCATGAGGTTTGAGAACTTGTCACACAACTCTTTGTTTGTGGATCCAAAAATGATGTCATCCACATATATTTGAACAAGCATTATACTCTCTCCATTTTGAATCCTGAAGAGTGTTCTATCAACTTTGCCTTTGGTGAATCCATTGTCAGTTAGAAATTGACACAATGTATCATACCATGCTCTTGGTTCTTGTTTCAATCCATATAATGCTTTCTTGAGCTTGTAGACTTTATCTCCAATAGTTTTCTGCTCAAAACGTAAAGGTTGTTCAACATAGACTTCTTCCTCTAACAGTCCATTTAGAAATGCACTTTTCACATCCATTTGATATACAATGAAGTTCTTGTGTGCGGCATAAGCAAGAAACATCCTTATTGCTTCTAATATGGCAACATGAGCAAAGTTTTCATCAAAATCTATACCCTCTTCTTGGCAATACCCTTTGGCTACCAATCTTTCTTTGTTTCTTACAACAGATCCTTCCTCATTCATCTTGTTCCTGAAAACCCACTTAGTACCAATAACATTTTGGTGGGCTGGTCTTTGAACTAGTTCCCATACTTTGTTTCTTTCAAACTGATTCAGCTCTTCATGCATGGCCTGAATCCAATGTGTGTCTTCCAATGCTTGAGACACATCTTTAGGCTCTATTTGGGAAATAAAACAAGTGAACATTGCTTCATCTTCGATCTGGTTCTTATGCCATCTCTAACATCTCCAATGATTAACTCAGATGGATGGTCTCTCAGCCATCTCACATCAGGTTGGAGTAAGTCTGCTGGATTCAGCCCTTTCACAGATAAGTTGTCTTGAACAGCTTCTTCATCTTCATTCAGCTGTAGACCTTCCAGCTGTCTTTGAGATTCAGCTATCTCATCATCATCGGGGCTGAGTGCTCTCACATCTTCTTCAATATAAGGACTATTCTGCATAGTTGGCTGATTCAACTTATCAACTAACTCATCAATGTCTTCTCCATTCACATTAGGTTCATCGAAAACCATATAGATAGAATCTTCTGTGACCATAGTCCTCTTGTTCAACACTCTATTGGCTTTACTCTCAGCTGAGTATCCCAAAACGATACCTTCATCAACTTTAGCATCAAAAGCTTTCAGATTGTCCTTGTCATTATTATGGATGAAGCATTTACATCTAAATATCTTGAAATATCCAACATTTGGCTTTTTTCCAGTCCAAATCTTATAGGGAGTCTTGGTCAATTGCTTGTTAATCATGCATCTATAATGAGTGTAGCATGATGTATTTATGGCTTCAGCCCAAAATCTCTTAGGCAATCCAACTTCAGCTAACATTGTCCTTGCAGCTTCCTTGAGAGTTATGTTTCTTCTTTCAGCTACTCCATTCTGCTGTGGAGTCCTTGCAGCTGATAACTTATGAGCAATACCATTTTCAACACAATACAGAGTTATTGTTCCATTTACAAACTCAGTTCCCCTGTCAGATCTTATCTTTATAATGGTTTGGCTCTTCTCATTTTGAACTATTCCCATCAGTTGAGGTAACTTCTGCAGTGTTTCCTTCTTTTTACACATGAAGATTGTCCATGTATATCCTGAATAATCATCCACCACCACTAAGGTGTATTTCTTTCCACTGATGCTAGCTGGCTCAACTAGACCAAATAAATCCATATGCAACAGATGCAATATCCTTGTTGAAGAAGGACTTGGCTTATCCTTGAATGATGATTTGATTTTCTTTCCCATCTAGCATGCATCACATATGCTTTCTTTCTTGTACACTGAGTCTGGCAATCCTTCGACAAGATGACTCCTTGCAAGCTTGTTTATTGTGTTGAAATTCAAGTGACTCAACTTCTTATGCCACAGCCAACTTGATTTGGCTATGCTTCATGCTAGCAGACATGTGCTTGGTGTTGCAGTAGACCAATCTACCACATGCATATTCTTTTTCCTTGTTCCTTGCAGCACAATTTCATTAGATTCAACATCTTTGATATGGCATATCCCCATGTTGAATCCTATATGGTAGCCTTTGTCACAGAGTTGGCTGAGGCTTAACAGGTTGAAGTTGAAACCTTCAACATAAGCAACATTTGTGATCTCCAGTCCATTTTTCTTGATGGATCCTATGCATTTGATATCCCCTGGAGCTTCATTTCCTCCAAATAAAACTTTAGCACCTCTAATCTCCTTGAATCTTGTCAGATTTATGTTATTCACTGTTATATGTCTGGAACAGCCACTATCCATGTACCAGGTTTCTTGGCACTCAACTGTTCCTTGAACCTGCAATCAAGGAAATCAATTTTTAGGTACCCATACTTGCCTGGGTCCTGGGGGGTTAGTGCTATAAGATACTCCAACCAACCTATAGCCAGATGATCGACTCTAAGAGGTTGCCATCTATCAGCACCATAATCATAATCCACATTAGCAAATTGCTTGGGGGTTTTAGGATCATATAGTTGTCTCTTTTGTCTGTATGCCTGTGTGTGTGTTTTAGCAATTGCATTCTTGGGATAGTTGTGAAATTTCTGAGTGTAGTGCTTGGGTGCATAAGTGTGCTGATAATAGCTCTTTTGCCTTGGAAATGACATTTGTTGAGTTTGAGGTCATTGCCATTTTGGCTTGTATCCCATAGGTCTTTGCTGATATTTCACATTATTCCAATCAACTTGGTTTGGATAGTTTCTACCATTCCCACCATATGCATTTCTTTGATGAAATTTATGGGGCTTTTGGTAGCTCTGTTTGGCTTTTACAGAGTATTTACTGTTAGGAGTCTGCAGAGGGACCTGTCTGAATTTCTTCTCAGCTGTCCTTTTTGCATACTCTACTAGCTTCTTTCATTTTCCCTTGTAACCAAGGCCAGTATGATTGTGATTGTGCTTTGCTGTGAATGTGGGTGCAGCATTTGGTGTTTTGGGTTTTTGGATTCCTTCATTACTTGATAATCCCTTTCCAAAAATCACTCTTTGAGTTTGACTATGCACAAATGAATTGAATCATATGCCTGTCTTGTCTCCACATCGTTTTTGATAATAAGTTCATCCAATGATTTGGATGCTTTTGTAAATGAGGCAATCACATTTTTGAGATATTTTTCCCTCTTTTCTATAGCAGCTAACTCTGCTATGATCTTGGCATTTTCATCCTTCAGCTTAGTGTTCTCATTAGCTATGTGACTTAGAGTACTCAGCTCTTTTGTCAGCTGTGAGTTTTGGCTTTTAAGCTGACTATTTTCCTCATTTAAAAGTGTGTGAGAGGTTTTAATGTGCTCAAAATCTTTCATCATTTTTCCAAATGAATCATAAATATCTGTGGGTGATGAAGTGTGTGTATCACAGTCATTATCACCTGAATCAGAATGAGATGAGTTAGAATGTACATCATCTTCTTGATCTTGTTCTTTGGCCATGAGTCAGATCAAAGCCTCTTCCTCTGTATCACTTGAGTAGTCAGCTTCACTACTATCTGAGTCTGCTGCTTCTTCGCACTTGGTTGGCTCAGCAATCTCAGCAGCCAACATGGCTTCCTTCTTTTCTTGTCTTCTTTTTCTGAAGACTCTTCTTTCTTCCTCATTTCTGTATTTGTTGACTGGTGGATTGGAACAATCAACAGCAAAGTGTCCTGGTTGTCTGCAATTCCAACATAGGTTTTTAGCTCTTTGATCAGCTCTGTTGGTCCTTTAATTATCAGCTCTCTGATAATCAGTGTTAGGAAATTTATTGAGTATATTTTGATGATACCATGTAAAACTTAAACTAGGAAGTTGGCACCCCATTTTCCTCGTAATTTGTATTGTAATAGATAGGGCTGGAAAAGCTGAGTCAAGTCAGCTATGCCAAGAATTACAAGAAGTCAACTACAGACTATGTGAAGACTCTGCTGTGTGTCAGCTGAGTAATGCCATGAAGGAAGTCAAGGAATCGACTGAAGAAGAGTCAGCTGGGGAACAACTGTAAGAAGAGTCAGTCAAGTCAAGTCAAGAAGCCAAATCTACAAGTTGAAGTGACAAAGTGACATTTAAGTCAATCCAATGATTGGAGCTGACTCAAGTCACCTGGGGTATAGACAGCAGTCTAGTCAAGACAACTGACTTAGATCCGTTGATTAAAGTCAAGAATATTACTCAATATAGTAATATGTCAAAGTCGCAGTCTAAAATGTTAGTCCCAGAATTGTGCAAAAGGAATAAACCAATGGGAAACACTACACCTTGTGTCGCACACAATCTTTGCGAAGACATTTAATATGAGGAAAGGTCAGCATCAAGGACTACAGACCAAGACAAGACAAGCCAACGAACACAAGTGACATTTGAAATTAGCCTATCTCTTCAACGGGCAAAATTTCAAATGTGCACTATAAAAGGCTAAGGAAGCTATTGAGAAGAGGTTACCTGAACCACGAACAAACAAGCAATATTCAAACATTTAACCTACAATATTCTCATAGACATTCAAGCAATTCCTCAAGCCTGAAACTCGAAGGAAATCGATCCAACACAAGTAGTGAAGAAAACACAACTTCAAATTTGTTGAAGAGGAAACTTTTGAAGAAACCAAAGGATCTACTTTCCAAGTCAGGATTGTAGAAAGGTTCCAGGTCGAACCATTATTAAGTTTGTTGGAGGGCTTCGTGATCAAATCCAATAACTTGAGAAGTGAGCTGAAGTAGCAAGGCAGCTGCCCTGTGAAGAAGATGAGTCACAAGAGAAGCCAACTGTGTGATCAAGGCTGTCTACAGACTGTTCACCACTTTGTAAATTGATTTGTTACATAGTGGATTCCTCCAGTCACACCCCTTGGGACCTACAATCAGCTCTCTAACTTTCAGCTCTCTTGGGCGGCCTGTCCTCCCTTGCTTTAGAGGGTGCTGAATGTCTTCTGGAGGTCTCACCCTTCTTTCTTTTGTAGTTCTTGTTAAAGAACTTGTTGAATCTTTTTACCATGAGGGCAATCTCTTCCTGGTCAATGGTCTCCTTTGGCTCAGCTCTTTTCCCATTACTGGCCAATAATGCAGCTGTCTTTGGTACAACTGTTTCCTCTTAATCTTTCCTTCTCAGCTCAAACTCATAGGCTTTGAAGTCTGAGAATAGCTCATGGTTGGATGTTCTTGAGAGGTCCATTGAATGTCTAAGGGCCATGACCCTCATTTCCCATTCAGCTGGGAGTGCTCTTAGAATCTTCATACACATCTCCTTCTGTGTATATTCTTTCCCAAGAGCTGAAAGCTCATTTGTAATCTCGATAAATGCATCATCCGGTGATCCAGAGTTTCACCTGCAAGCATTTTAAAATTTTCAAATTTTTGAACAATAACAGTTAATTTATTCTCCTTAATCTGTTCTGATCCTTCACAAATCAGGGTTAGCTTATCCCAAATTTCTTTGGCTGATTTGCACGATTTGACTTTGTTGAACATCACCTTGCCCAACATCTTGTAGAGTATATCTTTGGCCACATTGTCCAGGTTATATCTCTTTCGATCATCATTTGTTCATTCAGTGCGTGGTTTTTCATTGTCCAGGTTATATCTCTTTCGATCATCATTTGTTCCCATCTCTCAGCTGCAGCTGCTCTTCGTACACCCATATTGACTTTGAGTATTTGCAATAGCCTATCCTCTATCACAAGTCACATTTCATTGTGTAAAGCGGATAGATGAGCCTGCATACGAATCTTCCAGTCATCAAACTCTTCCACAGTGAACATTGGAATACGAGTTTGATTTTCTTCCATGATGATAACTTTGCAAAAAGAAATGAAAGACTTTGAAAAAGATTGAGATCTAGTTCAGTAACTTGTGCGGAAGGCTCAGTGAACATTGGAATACGAGTTCTTGGATTTGTTCACACAGCCCTCCAATAAACTTGAATCTCTTCGTTTGACCTTGAACCTTTCTACAACTCCTTCAACTTGGAGAGTAGACCCCTTTTTGTTCTTAAAATGTTTCTTCTTCAACTGGTTGAAGTTGTCTCTCCTTCACAACGTGTGTTGGATCGAGTTTCTTCGAGTTTTAGGCTTAAGGAATATCTTGATACGCTTTGAGAATGTTGTAGGTTAATTGCTTAAAAGATCTGTGTCATTCGTAACCTTTTCTCAAATGCTTCCTCAGCCTTTTATAGTGCTCATTTGAAATCTGCCCGTTGAAGAGATAGGCCAATTTCAAATAACACTTCTTGTTCATTGGCTTGTCTTTTCTTGGTCTGCAGCACTTGTGATGTTGACCCTTCCTCGTATTAAATGGCTTCGCATCTTTACAGGTTCTGACACAAGTTGTAGTGTTTCCCATTGGCTTATTCCTTTTGCATATTTCTGGGCCAAACACTTTAAGACCTGGCAGCTTGGACGTATTACTATATCGAGTAATATTCTCGACTTCCTTCCAACGGATCAATGTCAGTTGTCTCAACTTGATTGCTGCCTTTACCCCTTGTGACTTGAGTCTTCTCCAATCATAAGATTGACTCAACTATCACTTCAACTGATAGACTTGGCTTCTTAAGTTGACTTGACTAACACTTCACACAGTTATTCCTCAGCTGACTCTCCTTCAGTCGAGTCCTTGACTTTCTTCATGGCCATACTCAGCTGACACACAACAAAGTCTTCACTCTTGTCTGCAGTTGACTTCTTGCATTCTTGACTTGGCTGACTTCACTCAGCTCTTCCAGTCCTATCTACTACAATACAGAATTACAAGGAAAATGGGGTGCCAACTTCCTAGTCTAAGTTTTACATGGTATCATCAAAATCTAACAAATAAATTTCCTAACATCTCCATTGACATGGAGTTATTTAGCTAAAGAGTAACTGCATATACAATTGGCAGTGAAATTTTAAGTTATGTACGTCCGAAAGATGGCCAAAGTAAGATTGCTTGAATATTTCTTTGTTACGATCACTCAAAAAGCCTTTAATCTTATTGAACTCGTCATTGAAGTTGCAACGAGCACTTAATTTTACTGGAAAGTGATCATTCTCATTAGGAACAAGTGCCATTTTTTCAAACTGAACAATGAAATTAAGACATGTCAGAAAACAAGTGGGCACACAATTAGGCATAAAGGTTGGAAAATATATGGACATTTAACAAAACTGTACCAAACAAGTGGGCAACCAAAGGATACATAAGTGGACAACCATAGAGCGAATAAGTAGGCAAACACTGGATAAAAAAGTGGGCAAACCACAGGGCAAATAGTGGGCAAAACCTGGGACAACAAAGTGGGCAAACCATACGCACAAATAAGTGGCAAACCATAGGGCAAATAAGTGGGCAAAGTAAAATAATACTCCAAAAAAACCCAAGTCCATACAAATTCCAAACAATAATACATCATAGAGTCCACAAAAAACAATTTATTCATATGACGAAACCCTAAAACCTAATTGCTTCATATTTCAAACAAATTTCAAAAACAAAACCCAAAGCATTCAACACAGAATAAACACATTACACATATTAGAGAAGAAGATGAAAGAACACATTTTTTTAACACAAGATTTTTGATAAATATTTACTGAGAGAATACCTCGAACAAATCCTCAAATCCTCGAAAGCGAAAGAGTGCAGTAATGTGATGACCAGAATGAAACTGAAATTGGCGCTGGTCGGATAGCCAAAGAGCTGGCGTCGGTTGAACTGGTTGAAATCACCGTGAGAAGGAACATACATGAGAAATGGAGAAGAGATGTAACTATTCCCGCCTGTTCACCTGTTTTTGTTCCTTTTTTTTAATTTTTTTATAATTAAGGGCAATTTGGACTTTTCAGGGCGTATGGAGGGGTAAATATCCCAATTTAATAAAGTGAGGGTAGATTTCTTTAATACCCCCATGCGGGGGGGTATTTTGGCGAATTTCCCATTTATCAATCAGTATTACTGATAAAACCATTAGCGAAATACTTGACGATTTAAATTTGATTCACTTTTATAATTAAGTAGAAAGGTAAACTACAATAAACACCCATATGGTTTAGCCAAATTACCAATAAAATTATCAATTATATTTAAAACTTACAAATAACTAGGGGTGTCAATTTGGGTTGGGTCCGAATTCATGGGTTCACGGGTCAGAATCAGCCAACTCGGGCTCAACCTGTTTAATTAGTCTTGTCAAAATCTTGAACCTAAACCCAACCTATTTATTATAGGTAACCCAGACCCAACACGTTTAACCCGTCTAATAAAATTATTTTTATATACATTAATAGTTTCAACTAAATAAATATATTTTTTAAAAATCAATCATTATGACACATTATTTTATTAATAAAAAATATCACAATTCACAACATACAATATATATATATATGCATAAATAATATAACATACTAATCATATTTGGGGAGGTACACAGAGCCCTAAATACCAAACCCGCTATGAATTACCCACACTGCTCAAAGCCCGCTGCCAATCCAACCCACTGGAAAAAGAGGCCCAACGCAACACAGAAACCCTCAGCTCAAATTGAAGCGCAACACAGAAACCCTCAACTCACCAATCTTCTCTACTTCTCTCTCACTCGGCGTCGACACACCGTCACCGCCGTGGGATAACAATTCCTCCACCGCCGACAACTTCTTCTTCAGTTGTCTCTTCGTCAAACAACTGGTACAGTACAAATTGTTTGTTTTATACTTCTTTCCGATTGTGAATAACAAGTTTCTGGAGTTATGTTTGCGTTTTCGAAATTGAATCTAAATGATATTACATACAATTTGCAGATTTCATCTTCGAATTTACCTGTTGAAACATAGATATTGAGTACCTTTTTTTTTTTGCAAAATATATGAAATTGGTGTTGGTGTTGGTGTTGGTGATTGTATGAATAACCTTCATCGCTAAAGATTTTTTTTCAGCTCCCTGTGTCATTGTTGTTGAAGAGCATAAATGAATAATATTAAATAGCAGGGCAATGAAAGTATGATTTCTTCCACAAAAAGTATTAGTTTTCTAGCTAAAAGTATCACATTCAGCTTCTTTTTTTCTGTATATTTTCTTACTTGGTTATGTGTGTATGTGTCTCTGTTGTAGATCAAATTCTTGTTGTAACTCCTAGTAGCGAGAATAGGACTAGTGACTCTGCTCATGAAAATGATATAATCAATATTGCCGCATAGAATGCAAGTGATGCAATGCTTCAAGAAGCTGAAGGTAATATACTACTCATTTTTTGTCTCTTCTGTTTTTGAAATATTACATTTCCAGTAAAAAGTATTACTTTTTCAATAAAAAGTATCAGAGTTCTAACCAAAAGTATTACATTTAGATGTTGTCACAGTTATTCTCTGTAGTGATGAGGGTGATGAAATTAATATTGCCACACGGAATACAAGTGATGCGATGCTCCAATAAGCTAAAGGTAATATGCTACTCATTTTTTGTCACTTCAGTTTTTGAAATATTAATTTTCCAGTAAAAAATGTCACGTTTTCTATAAAAAAATATCAGATTTCTAACCAAAAGTATTGCATTTAGATGTTGTCACAATTATTGACTTTGCTCGAGAAAATAATGAAACCAATATTACCACACAGAATGCAAGTAATACAATGCTTCAAGAAGCTGAAAGTAATATGCTACTAGTTTTTTGTCACTTTAGTGTTGCAGTATTACTTTTCCAGTAAAAAGTATCAATTTTTCTAAAACGTATCAGATTTTTAACAAAAAATATCACATTTAGATGTTGTCACAATATTGACTCTAGTGATGAGGGTGATGAAATTAGTAATGCCAATGAGCCAGGAAGAGATAACTTGTTCCACGAAGATGAAAATGGGTTGGATGTGAGTAATTCTCTTCTCCATATAAAAAGGAAAATAATCAAGGATATGCATCAGCTGTATTGTCGTCATGCTCGTGCTATTGGATTTAGTGTACGGAAATCAACTATTAGAAAATCTACTGTTGAAACATGTGTTGTCATTGAGAAATATTATGTATGTTCTTCTGCTAGATTTAAGAAATGTACTAGTACAGAAAGAAAAAGGCTAATGTTGCATGCACAGGATGTAAAGCTTGAATGAGAGTAAAGTTAAATGGAAAAGTACTTTATGAGGTAGTTCAGCATGTTATAAAACACAATCATCAACTCACTAGAAAGGAATGGAGCCATCTACATCGTTCTGAAAAGTCATTACAAATGAAAAAGTCAAAGCTATTGAGGATATGATGTCTTATAGGATGAGAGCTACTCAATCTTACTGTTATATGGTGCATGATACATGGGTAGAATAGTGCCTTGGCCATACTTTGAAAGTCCATATGTATTTTGTTAATAGATTGAAAATAAAGGCAATAGAAGGAGGCGATTCACAAACATTAACTGATATCTTATATCAGCAAGATGTCGAAGATGACTTCTGTTTTAGAGTGAAATTGGATTAAATGGGCAGATTATGCAGTGTATTTTGGAGAGATTCTATGATGAAGAAAGACTACAAAATATATGGTGATGTTTCGGTATTTGACACAACATATCGTACAAATAAGTATAATTTGATTTGTACGCCATTTTCTAGGGTCAACAACCATTGGAAAAATGTCATGATTGGTTACGTTTTCTTATCTGATGAAAAATCTGAATTGTTCGAGTGGATTTTTCAAGTTTTCACAAAATCAATGGGCGAAAAATGTGCTGTAACTTTGTTCACTGATCAGGACCTAGCAATCAATAATGTAATAGAAAATATCTACTTTATGACAGAAAAAGTAGATATTTTTTAAGAAAAGTGATACTTTAACAAAAAAATAGATACTTTTCTCAGAAAATAGAAGCTTAATTTTTGTTTTCTTTCTTCTGTGTAGGTTTTCCCTCAAACAAGGCATAGGTTATGTCTGTGGCACCTTCACCAAAATGCTATAAGTCAGTTTGGACGGTAGAGAAAAAATAATTCTTTCAAAGAAGCATTCAATAAATGTTTGACTGGTTGCGTTGATGAAAGAGATTTGAAGCTTTCTGGAAATCTATGATATCGGAGTATGAGTTGCATAATAGTTCTTGGATTCAACGTATGTATGATTTGAAGGAGAAATGGTGTACTGCACTAAGCAAAGATATCTTTTCTGCGGGAATATTATCTTCACAAAGGAGTGAGAGTACAAGAAGCGCAATAAGATTCAATGCAAATAAAACAATAACTTTGACTAAATGTTTTAGCATTTTCCAAGGAATAATAAAGCATTGGAGGAACAATGAAAAAGAAAATGAATTCCAATACCCAAGAACAATACCAACGTCTATACTACCATTGACTGTAATGTTGAAACATATTGCTGAGGTATATACATTGACGCTTTTTAAAGATTTTGAGAGTGAGTTTATTAAAAGAATCTCTACTCAATCCATTAATGTACGTATTGAAGAAAACCTCATGGTTTATGACATTTCATCGCCAAGTGATGGGGGTTGTTATCATCGTGGTGTGTATGATTGTTTAAATATTCTCATAAAATGTTCTTGTAGGAAATTTGAGTGCGATTTACTCTGTTGTCATAGCTTAAGAGTATATCATATGCATTCTATCTCCAGGATCCCATAGTGTTACATTTGTCAAAAGATGGACAAAATTTGTCAAAACAGAGTTGTGGGAAAAGTTCAACAAGATAGCTAAAAGTTCTCATAAACCCAAGGATCGTGTTCCTTGGCGGCATGAAATGACACGAAATTATTACAATCTTATTTTAAAATGCCAAGACAATGAGGAGGCAAGAAGAATTATTAAAGATGGATACAACAGAGATTCTATAGCTATTGATGCGTTGATGGATACACTGAATTCTCCAGAGCAAAATGAGGTTTCTAATTCTTCTAACACTATATTGGAACCTACACGTTCAGTTACGAAGGGGCGAAAACAAAGGATCAATCGGCATTTTCAAAAAAAAAAAGAATAAGGGAAGTATTGATACGACAAACTCACATCCATCGAAGAAGTTTGGTTCAAAGACTCTCAATCCTCTACTATTTTAGTAATTGTGTATAAAGAACATGATATTATTGTTACATTCATTGTTTTAGTATTAAATTCTTCAGCATGAGTATTTGAATCTCTTTTTATTTAATACATTGGTAATGAGGGTGATACTTTTACCCAAAAACCGATACTTTTTTAACAGATAGTGATACTTTAATGAGGTGATGCTTCTGTTCTTTCATATTTATTTATAATAGAAAGTAATATTTTTTGAACAAAAAGTGATACTTTTAAACAGCAAATCGATACTTGTCCAACAGAAAGTGATACTTTAATAAGGAATACTAACTACAATTTTATGTTATTTCATTGTACTATATAACACAATGTGATACTTTTTGAACAAAAAATGATACTTTTAACCCCAAAACTGATACTTTTTTGGAAACAAATGATACTTCTGTAATTTTATGTTCTTTCATAACCATTTAAAACAAAAAATGATAATTTAATTAGCAATACTTCTACAATTTTATATTCTTACTTTCATAATACTATATAACATAATGTGATACTTTTTGAACAAAAAGGGATACTTTTAACCCAAAAACCGATACTTTTCAATTAATGGATGATAGTTTTCACTTATCCAGTAACATAAAAGATAGATCTGTAAAGCAAATAATTTCACCCCATCATACATACAACAAAACATACTACTTGGAATACTAGTCAATGCTTGCAATAAAACATACACCAAAAATATTAGTTAAAAAAAAGGAGTATATTTCTCCATTTTGTCTGTCATTCTCTAAAGAGTCCTATACATACATCACTTAGCTTGTTCATTTATAAATCGAACTGCATCATTCTCGATTTGCACTCTCATTTTATTCTAACAGCTGAGAACAATTCTTGCATAGTACGAAGCCCTTAATTTGCGTCGTTCACCGACCTTCAATGAAAACAAAATAAAATTAAGGTAAGTAAATATTTCTGCACAATCTAATTTTATAAAAAAAGAAAGATTCATACCTTAAGCAAATCTAGGTCTCAGTACACATGCCCCTTGAAATTTTCCATGTGGTGTATTAAGAAAACACCACAATAAATATTGGTTAATCTTCTTTGCCAAGGAAAACAGACGTTTTCAAAGCTATATTTCCAAACATCTTGAGCTTTGGGATGATTTTTCTCCTTCAAGAAAATACAATTTTCTCTTTGCTGAAAAAAAAAAGTGAAATAAACAATAAGAATAATTTACTTTTTTCAATTAAAGTAACATCAACAATAAAATCAACTAAATAATTTACCACCAATTTTGGAAGACTGAAGTAGTCAGGAGCAACATCTTCATGATGCACCAAGTTGTCGACATAATGGACTTTTTGATCAACAAAGTTGATGACATCACACATATAATATTGCATGTAGCAAACTAGTATACAAATCTACATTTTTAACAAGTAAAACAGGAAAAACATTATTGTAACTGATACTATTCAAAGTAAAAAATAACTATTAAAAGCAAAAAATAAATACATTCATACAAAATCCACGGTGCTTAGGTCTTCACTATTTCCATTTATCATCCAATTATTCTAGCAATCTCTCAAATTTTTAGCGTGATCATGCTCTCGCTCTCCATTAAAAAGCTTTTCAAGAAAAAAAATTGTTGCAAAAAAGTGACACTTTTAAGGTTAAAATTGATACTTTTAAGGCTTAAAGTGATACTTTAAAACTTACAGAATGTTGAGCATGGAAATAAAAGCAGTTCGCAGCTCCTGGTCTTTTGTTAACCAACAAAGCCCATGTGTCTATGATGCTTATATGGATCATCATTGAGCCATTCAATGTCGATATGCCATCGTCAAATGCAATAAAAAAATCCACATCATGTGTGAATGCATTTGTACTGAAAATTAAAAACAATTTATAAAATTAATAAATAAAGTAATACTTTTCCAAAACATATTACTTCCAACTTACTTGACCATTCTTTGGTGACTAAAAAAGCAATATTCAACAATATCTTTCTCCTTTCTGCACATAAAGTTAAGAGTGCTCTTGTGCTTTTTCATGAACTGTGAATGGAATTCAGCATTCGGATCAATAGGCTATGGTTCATCTAACATCTAGAATCCTCTTCTTCTTCACCAATTCTTCTTCAACAACTTTTTCAGCCTTATCCATTTTTCCAGAATTCTAGGGAGTAAAGAGATCAAAACATGGCATTTGAGCTGCCAAATGCTTCATCATTTGAAGATTTTCAACAGCTTTATTAATGTACTGCGAGAAAAACTTTTGGATTTCAGAAATTGGTGAGTGCGAAGATGAAATTGCATCCTTCTTCTCTTGTTTCATCTCATTTTTCAACTTACTGAATTCCTCCATCTGAAATTGCGTTACAATATTAAAATTCTCTTAAACAACAAGAAGGCCTTATGAACAGGGGGGTTGAATAAACCTTACCAATTTTTCGATTTAGTCCTTTTAAAAATGTTCAGAGTTAATACTTCACAGCTGAGTCCTTGATGGACAGCTAAGTTAGTTAATCAACAGAGTTAGTCACTCAACGACTTTCTGAGCCGAAATTATTAATAGAATAACTCAGCTGTTTTGACTAAAGACTTAACTTGAATGTGATATGTTTTCAGCGGAAGACTTAACACCCTTGGATTTGGTTAAGTTTGTTTTAATACTTGGTTTTAGCACTCAGTTGATTATCAATTGGATAGCAAATTTATCAATGAGATATAAAAATAAGATGCAGAAATTAAAGTGTTGAAATATAAATGACACAATAAGTTTTTATAGAGGTTCGAAGATGGGGTAATTCTTCTACTCCTCTCTTCTCCAACTCCTGGAGGAATCCACCAAGTATTGATCAATATACGAGTGGTTAACGGTCCAGGATACAAGTCTTGATCACACAAATGACTTGATCCTTTGGGACTCGATCTGAGATGCCTTGGTCACACAACGGTGGCTTCTCGTGCGACTCAACTTCTTCACAGGCAAATTGCCTTGCTACTACAGACCCACTTGCTTAAGTTCCTTGGATTTGATCACAAAGCCCTCCAAATAGCTTAAGCCTGGTTCGACCTTGAACCTTTCTACAATCCTTCGTGGAATGTAGACCCTTGATTCTTCAAATGTTTCCTCTTCAACTGATTGAAGTTGTCTTTCCTTCACAGGTGAGTGTTGGATTGATTTCCTTCGTAATGTAGGCTTGAGGATTGATCTTGAATGACTTGAGAGTATTCTTGGTTACAGTTCAAATGTTAGCTTGAATGTTCGTGGTTCATGTCGGTAACCTTTTCTCAGAGTGATTCCTCAGCCTTTTATAGTGATCTTTCAAAAATCTGCCCATTGAAGAGATAGGCTTATTTTTTAAAGTCACTTGTGGTCGTTGGCTTGTCTTGTTGCAGTCCTTGGAATTTACGTTTCCTCGTATGAACGATTCTACATCTTTTCAGAGTTCTGACACGGTGCAGTGCTTCCCATTGGTTTATTCCTTTTGCATGCTTCTGGGACTGAGCACTTCAAGAAAGGTAGTATGGAAGTATTACTTGTTTAAGTAATTCTCTTGATTTCTGTGCAACGGATCTCTTTCAGTTATCTCGACTTGACTGCATTTCTTTGCCTTCCCCAGGTGACTTAGAGTCAACTTCCAATCATTGGATGACTCTTCTGTCACTTCAACTTGAGACTTGGCTATCTTGAGTTTACTTGACTGATACTTCACTCAGCTGCATCTTAGTTGCACCTTCAGTCGAGTTCCTGTCTTCTCTTCTTAGCCACACTCACCCTCACGTGAGTCTTCCTTTTAGCCTCCAGTTGTCTTCTTGCATGTTCAGGCATAGCTGACATGATCAGCTCTACCAGCCCTATCTATTACAATGCAATTTACAACAAGAATGGGGTGCCAACTTCCTATTCTAGGTTTTACATGGCATTCATCAAAATCTACAAAATAATTTCCCAACAACATTCTACAAAATATAAGACGAAATATGTTAATATTTGGCATATGTTTCATAAAAAGAGTGATATATTTAATGCTTAAAGTGATACTTTTCAAATAAAGTACTACTTTAAAATGAAAACTGATACTTTTAACATGAAAATTGAAAAGTGATACTTATATATGAAGTACTTCTCACAAACAACTTAACAAAAAAGTAATATTTTTCACATGAAAAGAGATACTTTTAGCACGAAAAGTGATACTCTACTTTAAAGTATTACAATAATGAGCAATACTTTTCAAATATCAAAGTGATAATTTTACGGTTAAAAGTGATACTTTTAGATAAAACTTTAGAAAAAGATTACAAGAACTTACATGTCTAGCCAACTTCTGCAGCTCATCATCATCAAGTCATTCCCCTTCGGTAGTTTAAGGTTTATATACTTTGATGAATCATGCAACTCAACATATTCTTCTTTATCATCTTCTTCTATATTTTGATTCACTTTACTACCTAAGGGTTCTTCATCACTTTCTCAACTATGCATTTCTTCCTCAAACAAACAGGGTATGTATTTATTACCATTCACCCTGACCAAGCACACCAATCGAGCTTTCTTCCTTGATTCTTCTTCTTAACTTCTCAGATGTCCAATGAGAGATCAACGGTAATGTTGATGGTTCAACATTGTCGTGTCATTTCAATTTATGGAAATATAATATTAATAACACCAACGCACAACTACTGACATATTTTGCTTTCGCATTCCTATTGTATTTGTTTACTCCTATGCACAACTTTTTTGGAATATAAGAACACCATTGTAATTGATCGTGAAAATATTTTCACTAAACCATAAGTGTATGGTGTAGTTAGCAGATAACAACGAGCAATGTCGTATTCCTCAGGGATTGAATAGGAAACTCATAAAGTACAATAAACGTCATACTTCAATTTTATTGAAGTGATCGAAAATTAAAAAAATTGTTATCTAAACTAATCCTAAATTTATCAACTAAAATATCTAAAATTGTTAAAAACCCAAACTTCACAAGATTTCAAACAAGTACGAAAAGCAATCCTAGGAATATAATCTCAACATGTTTCATCAATATTACTTTCAATTAATGTTTCATCAAAACCAGTTTATGTATATCTATGGGTTCAATTCCTAAAGTAGTTTATTACCTCTCCCTAGTGCAAACGAATCATTGATTAATAGGAATTACAGGTATTCCTGCTCAACAATTAATATCAACTACCAAAAGCTCTTAGAATTGAAGTAAACCTCTACAAACGTTTATAGGTCTCCCGACTCAATACCCATTTATGTTATAAATTCATTTTTCGTAAGTTAGATCTCATATCCCGAATCTTGAACTAACAAATAAGACATGCAAATTATTGGTCAAATAATCTACAAGAAATAAGTACTCGAATTCATAAATAGAACACAAGAAACCAATTAAGAAGAAACAATCAAATTATAATTAATATGAATCCACAGTTTCGATCATGCCCTAGGATCAAAAGATCTAGCCTAACATATTTGATTGCAAATTCATAGACAAATTTGAAAACAAATAGTTCGACACTGAACTAAGTACAGAACAAAAGATCTAATCTATGATGATGGAACCCTCTTGTGTAGATGGATCCTTCTTCACAATTTTGAACCTTTGTGCCTTCGTAGTTGGAAGAGATCTTGTGTTTTATTTTCATTGTGTTGCGTATCTTGCCCTAGAAGTATGTAAAATTTCGTGTGTCAAGTTTCTATGGAATTGTGTCTCCATCTTTAAGGCTTGGTCTTCCTTTTTTAGATGCTTTGATAGATCCCTGGAAGAGTCCTGACGAAATTAGGAAACAAAATCAGCCGCATACATAGTACATGGTCGTGTACGTTAACACGACCAGGTCGTGTATTTGGTTTTGCTCTCTGTTTTTGCTTGAATTAAGTTACACGACCGTGTACTTTTACACGGGTAGGATGTGTATTTTGTCTCTAAAATTCTTTCCTCAAACAAGTCACACGAGCGTGTAAAATAACACGGAAGTAGAATACACGACCTTGTATTTTGTCTTTCGTTGTTTTCTTCACTTATTTGATCATCTCTTCGCATTTGGCATTCTTGTCCGAGTCGTCCTACTGATATCTTTTATTAAAAAGCCCCGTTTCCTGTAAGAATATATAAGAATATGCAGTATTACGTCCAACAAAGAAAACCAACTAATTAAAACACATTAAATATACATGCAAATGTATCAAATATGTACTCAAATAAGCCTCTAAATGCGCGTATATTTTACATTTATCAGTAATCCCCTATTTTATCTTCATCTACGACTGATTTGATCACATGGAAGTCCACTTTCCTATTCGTCCTTGGCGTCAAAAAAGAAGATAAGCAAAATATTACAAAATGTCCTTAAAATCATCGCCACCATCAATTAATCTGCTCTCAATCACATTCTTGACCTTATAAACCAAAAATTCTTCGCCAAACTTTTAACAATGCCCATAGGAAATGATGATCAATTGAAAGACTCAACAAACCTCTAAATCATATACTTTCTACGTCAGTTTTTTGTTTATCACTCAACTTATTGATAAGCTCAAATAAGTCTCGAGGTTTACATTGACTAATGAAATTTCTGCCACAACAAAAAAAAAATTAAAAAGTACTTCTCAAAAACAACCTAACAAAAATGTAATACTTTAAAGTGAGAACTGATACTTTTCACATAAAAAGTGATACTTATATGCAATACTTCTCAGAAACAACTTAACAGAAAGTAATACTTTTCACATGAAAAGTGATATTTTTAACACGGAAATTAATACTTTGAACATGAAAAGTAATGCTTCTATATGAAATTTCTTCTCAGAAATAAATTAATGAAAAATTAATAGTCTTAACATGAAAAGTCATACTTATATATTAAATTACTTCTCAGAAATAAATTAACGAAACATTAATAGTCTTAACATGAAAAGTTATACTTATATATGAAATTACTTCTCAGAAATAAATTAACGAAAAATTAATAATCTTAACATGAAAAAGTGATACTTTTAACATACAAAGTGATACTTTTAACATGAAGTAATTCTCAGAAATTTGTTACCTCGCTTTTTACTTTTTTCCATCCTGTTAAAAGTAATTCTCATGAAGTAATTCTCCACATCAGATATTTTTTTTATCTTCAAGGCAACAAAATACAATCGACAAATCAAGATAGAAACAAAATACAAATAAATCATACATAAACAATAACTATTTTACATGAATTACCTGTCTTTATCTTCCTTTTCTTTTTCAGGCTTCTCCACTACTTTTCTCTTTTCCTTCACTTGAATATTTTTCTTCTCTTCTCTTCTCTTTCTCCTTTTTCTAATCTGTTTCTCCTTTTTCCAGCAACATTTTCTACATTTGTCTCAGCAAGTTGCATTATTTTTCTAGACACAGACTTCTGTGCCTTCATTTTGTAATATCCTCCTTTCCTCCTCAAAGGAGTTGTTGTCGCATGTTCATCCATATTTTATAACAATCACAAAACAATAACTGACAACAACAACAACAACAACAACAACATGGCACTTCATATTTTAGAAATTTTCAAGTAAAAATACAGAAACATCAAAACATCAAAACAACATCTAATCTAGAGAAATTTTCATAATTACATAGGAAATTACATGTTGTATTATACATGATTATACTTGTATGTTGTATTATATATTGACAAATTGGTCCCTACTGAACAAGTGGAAGCTCACCCCTTCATTTTCATAATTTTTCAGATTAAGGAGTCAGGCTAGAGATACGTCAGTGATTGATAAAGATTAAATAAACTTTGGATTTTGAATATTTTCTTTTATGTGATGGAACATTTTGATAATACTTTATTTTAGTAATGTGGATGGTATTTATCTATATGTCTAGTCTTATTAAATTATTTTATTAAAAATCATGGTTTTATATTTACGTTTTTATAAAAGTCAGAACACACTTCTATTTTGTAAAATGGGGCGTTACATATCCTACATAACAATCAATGTCAAACAATGTATTGTAACCACACTAAAAAAATTAAATATCTCAAGCATATATCTCAAACACCATTTGTTAGGGGTGCAATCTCTAACACGATACGATGACGAACACGAAACTGACCCGAAGTTACTGTGAGAAATACGAACATGAAAAGCTCGAACACGACTAACATGAATCTGACACAATGTTACAAATTTATCTTAAGACAAAATATCTTATATTTTATTTAGTTTCTTTTTTATATTTTGATCGTAACGCGAAATTGACCCTAAACTGAACAAGGATACGACTCGATGATACGAATTGCCACTCCTACCATTTTATATCATTACATTATCCATGAGTAGTACAATCCTACCCGATCCTAAAATTTTATCCTATCCCATCAACAAAAGCAAACAAGCCCAAGGTATTACAACACCCCCTCGAGGTTCGATTTTACATAACAAAATAACATCTCGAGGATGCAATTTGTAAAATAGAAACAAATATCAATGGAATAGTTATAATTATGGAAGATAACTGGATTTTTCTTTTCGTAATTGCACTTAACTAAAGGGTGTTTTGTAATTAACCCTAGAATAATTTGCAAACAGTAATATTGTAGATGATAACACCTTTGTTCTGGTGAATCATTGTTCAGACTGAAAATCCCACCGTAACAAGTAAAAGTTGTAAACATATTGCTTGGCTTTTAAACATCTGAATTCCCATTGCATCTAGGAAGAATCAAAAGAAACTCTTCTTACATCTTCAAAGGAATATACCATAAACACAATATCCCATTTGTCTGATGATATTTTCATCAGCATCCTTATTGATAACAGGAACAATGTAATAATGTTGATTAGAAATGTGATATCTCCTTTCGATTGAAGAAGAAGCCAGAAGGCCCTCCATTAGGCAACATTGCCAGCTTCACTGGACTTTCAGCAGCTTCCGCAGCGCTTAATGGACCAAGATTGCATGTGATGTCTGTTCTTGCAAAACCAGGACAGACTGAGTTGATGCAAAAACTCGGGTATTTTTTGGCTGTACACCTTGTGTATGCATTCAAAGCTGCTTTCGAAACTTTATAAGCTGAAACATGAGTTGGCCAGTGATTGGCTTCCAATGAACCCTCTTTGAAGTTTTTAAGAAATTCTTGCACCACTTCATCCACTTTCTCATCTGTCAAGCTTTCTTCATTGCTCAACACTCCTTTCGCCCATTCGTTGGCCAAGAGCTGAACATATTAATGAGAAACTCCAAATCATGGTTCTTGAACATACTTGTCAGTTTTAAGGGGAAAATTGTTGTCTTCTGCTATCTATAGGAACTCTTGCACAAATGCTAATAGTTAGAAATAGGTTAATTACAATAACTACCCCTAAGATTAAACCTAATTACAAAAAAACCCAAAAATCTTTCAAAATTACAAATACCCCCTTGACATTTGTTTCTATTGTACAAATTGCATCATCGAGAGGGGGTATTTCCGTACTTGTTTGGTAAATACAAATCTGAAGGGGGTGTTCGTAACACTTTAAGGGAGCATTTGTAATTTTGAAAGATAACTGCCTAATTTTGCTTCAGGAGTAGTTTTATAATTATCACTTTAGAAATTCAAGAGAACAGCTTCAATTGGCTGCTAATTGTATGATAATGCACATTACCTCTAAACTTCCAAACATGGAGGATACATTCACAATTCTTGGTGAGTTAGATAACTGTAAGAGTGGAATAAGAGCTTCAGTAGTTCTTTTCGCACCATAGTAGTTTGTCTGAACACATTCTTCTGCACCCTTGAAAGTTTCCATAACCGCTCCACTTGCTTTCGGCTGAAATGGTTCTGGCTGCATCAATTGCGAAGGAGATCAGTTTTTGCTGGTCACATTCATAGCATAAACACAATAGTTATCCATCCCCCACTAGAAAAAGCTTTTAGTAAGATCATATGGGATTTCAGTGATTCAACATCTAGACTATGGAGTGTTGGCATATTTTTTTAAGAAGTGATTTCTTGTAATAGAAGTGAAAATCAGTTGAGAATCAGAAGTCGGTAGTGTTTACTAATAGAAGCTGAAAGTTGATAAAGCTAATAGATAGTGTTTGATGAATAAGTAAGCACACATTCCTTGGCTTTTAGATTCTGATTAAATTATAAAGAATCAGAAGCAAAAGTTGACATTTGAAAACACTAAAAACTATTATTGTTCAACCAAAAGCTAACAATTACATTTTTTTTAAGTGTTTGCAACCACTCCCTATGTAAAATGGACTTATTAAGGTGCATTGACTGGCCAAAATCAAGAATTTATGAAACCATTTCCTCCGTGAAGTTCCACTAGTCATAGCATCAAAGGAAGAAAACATAAAGTAGACAAACATTAGACTATCATTTTTATGCTTTAGACAGCTACTGCTGTTTTATCCATTCAACCCATTCCTAAACATCAAACAGTTCTCTGCTCTCTGCAAAATAGAATATGATCAGGAAAATATGAACAAAAAGAAAACATCCAACATGGGCAATAAAAAAGACCATCAAGAACTTAAAACACAGAGTAACAGAACTATTGATTCCCTAGAATTCTTGGGAATTGCAATCTTCTGTGTTACTAAATGTAGCGCCTAACTAGCTTACTTGAATTTTAATGAATCAAAAATATATAAGTAAACAAAATAGAAATATTTTAAATAATGCATAAAAATGCAGAATAATAAAAAAAGTAAACTTTACTTCGTCCAAAAAGTTTGCAGCTAAAAGAAATACTAAAAGTTGAGATAACTACTAATCCAAAACATCCATACTAAACAGAAATGACGCTCAACATTCTAATACATTAAATTCAAACTTCGAAAAAGTAATTTGAAGGACATGGGCTCCAGAGTCACTGCACTAGATGAAGTTTTCTAAATTTGAACATAAGTTTCTAGCAAGGAAACACCTTTCCACCAGCGGAAACTGAAGCTATGCTTTCCTCGATTAACTCTTGAACTATCAAAATATCTCCAACCAGCCCCATCCCAGAAATACCTGCATTGTTCACCTGCATAAAGTCTAATTTTTTCAGCTTAGTTGCATATCAGGATTTCTCAGTCACTTAAAAACCGAAAATATAGATGGCAGCAATGCACAAGAACATCTTGAAAATTTCATGTTTTTGGTAAATTAATGGCTCTGATAATGCTATTTGCACCTCCAACAGCTGCTTAAACTCATTCTGAATCCTTCCAATAACTACTAATGAGTAAAGAGTCATAAGAAGATTTCATAAACTTTTTAGCCTTTAAGTGGCAATACCAAAATATCAAGCCTCCCATATTTGCTTTTTATGAAGTCAACAATAGAAGATATGCTAGCAGGGTCCACAACATCAAGTTGATGAAAATCAACATAATCAGAAAGACCAAAACCCTTTAGCCTTTCTTGAGCTTCAAGGCCTCTCTTCTCATCCCTAGCTGTTAATACCACCTTGATCCCATTCGAAGCTAATTGCCTACAGATCTCGAATCCGATTCCTTTATTTGCCCCTGTCACCACTGCATACCTGAAGGGAAAAATAAAAAATTACTAGTTCTGACAATAAAGATTTGATTATAATATCTGTTAGGATAAAATTTTACCACCTCTGTGTTTGAGTGCTGATAAATGCCTCCTCTGCCATTGTTTGGTTGCTCTGAGTAGAGAGGTGAAGAGCTTTTTGATTTTCACAATTGTAGTGCTTTGTCTGTTTCATAAATACGATACCACCAATTTTCACCATGCATAGGAAAGGCCCACAACATTAACCCAACAACAATGTTGTTTATTAAATCTTTGGAACTCACAATCATCATAGTTCCTATCTCCTTGGAAAGTGACTTGCTAATTGTTGGGAAGACTCCATAAAAATAAAACAAAAGATGAACTGTCAAGAGGAAAGAAGAATTCAGCCTCCCATTCTTGACTATTAGTGTGAAAAAGAGAATATTGTAGCACAAGACCGCCAATTCTCTTTGTAAATAGAGAAATTGAGCGCTGAGAAAATCATGAAATTCCACGAATCATTTTCCTCATTAGATTATAAATTTGTGGAGTCCCACTTTCCACTAAACAACAGCAGACCATTTCATGGATTTTCCCTTTGTCTTGTGCAATTTCATTGATTTTCCTTTTGTCTGGATTATCTTGACTTGCAATTTCATGGATTTTCCCTTTGTCTGGATTATCTTGACTTGCAACTTCATGTATATCAGAAATGAGAAAGATCTCAACCCAAATATTGCAAATAGTTGCAAATCCAATCACATAGCAGAAAAACACACTTTAAACAGTAACAGCCCAGACAGATCATTTTAAAAAACACGAACAGTAAAGAACAGAAAGATGAAGCACTTTCCCATAATTCCATATCAGAATGCAGGCGGGAAAAGGTCTGATCCTTTGATGCTTATCTTTCTTCAGATACAAACATGAAGACATGTCACTTTTTGTTTTTTTTACGTAGTACATCTCTTCCGTTCTGACTTCTGCTACACCTGTGATATATGAAAAAAAAAAATCTCAATGTAAAACCTCAAAAACTTGAATTTTCGCTCCAACAACATCTAAACATCCACCACAACCCTAAATTAAACCAAGAGAATTCAATTCATGAACTGGAAACGCTAAAATCAGCTACAAATGAAGATACACTTGTCTTCGATTTTCAATCACCAACTCAACGTCTTTTAACTTATAGTTATAATCATAACATTATCCGTTGTTTACACATTCTCACTAGCACAAATCACCATTCACTTTGTAAATTCATTTTTAGTGAATTTGGAAGAGCAAGTGGTGTAGTGCGCGTGATATACACTGGTGAGTGACGGAGAGAGATCTCGCGGAGAATAGAAGCGGCTGCGAGACAGGCGCGTTTCCTTTCGGAGGCGAAGGGCTTTCTCATTCGACGGCGACGAAGAATCTTGGGTTGTCTGCTTCGCAAGCCATGGGGGTTGTAATGGATGTTTCAATATTTTTGCTAATTATATAAACCCTTCGGTTAGTTTAAAAGGATAAGAGCATCTCCAAAGCCACATTAATCTACCGGTAGCCACTAATTTTCGTCAAAATGGATTCTCCAATCCACCGCTAGACGTCCACGCTTTTGTTGAAGGAGTGAATAGTTAGAGCATCTCCAAAGCCACGTTAATCTACCGGTAGCCGCTAATTTTCGTCAAAATGGATTCTCCAATCCACCGCTAGAAGCCACGCTTTTGTTGAGGGAGTGAATAGTTAGCCGCTTCATGTGGCGCTAAACTATTCACTCCTCTAAACATTTTTTCTTTTTTATTTTTATTTTTGTGTGTTTTACATTTTCTCTTTTTCTTTGTCATTTTGTTTAAAAATTGTTACTTTAATTTCAACTTCATACACATATATATGCAATAAAATTGTTACTTTAATTTTAACTTCATACACATATATATACAAAAATACATAAGATAACCTAAAAAAAACATCAAATACAATAAAATTATAATAAAATAAAATACATATAATAATAATAAAACATAATGAGACAAAAAACGAAATATATAATAAGATAACTCGAATCTACAATACAATATTTTTTTTAGTAAGACCCAAGTCCACTTCCCGATCCTCCAAGATCTTGAAAATAACCCCGAAATAGTTCGAAATTATTACTAGTCCTTGGTTGATGTTGTTCTTTTCTTTTCAGTATAATTCTTATTTGCGCTTTCCGAAAGTACTCACGTCGATTGGTATCTGAAATGGTGTCCAAATCTATCATTAAACTAAAACTACGTATCTAAATTATAAATTGATAAAATTAAATATATTAATTCAATATAGAAAAGAAAGAATAAATATGGAATATTCCAATGTAGAGTGAAAAATAGAGGTGTGCATTGGAGATGAAACTTAATCCCTCTAAATTTTCCTCTAGAATAGTGTTAAAGTTACACAAAACTAGAGGCAAGGATTGGAGATGCTTTAATTGAAAAAACACTACCCCTGAAATTTTGGTTGATTACAAAAGAAATCAACTGATTTTGATAAGCAAAAATATTTCAAACACTTTTATAAAAATGGGCAAAAACTCATATAGGATCCGGTCTAAATCCGTATCAATAGAATCCGCGGGTCAAAGCCACCTGATGCCTTTTTTTCACGTCCCCATAATCAAGCGATTCACCTTTCCTTTCTCTCCCTTCCCATTCGAACTTGCAAATTATTCAAATATGACAACATAATCATGCAACAATTAATGTAGAGTATACAATTCCATTAAACTAACTATACATTAAAACATTACTAAGCATACATAAACAGTTAACTAAGTATACAATTACACTAAACTACATGTACATTAAAACATTATTAAGTATATAGAAACATTTAACTAAGTATACAATTACATTGAACTAACTATACATTAAAATATTACTAAGTATACAGAAACATTTAACTAAGTATACAATTACACTGAACTAAATACACAATTCCACTGAATTACTTATATAACTAAGTATATAATTCCATTGAACTAAGTATACAAATTCACAGAACTAAGTATACAAATTCACTAAACTACTTACTAAACTACTATATATAACTAAGAATACGATTCCACTGAACCAAGTATACAAATCCACTGAACTAAATATACAATAAAACATGACGAAGTATACAAGTCCACTGAACTAAGTATACAATAAAACGACTGTTCACAAATATGGCGGAAAAAGTATCAATTTTGAAAAAAACGCTTGAAGTTGATGATTTTTCCTCCCTAAAAATCAGGTAACTGAAAAGGTAGGATTATGTTTCCTTAAAAATAGCTAATAACCGTCCAATTAACAAAACTGATTAAATATAAAAGTATAATTATACTCTTATAAGCCTAAATTAACTAAATAATCTACACTATCCAAAATTTTAAATCAAGAGTCCATAAGTGTTATTATGGACTAACCTAAAGGGATTGGTCTCATTTGAACCAATCCATATATATATATATATATATATATATATATATATATATACAGAGTTAAGTAACACTTTTATACGTTAAAGTATCTATTTTTTGAGATAAGTATCATGTTTTTTAATATAGTCACAAATAAGGAATGAAGGAAAAATAAAAAATAAAAATGATATAGTTAAAGTAACACTTTTATAAGTAAAAATATCCATTTTTTGAGATAAAGTATCAGATTTCTTAATACAGTTACAAACTAGGAACAAAAGAAAGAGGAGAAATACAAAATAAATATGATATAGTTAAAGTAACACTTTTATAAGTAAAAACATCCATTTATTAAGATAGAGTATCATATTTTTTAATACATTCAAAAATTAAGAGTATAGTACAGTGAAGAAGGAAAATAAATATGACGAGCTTTGGGAATTTGTAATAATTTATTAATGGCGTTATATTAATTGTTATATTGAAACTACGCAACAAATACCAGTGATCTAGTGGTAGAATAGTATATTGCTATGGTATAGATCTGGGTTCGATTCTTAGCCTCTGCATTTAGAGACGTTTTTAAATTTTTTTAATTTACTAGGTGTATTTATGAATAACATTATATACATGGTTATACTGAAATTGCACAACAAGCACTAGTGGTCTAGCAGTAGAATAACACCTTGCGTTTGTATAGACGCGAGTTCAATTCTTGGGGAGCGCGCTGAAGCTCATTTGAGTGTCAAGACATGATCTCAATAAATATATAAGATTTTTGAAAGCATAAGAGTCATGTATAAGTTGAAATTTTCTTTGTGACAATTCATCGAACACTTTGTGGGCGTGAAAAATAAAAGAAGTTGTATAAGGCCCTTGTAAATGAATCAAGCCAAAAATTTTCATCACCAAAACAGTTCAAACTTCATTCAATACATCATAATTAACAAGCTCATCCCAATCATATGAAACTTCCATCAATAAAATTACAAATAAGCCAAAAACTCAAGGGTTCAACCCAATTGAGCAAATGAAGTAAAATTCTTACCATTCAATCGGTAAAGACGAGCAATGATGATGATAATCGAGCCTATTTAAGTCCAAGATATGAAATGTATGCATGAAAACAAATTTGAAGTGAAATTTGTGTGCATTTGGCGAAGGGGGCGAAAAATGAACATTTTGAGCCAAAATGGCTAAGTCTGAAAACAGAGACGTTATAAACCAAAAATTGGCAGTGGGCGACCGGTCGACAGTGAGGGCGACCGGTCGAGGTGAGGTCCGACCGGTTGCCCTCACCCTGGTCGCCACCTTTGTCTCAACTTATTTTCCAAAATCCGAATTTTCAACCAAAAATCCGATTTTTCGCCCCTAAGTTTTAAAAACGTGCAAAATGAAAACGTAAACCTCATTCAATATGCATTATGCCTAACCGAGCTCGTATAGATGCAAAAGTCTCGGAAGATAGCTGTTTTGTAAAAATTTCCGCCAATTGATCTTGAGATGGAACAAAAGATATCTCAATTTTTCGTTTTGAAACACAATCCCTTAGAAAATGATGTTGAATCTCAATATGTTTAGTACGGTTATGATGAACCGGGTTTTGAGCAATATTTATAGCGAATATGTTATCACAAAAATAGGAACACTTTCAAAAGAACATTTATAATCCGCTAAAATTTGTTTCATCCAAAGCAATTGAGTACAACAAAAAGCCGCGGAAATATATTCGACTTCGGCTGTTGAAAGTGAAACACAATTTTGTTTCTTTGAAAACCAAGAAACTAGGCAATCACCTAGAAATTGACATGATCCGGAAGTACTTTTACGATCATCAATATTTCCCGCATAATCCAAATCACTATAACCTTTAAGAGAAAAATTTTCATTCTTTGGATAAAATAAACCATATTGAATAGTGCATTTCAAATATCGAAAAATCCTTTTAACGGCAATCATATGAGATTCTTTGGGATTACTTTGAAAAACGAGCACATAGGCATACGACATGAAGAATATCCAGTCTACTTGCGGTTAAATAAAGTAAACTACCAATCATACCTCGATACTTGGATTCATCAACCGTCTTGCCTTTTTCATCTTTGTCAATCTTGACGTTTGTTGCCATTGGGGTAGAGACGGTTCTTCCTTCTTCAATGCCAAATTTCTTCAAAAGCTCCTTTGTATATTTTGATTGTGAAATATAAATTTCTTCTTGGCATTGCTTAATTTGAAGTCCAAGGAAGAAGTTGAGCTCCCCCATCATGCTCATTTCAAATTCACCTTGCATTAACTTAGAAAATTTCTTGCACAAGGATTCATTAGTAGCACCAAATCAACTCAAATTTGCACTAATAAGCAATCTTGCCATTTTTCAAAAACAAAGAGAGAAGTGTCAACTTTACCTCTTGTAAAATCATTTTGCAAAAGAAAATAGCTAAGTATATTATACCATACACGGGGTGCATATATCAAACCAAACAAGGCCTTTTATAAAAATCACTTGGCCTAGAAAAATTTTCAAACACCGGTTGTTTTTCATAGACTTCTTTTAGAGTAAAACCATTTAGAAAAGTTGACACTACTCAAAAAAAAAAAAAAACCATTTAGAAAAGTGGATTAAACATCCATTTGGTAAAACTTGAAATTTTCTTAAAGACAAGAATGGACACATAAAATGCGAATAGCTTCAAAAACATGCTACGGGTGCATATATTTCATCAAAATCAATTACCTTCTTCTTGACATTATCTTTGAGCTATTAACCTCCCCTTGGTCATTAAACTTGTTCCAAAATATCAAATAACAATATATCTTTGCACAAGAGCATAGTAATATTGAATAATAGAGATACAATAACAAGTAACACATACTATGCTTTCAAACAAATCATCAAGAGTTTTCGTAAAACATGTAAGTTCAAATAAGCTTATAGAAAGCTATATAAGGTCTCTTTTGAAATTTGAAAAATTCAAGATCATATAGTTGAGACCTCATTTAAAAGAAGCATTTGAACAATAGCTTTGACAAGAATGAATATGAGCAATCAAATGCATAAATTTTAAGAGGAGGATAAAAATCAAATGTTTTAATCAAAACAAATTATAATCCTTTATAAAACTCGGATAAAATAAGCTTTATCGAATAGTGCCTTTCAACAATCGAAGAAATCCTTTTAATGGCACTTGTATGAAATACTTTGAAAAAATAAGCTCATAGGCATATGGCAAAAATTATATCGAGTCTAAGATATGAATAACAATGATGAGCGTACCTCGTTAGTTTATGTCTCTCTTGTCAAATAATGAGTAGATAACCATTGATGAAGATATATAAATCCTACACAATACTTAAACAAATTTTGCACAACATAGTGATACAAGTGTAGGCTAAGCAATAAGAGATATCTTAAGAGTACTTATGCTGTATAAATACATAAGAGATAATAAACCACATAAGTCTAAGTAAATGCACAAGAGTTTTAAAAACATCATGCAAGGTCTTCTTTTCAAAGAATTTCAATAAAACACAAATATATATTGAGGACCTTAATAAATATTTGAAAACTCATTTTACAATTAAGGCACAAATAAAAACATGCATAATGATAAAATAAAATGCATATAAAAATAGGGAGATACGGTTTACCAATTACGCCATTTCCATGGGTTATGTCTTTCCCGTTGTTGATGGTATCTTCCCCTTTGAAAATCATCTTGTTGATGATAGCTCTTCCAATTGCTCCATTTCCAAGGATTGTATCCTTCCCATTGTTGATAGTGTCTTTCTCTTGGAAATTCATTTTGGTGATGTCTTCTCCTTTGATCAAATGAGACGGTCATTTGATGTCTTCTAGGTGGTATGAATTTTCTTTGATTATTATTCCGCCGGGTACCTAATATGACATTGCTTTGTGGTACCCTCAAGTGTTTGGGTCCTTGGGATTAGCTTTGAGACTTTTAGGTCTCCAATGATAATTAGAGCTATTTCTAGCCCGACAAGTATTAGCCGTATGACCCTTTTTACCACAATAAAAACAAGTAATAATTCTAGGAGTATAATGACCAACATGCATAGAGACTTGATTCTTTTTCATATGATTGACAACATTGGGCTTATGATCAAGTTCTAGTTTCAAATTATCATAACTATGAACATCAACAATTTTGGTCATTTTATTGGTACTCAAGTTGAATTTTGATAAATCCTTTTTCATGCAATTAATATCCTCAACAAGAGTACTATTTCCTTTTTCAATGTTTCCAACCTTATCAAGTGTGGTGGTGTGAGCACATAATAGTGATTCATAAGAAAAAAAAATAGACTATCCTTATCATTTTTCAAAACATTGAATTCCTTTTTCAAATTTTTGTATTTAACAAGTAAGCTTTGGAATTCATTTTGAAGCTCATCAAAATCATTTTGCAAATCACTATAATCATTATGTAATTCATTATCATAGGAATTAGAAGGTTTAGAGGTTACCTCGTTTTCTTCGAAGCCCATAAGACAACGTTCGTTTTCATCGTCGTCGGAAGTTGTAGTAAGCTCATCCCATGTTGTTGGGTTTGATGTTGTACCCATTTGAGAAGTAGATGCTTTTGAGTTGCTCCTTTCATTTGCATATGCTTTTTCTAACTTTCTCCATACTTCATGTGCCGATTTAATTCCTACAAGATGATCATATTCCAAAATGGTAAGTGAACAATAAATAATATTAAGAGCTTTACCATTTAAGGAGATGATTTTCTTCTCTTCATCATTGAGCTCTTTGAGGACTTTGGAGGTGTGTGGTGTATCTTTTATTGGAGTAGATTCTCCATTGACGACCGTGTTCCAAATATCGAACCCGCAACCTTGTAGATAGAATTCCATTCTTTCTTTCCAAAATGTATAATTTTTGGAATTAAATAGTGGTGGCTTGGTGGTGGAGGTGCCGGTAAGGTAGACTTCATTCGTAGCCGATGATCGTTCCTCTTTACTCACGATGTGGAACGAGCTTGCCAAAGAGTTTGGCTCTGATATCACTTGTAAGTCCAAGCAGCTACGATAATCTAGAGGGGAGGTGAATAGATTATCTCCATTTTCTCGATTTAGCCCTCTTTTTCGAATCAAACAAGCCAAGACAATAGTAAAGGTGCGGAAAGTAAACAACACACGTCAATTTATAGAGTTTCACCCCACCTAGGGACTATGTGCTCTACCACCCCAGTATATCCGAGATGGGTTTCGAAAAAGAAAAAGAATTTTATTATTTACCACAATTAATACAAATTCAACTTACAACAACACCTTGAAGAGCACCACACTCTTCTTCAACAACACCTTGGAGATTACCACAATCTCCCTTGAAGATTACCATAATCTTCCTTCAACGACACCTTGTGAAGATCACCACAATCTTCAATCTTGAAGAACACCAAATTCTTCAAACACCTCAAGAGCACCACACTCTTGAAAACACCTATCACCTAGATCACCCAAGTGTATTCTTTCCACAAGAATACTCACAAGGATGTCTTGTGTTGAATGATGACCAAAATCAAGATTACAACTCAATAATGAATATTACAATTTGAGTGCAAGTGTAATCAAGAATAAAAAGCCTAGAACTCAAGATTGTGCAAGTGCAAGAACTTAGGCTTATTACAACAAGAATGTAAAATATGAAAGCTTGGAGAATTTGCAGATTTTTCTTGTTGTTTTGATTGCTCGTGTGTTGTATCTTGTGTCTTCAAATCATCCTCTATTTATAGGAGAGTCTTCATAGACATAGGCTCCTCATTCTTCACTTTTGTCTACAAAAAGAGGATCACAAGATGTAGAAATATTGTACAAAAATCAAAAGCAAATCTTGCTGATAAGGATTTCAAACAGCATAATTTTGCTGTCACAAAATTACATAGGGCGACTGGTTGCCCTGTATAAGATTTTGAATATCTGAAATAAAATAGTGCGATCCAGGACAGGTTGCAGGGGGGTCCGGCTGGTCAGGGAGGGTGCGACCAGTCGAAGGGGGGTCCGACCGATCGACCCTACCCTTGACCGGTCGCCCTCCCTCATTTTTCAAGTCCAGTGCGTTCTGTTTCATTTTGTGCGTTCTTCAGGTACCGGTCGACCTCTTGTTCGACCGGTCGACTTCCAATTTGAAATATTGTCCAATTTTTGTCAAAAATAAACTTCAAACAAATACTCCAAAAAATTAGTAAAAATATTTTAAATCAATTCGGAGTATTTGGACAACTTTTATAAACATTGTTTTAGTGAAAAAAACCAATTAACATAAAATCATTAAAAGTGTAGTCCAATTTTTATCGAATAATAAACTCTAAGAAATACTTTAAAAAATTAGTAAAAATATTTTAAATCAATTGGGAATATTTGGACAACTTTTATAAACATTGTTTTGGTATAAAAACTCATTTAAACAAAATCATCAAAATCTTGATAAAAACATTTATCTAACAGGATTTAGATCACTTAATTAGTCCAGTAATAATTAAATGACAAATATAATTGTAATTAAATATGTTACCCACATATTAGGAATTAAATAATTCCTAACAATCTCCCACTTGGGCTACATATTATTCCATAAATAATTATATTTCCTTATGTGCACAACTGTATGTCATTTATTCTTTGACTACTGGCTGATAATCTGGTCCATCTCATATACTAGCGATGAGACTACCCCAATTCTTGTCACATTCAATATCGTGACTCAACCAAGATAATCACCATACTAGTATACTCAATGACATAGATCAAATATGGAGAGCATCATGGAAATATCATGCAATGTGATCTTAATCATGTCTATTTCCAACTTGTCCAACTTTAGTCTTTAATGAGATCAATCCATATGCAATGTAAAACATTACACAAAATTGAGTTCAGAAAATAGAATATCCATCAACTATTCTACAGAAAACCAAGTGGTCCAAAAAGCCGAAACTAAATACATAGAACATTAACTCCCACTAAAACTAAGGTATGATCCATAATAACACCTATATGAGATGTATGCTCATAAAAGTCCTTAAGTGTTAATACCTTAGTTAATGGATTTTGCTAGCATAAAAATTTATCTTTATATGTTCTATGAAAAAACTGTCTATTCTGAACTCTTTCCTTAACAACAAGAAACTTGATGTATCAATATCGAAGAGCTTCTGTTGATCGAATATGACAAGACCGATTTATTGTCATATTTATCTTTACTGGTAATTCAATACCATTCTTAAGATGCAGTCTGGTGACAATAATTCACAACCATATCCTTTGATAAGATGCCCCAAAATAAGCTAGAATGTAACTGCTATATTGGAATGAACTATGAGTGTCTGCTTGTCACTCGTTCCAATATAGTTCTTCCAACTAGTAGTTATGTGTAGCCAAAACTGGATCATAACTGTATGGGCATCCTGTAAAATCGGAATCAGATTACCAAATGATCTCTATTAAGATCTAATTTTCGATAAGTGAGAATAAATTTCTTTTGTTCTCTAAAAACACTTTATAAACCCTTTATGACTACTTTCCAGATGATCCATTATAAAGATTAACTATCTGCCAAGTAGTTAGGCTATGTACGTTGTATCCGGATACGTACATACTTAAGCATACAAAAGACTTCCTAACATAAGTAGTCTTTTGCATATCCTTAACTTTATACTCATTCTTAGGGCTCTGAATGAGAGAACCTTAATTTATTTAGTGATGGAATTCGCTCCCACTGAACCTTCGGTACGTGCAGTTATCAACTTTATTTATCTCATCGCCAAACGAAGAAATAACTTAATGATAATTTTAATACCATAAATGGAGAGCTAGCTCAAAATTAAATGAGCCAAAATATTATAAAGATTCTACAGAGTCTTTCAATAAACCGAAAGAAAAGTCTCTTTATAATCATCTTCCTTCTGATAAAATGTTTGATGACTAGATATACCTAATATCTCTCAACATTGCCCTTTTTGAATCTCTTGGGTCTTAAATATTCATTTATGACCAATGAGTTTCACTACTTTATGCAATTTGATGAGATTAGTAATTATCAAAGTCATCCTTAATTTTCATCTAGTTTTTGAGGTTGTTGAGTTTGCCTTTTTGAAATAACTTCTATATACTGGACTGGGAGTTACTCAAAATTATTTTGATGACCAAATTTACATCCTGTTAATGTTAGGCATAGAAACCTAATCATTACCAAGTGCAACTATATGAGGAAATGAAATTCCTCAACAAAGATAATGTCTTTAATTTTATCTCCCACTCAAACTCAACTTCCTCAAAAGAAAACTTTACATTCCATCCAAAAATCTTATAGAGTATCTAACAAAGCAGCAACTTACAGTTCATGAGTCCAGTTTCCTTTATAGGCCTAGAGACCTTACCTTATTAGACAACCCCAAATATGCAATTGTCCAATATTAGACTTTTACATATTCAAAATCCTTAAAGAGTTTTAGTTTGTTGCCGCTTAGTTCAGAACTCTATGAACACTAAATGTTGCAGTCTTTAATGCCTCTCTATCAGGAATTATGGTAAAGAAAAATAACTAATCATATTTCTTACCATGTCCTTAATTTTATTTCATGTATTTTGTACCATTTACGCTAACATGCAAGTTTCTTCGCATGAGGCAATTGCATTAAAATTATAGGTTATCATTAATGATAATGAACCAACTATTTGAATACAGAAAAAGACAGAATTTGCAATTTCCGTATGAACAAGAATAACTAAATTTGCTCAAAATGGAAATAGAGATTATGTCTCATCTAAATTCAAAATAACTAGTCACTAATGATAATATAAGTCTGTATAGCCTCATTTGTCATTGTTTTGCCATAGCCCCAATATAAATGTATCTTTCAACATCACTTGGCTATTGACTTCACAGACGACCTTGCATTAATATACCTTATGTAAGTAGTAGAACTATAAGTTACCCACCAAAAATACGTAAAGGTACAAAACTCAACTAGGAGAAATAAACTAAATTGAGAAGCAATTCATTTTCAGATATCCACCACCTTTCTTGCAAAAGTAATATCTGAAATCCTTATCCTATTTCTTTTGCATTCTAATTGTGATGTCCCAACTGCAACTTCATTTTTTTATTCTGAGGGATAGTTGCTTAATGAGTACTTAAAGTCTTTTCTCACTCAAACCTTCTTTTCTCGCTCAATAAGACATAAACTCGTGGAAAGTCCACTGTTTTGTAGAATGTTGTAATTAACTAACTTTTTTTTAAAAAAAGGTCTTATTGCGCAGGAAAAGAAACGATACCATATGCACGAGCAAGTCCTAGACAGCTCTATCTTAAGTTTCTTAAGTTTGAAAGTGAGATTAAACGTTCCTAATGTAGTCCCTTATGTTCCACTTTTCCTTAGTGAAACAAGATTAATCAAGAAATTAATATGTTTCAACAATCTCTATAGAGAACCTTTTATACTATCCACTTTAGATATAATGCCCTAACTGTATTTCCAAAATAGTGACACAAGCACTTAAATGAACGCAATATTGACAGATATTTAAACTTTAAGTAGACAATTAATATAGAGAACAAAATAGTATTACTCACAGTTAATATTTATGTCATAGCATAAACAAGGTATGGGCAAGTAAACCAAATGAGGACCCATGACAAGGCACCTAGTACAACATTAATCTCCATCGAAGGATAGAAAATTAATTGTAAGTGGCAACCTTGTTGTAATGATCAAGTACTGACAATAAGTTCTGTCAAACAAAAGTCTATCGAAGGACAGACTTATGCCCACATGAAAAGTCTATACAATCGCCACATACTTATCATCACAATTGCGTTGTTATTCGGCCAAACTGTGTCAAATCGAAGGGCCGATCACAATCCGCATAATTAACTCCACACCATCATCTATGTAATTTCAATAAAGTTGCTCTCCACAACAGAGGTCACGAAGGCAACATGCTGCTTTGATTAACTTAATTGAAGATTACTAGACCAGTTGAACAAGAAAATTAATAACTACTCAACTGAACAACGTTACACGCCGCCCCCTATTCAATATAAAGATTTAAAGTCTAGAAGCCAAATTAAACATTAAATCAAACTTATCTAGAATTAAAGCCTAGACAACCAATTAGACAATAAATCTAGTTTTAATTAAGCTTAAATCCAAATAGAATATTTTGAATTGAAAGTCCAAAATAATAAATTGAGTTAAAATTCAATTAAGTGGAAAAATCCATTATATTGAGCCCAAAATAAATTAAGCTCAATGTATCTTTAGTGGATTTTAAGCTAAAACCAAAATAGGACCAAAGAAGTCAATATCAAGATAGATAGATCAAGTAAATACTCTTATAGGGTTCTAATCGAATTTGGGTCGAATTCTTTATGGATTATATTTGAATGAAATTCAAAATTAATCCAATTTTTACGGGTTAAACTAACCCCTTTAAGACCCAACACCCTAATCCCAATTCCAAAAAATCTAATTTTTCCTTATATGAATTTTGAGTCGAACATTATAAAAGCCAAATTCAAACCTTATAGAGATTTTAGGATTAATTTTTTTTTAATCCAAAACTCTTACTTCAAATTGGATTAAATGAAACCGGGTTCAATATTAAATACATTTGAGCCAAAAAATACAACTTTATATGCACTTAGTCCAAAATTAACTAAATTTGAATTTAAAGCCTAGAAACCAAGGTAGGCTTTAAATTAACTATAGTAGATATGAGGCCCATACAACCAAATTAGGCCAATAATCTAACCAAAATAAACCGAGTTCAATATTCAACCATATAATTTGAGCTAAAATTTGACAAAAATCCAAACACAAATTGAGCCTAATTACTATTTTTGACCACAAATTAAGGTCCAATCACACAAGGCTCAAAAGATACTTGATCACAGTAAGTCAAACAACCCGTAAACTTTGATCAAAAGCTATAATCACAGAAAAGGCACCAACTAAATAATAAACTGTAATTAAGCCCCAATTAAATAAACTGTAATTAGGCCCATATGAAATTGTGCTGCAATTAGCCCCAAGGAAAACTTTAATTCAAGAATTACCCCAAATCCCTAAAATTCTAACCAAAAGGCCATCTTCCCCAAGGATCTAAATACCAAAATTGTAACCCCAAATCACCGCCAACTCGACCCATATTCTCACAACCGCAACAGTCAGCCATGGAATCGACACCTCAGGTCAGCATTCACCGTTGCGACGAGGAGCCACCGCCGCTAGATGCGCCGCCCAGCCACCTCCCTGTTGTTAGCACCAGCGGAGGCCATCGACCACGGGACATCCGCTACCGAGAAGCCAGAACCAGTCGCCCAGAACCGTCAATGGTCAATCCATTTAAAAAAAAAAGGTCTCTTGTGGTTGTATTTCCGACAGTCAAGTTCGAACCAAATGTGGATTTTCCAAAATTTCAGATTTGATGTCGATGATGTTTGTTTAAATATGGGGTAAAGGGTCATATATGAAGTTTTTGGAAATTATTGATTTTCCCCTCTGTTATTGTAATCACAAAACCTTCAAAACACAAGATTTCCAGATCTCATTCTTAAACGTGTTCTGAAAAATTCAACAAACCAAAAACACAGAGAGCCCAATTCTCCAAATTCATGAATAGATACGTATACTCAGTATCTAGTTCTTTGAACAACTATGGATTCAAAAAATAAGATCGTCAAAATACGTATGAAATTGAACACATAATAAGCCAAACTTAATTCACGCATAAATTTAAAATTCAGGCATGAATCTGAAAATACCATAACTATAGATCCAAATAATTCCACAAATCCCAACGATTAAGCAGTAATGACTGCTCTGATACCACTTTGTTAGAATTTTACAATTAACAAACATAAAATTCATAAACATCCTAGAACTTGCGGAATAATTCTAGGATAACACATCATGCTATAATCATGAAAGATTAATGGAATAACCAAAATACCTGGATATATCGTAAGATCTGCATGCGAAATACCTACGAACACGAAACAAGCATCCATAATCACGAACGGGATTTGGTTTTATGGTCTTCCTCAACCAAATCTCCATATTCTTTATGGGACCTTCGTTTTCCATCTTGATGGGAAGAATCGAAAACTATGTGTGATTTAGTATATTGAGGACCATAACCATAAAGTTCTTTATATAGGTATCAATTAGGGTTCCCATAACCCCCTAAGTTGATTCCTATTAGGTATCCACTCTTTGTTTAAATATCAAATTCAGTAGTCTCAGGACTCCACCGGATTTAGATCACTTAATTAGTCCAGTAATAATTAAATGACAAATATAATTGTAATTAAATATATTATCCACATATTAGGAATTAAATAATTCCTAACAAATTTGACATTTTCTGAATGCCTAAACCCTATAGCTATCAATCTTAAACTTTTAGAGACGGAATATTTTATTTGTTGCCGAGAAAAATTGAACAGAATCTAGTGAGTTAAACAGTAGTCCTTAGTAGAGATGTTAAACGGGCCATGGCCCGTTGGCTTGGACTGTTTAAACTCGGAAAAAAGAGGGTTAGGGCGAATTATTTTGGCCCGTTTAAATCCGGGCCTTTTTTGGATCGGACCATTTAGCCCGAGGCCCGTTAGGGGCTAGCTCGTAGGTTAACCGAGCTAGCCCGCAAATTGTGTTTTTTAAAAAATAAATGTAGTTCTAATATTATAAATCTATTTTATGACATATTACCTATTACTAAATATATTTTTTCAAGCTCACATCTCCTCATCTTTAATAGGTTTAAATGTGTAATTCTTAAAACTACGACTTATAGTCATATGAATATTTTTTTTAAAGTATTATTTTTTTTAATTTTATATGGGTATATATTATATAATGCTATCTTTTATTATTAAGTTTCATTTTAAAAATTTAGATCAAGGAATATTTAAATTCTATAATTCTGTTAAATATATAGTTTTTTTTATTTTTTTGACTTATAGCCCGAAGACCGGTAGGGTTAGGGTTAGGTTCGCAATATGCTAGCCCGTTTAATAGTGGCTCATTTAGCCCGAAGCCCGTTAAGGCTGGCCCTATAGGGCTAGGGCCAGCTCGTTTAACATCTATAGTCCTTAGAACTTGACTTAAAAATTAAATAAATTTGACTAAGTTAATTGTATATGGGGCGGGTCCGGGGTGGGGCCATAAAGACCCGTTACCGACCCTAGACCCGGTGGTTTGTTTTTTAAAATAGGTCCAATACCTGCCCCGGGACCCGTTTTGGCTGGGTTTGGACCCACCCCGAACGTGGTGGATTTAATGCAGAGCTGGATTTTGACCCGTCTCATTGCCATCTCTACGTATTGTTGTTTAAATCCAAAAATAACAATTTAACTTTAATTTTTCTATTTTTTAACAAATAATAAATGGGCAGGCAGGCCGTGGGCTAACCCGCCTCAACATGCAGCCGAAATGGGTTGTCCCCCATTTTGGCCCACCAAGACTAAACTTTGAACCCATCCTTCCACCTATGGCATGGCGGGGCAAGGCGGCTCAACGGGCCTAACTCATTTTGACAGCTCTATCTGCAGCTACTACCATTCGAATATGGTCCAACTCTCGATTTTGACATATAACCCGCATATAATGCCAACTGAAAAATCGCTTTAGGCAAGCTCTATCGATAGGCTCCTCCAAGAATAAAATACAGTATCTTGCTTGGCATATTGATTGGAGATGGCCCAAATTTAAGAAACTTGTTAGTAGGGGTATGCACGGGACCGGATGATCCAGAGATTTAGAAATCTTCAAAACCGTCCCGAAGTTAGAAGATTATAAAAAAATCTCCAAAATCGAACCAAAGAAAAAAATCTCCATCACGAACCGTACCGAAAGTTCTGGATGGAGATTTAGTTCTAGAGGGATGGTATGGTACAATAAAATTCAGAATGGATATTCAGATATTAGTCATAAGAAAAAAGAGGAAAAGTAATATAAAAATCACCAACCGAATATATTTTAATTCATTTTTAATGTAGTCTCAAAATTGATATCAAAACTATAACGGTTATGCAATCCTAAATTCTAAAACGATAAACCTAATAATCTTTGTAATACAATAATATTCTATTATCTAAGGCCATTGCCCTCATTTCTTGATTTAAAACAAATATAATTAACTAATTGATGAGGATAATTATGACATTGATATGGGGCATTATGAGGACGTGACTAAGATGATAATTATCTAATCATAAGACTTATCTTAACTGACTAAGGAGTCCTACCTCGGCATAAGTGCTAAGAAGTCTATCTTCGGGAGGAATCCTTGTCCAGGTGGGCAACCAAGGTTTATAAAAGAGGACCTTGACTCTAGATAATGGGGATATGAAAAACTCATGTACTCATAAAATCTCTTTACGAGCAAACACTGACTTAAGCATCATAATATCTACCCCTGGGGACAACCCTGTGGTTCTATTTTTCAGGTTCATACCAACGTCCGATCAACCTCGGATCTTTGGCTCTGATCGTTTTGGCTCCAATCGTTCAATTTTTTGATTAACTTCGGATCTCCACCTTGGTGTTGTAAGTTCTCAGATTAGTCTCTGGATTTTTATACATCATCACTAATAATTTTGATAATTTAATATGAAACAAAATTCTGTATAAGTTTACAATCTCAATGTCTCATACTTAAAAATTTAATATAATCAATAAAATTATATTTATAATTTATATGACATGATAAAAAATTAAAATAAGATTTTGTTTAAGAAAACAATATTGCCACGATGTGGTATTATTACTTGTTTTGAGTATGTTCTCTTTTAGGTGCAGTTTACTAATTATTTAATCAATTTTAATTTCAAACAATTTACTTTATTATTAATATTAAAATATTTTTTAGTACTTAATATTAATGTTTTTAAAAATTCATAACATTTGTAGAATTATGTTTCCTTTAGCAATATGTTTTATATTCAATGTAACTTCAAATAATCTGTAGTCATATCAAAATATAAATAAAATAGAAATATTATATATGCATATATAAAAAGATCTTTAAAATCAGTTCTAGATTCAGATCCTCGGTTCGGTATGGTTCGGTACGGTATTTGAAAAATCTCCAGAACCGTATCGTAAATATTTTCGGGACGGTCCGATTTGGGAAAAGTAAAAAAATTAACGAATATTTTTTGGTTTGGATATTTTTTGATCCGAATATCAATTGGATTTCGGTAATCTCCAAGTCCACTGCACAACCCTACTTGTTAGCCCAATTATTAAATAATAGAGCTCAAATTAGAGCCCACGTGCCCTAAATCCTGTAATGAATATACTAGATAATGTGTGTGTGTGTGTATATATATATATATATATATATATATATATAGATTGGTACAAATGAGACCACTTCCCTAGGGTGAGACAAATAGGGACTTATCTTGATCATTATATTGATTTTTAATTTTGGATGGATTAGATTTGTTCCCGTATTTTAGGATAGTGCATAGATATTTATTATCATTAAGGATATGTATGTAATTTCATTATTTTTTGGTTTTTTAATTGAGGTCACTTAGGTAATTTCAACGTTAGTTGTAAGGTAAAAAAATCTCACCATATCCAGTTCCCTAGATTTGAGGATGCCAATTTTTTTTCCAAAATTCAAGTCTCTTCACTCTCTCCGAGCATACGACACTGTTACAGATTCTGCAACTTTTGTAAGTTTGGTTTGAAGAATAATAAACTTCTAAGAAATGGAAAAAATGTTTGCAATTCTGGTTCGAAGAAATTTCTAGTGATAAAAATAAGGTATGTTTGTTTTCTATAAGATTTATGTTCATGGTTCTAACTGCCGGTTTTTTTCTTCTCTTTTCGGTCGCAATTACTTTTTAGTGGGTTTTGCGTTATTCTGTTTTTTGTTGGCATGCAAGTAAATTTGGTTTTTAGATTTTATTTTGTAATGTTAAGGTTGTTTTTTGAAAGAAAGGGATGAAATTATTTCATATATTTTTTGGGCGAAGATGTGTTTTTTCGTATGTTATATTCTGAATATTACATGAAGAGACTCTATATTCTTTGGGTGCAATTTTTATGTTCTGCACTTTGGGAATTTTTACGTGCAAGACATGAATTGATACAGGGAATGGAGAACGTATTTTCAGTTTTAATTTGTAATGCTAATTTTATCTTAGCCCTTGTATGTTTAGAGTAATTATATTGCACATTTATATTATATTTACTGCATATTATGCTTTACCTTAATGGAAATACTGAACATATATTAATAATTGAGGCTACCATATGATTATTTTGTGTATTGTATATATTTTGGTTCATACACAATACAAATAGTTTCTCTTGAAGGTTATATTCTTCAAATGTATTTTGTTGTATTTCAGTGCATATATACACATTTTTATATACATAGTTAGATGAGCTTCAATACTTAATTAGTACGAATATTATGCATAATGGGAATATATATAAGGAGTCTTATAGAAAACAATCAATGCAAAGTAATGTATGTAAATATGCAATACGAGTTAAATGAATATGCAGTAAATAGAAAGGGATATTTGAATGACTTTTATGCTTATATGTAACTGTGAATTTTGTGTAGTTCAAAATTAGTTTAATCTTTTTTTCTTGTAGGTTTATTTGGGGTTTTCTTTTTTGTGGAAGTAATTTCAATTGAGAAATAATCAAGCAGTGCGTCTCAACTTCGCAATTGGATATTGGTGTATTACCACCAAAACAAGCAAATAAAAAAAAGAGAGAGTGACAACCATGTAAAAAGCCGAATACAAAGTTAGAAAGAGAAGGCTATCAAGATAAATATGAAACTAAAAAGACAATGTAGATCATGCGGCGAAGTTGCAACTCATAATAGCATAACGTGTCACGCCACAACCCGGAGCCATGACACAGTCGATCAAACTTAGGCCGGTTTACTTAAGCCGGCCACAAAATAAACCAATCATTCATTATAAAAGTAAATCAAACATAACAGAAAAATCCCAAATAATACATAATGTCAAAGTAGTCTAAGTCTGAAATGTCGCAGCAGAAATAACAAAGTACATCATTGTTCATAAATGTTTCTACAGGTCCTACGCCCGTCTATTACAAATTTCCCAATTGTTCATTCATCAAAATAACATAATAAGATTCAGTTAACTTAAGGTCCAGTAAGATGTAGGGCTAGTCGGTAGCATCAAAGTCTTCGCCGCCTTCTTCTTCCGGTAGGGTCTCATCCTCTGGTTGGGAAAAAATAGGCGGGAGTGAGACAAAAATTCTCAGTGTGTGTGGTGAGTGTGTGTGCAAGTGGGGCTTATATTTTATGCAGTGAAATCATTTCATGAGTTTTGATGCAAGAAACGTGCAATGACATTCTCATATACTTAATAATTTTATTAGCAAAATTTAATAGTCAGTCCGTCAATTCCGATCAGTTGGTTGCGCACGAAAGTGTGACGCCAACCCAGTCAATCCGTCAATTCATATCAGTTGATTGTGCACAAAAGTGTGATGCCAACCGAGGCCACCTTATACGGCAGAGAAGTGTTGATCAAACATCATTTCCCCAAACAATACGCCTTATCCCTTTTGTCGATAGGGCTAAAGCTACTATCCCACAGTTGACACGACGTCTCCATAGTGGAACCAACTAAGCTAGGAGAATGTCATGATCATGATTATATCCAGAATCCTACGACCCAATCGCCCGCCAGACTCTCCTATCCGGACCGAGGTTAAGAGTTGGACAATGGAGGCTGGCATGAGACTGTAACCAAGCTACCCATCCCATACGCGACTTATCCATTCCACAAATCGATCAATTCATATCAGTTAGTTGCGCACGAAAGTGTGACGCCAACCCAATCAGTCAATTCAGTAGGACCGGTGTGTTCATAGACTCGCCGTGTCCGATATTCAGTCAGTCAGTCATTGACACGGCATAGATACCGGTGGGGTAATCTAGCTAGTTCTATTCATTAATTCAGTGTATTATGCTGAAGTTCTTAAATAAGGTTTAGCTTATGCGGGCGAGGTAGTCGCCTTATTATCAGGACAATTAGTCGGTATGAAAATCCCAAATAAATTCGGATAATAATTTAAAAAAAAGGAATTTTAATTAAGTAAAGTATTTTAATGTATTATGAATAAACTGAATTTAGAAAATAAAATAATTTCTTATGGCCTTGGTATATTTTATTTTAAAAAAATATAATATTTTATTTAAAGAGGAAAATTTATGCCGGGTTTTAAAAATTTCATAAGTTGTGATCCCGGACTCAAAAAAGGGCAAGGTCAGTCCCTAATTTTTTTTTAAAAATTCTAAGGAATTATATTTTCTTGATCTCGGGGTCAGAATTTTGTAAATTGCAGGTCATCAGATTTTCTCCCAATTTATTATTTTGACCCGATACTTTTAAAAATAGATATCTCTTAAAATTAATGAGATTCCAAGTCTAATAATTTCTTTGGGCAGTAAGTATGTAGATTAAAAACAGTTTCAAAAAATCCCTCAATTTAGTACCGATTTTCCAGAAAATTCTATTTTAACCCCAAAGGCAATTTTACCATTAAGGGCTCATTTCAAGCTCATGTTTCGTGAAATTTGGACTAAAGATCCATAATATTAATTAAAATAATTTCATAAAAGTTTTGGGATAGGAACTGTCCAAATTTTTTAAATTTACAGTTTAGCCTCTTAAGGGTTGTAAATTTACATTTAAGTGTCTAAAATTCGTATATTCGCATTTGTTTGACCCGGAGGGTCCTAATTATTATTTTTCATTTTTAATATATTATTCCAGTAATTTTGATCCAAATTTATGGATTTTTACAGTGAAATTTCATAGTTTTTGGTCTTATTATTTTTGGCCCTATATTTTGCCGTATTTTCAAAAGTAGCCCAAACTCGATTTTGTTCACAAATCCATGGGTCCAGAATATTAACATATCATATTAAAATACATCTTTTCATATATCTCAGTCATCCTGAAGATATATAAATATAAGAGACATTTATGCATATAAAAGCTATTTTCTAACATTAAAAACACTTTTATCACAATTCCAACACACACATATAATTTTCGAAATTTTCCAGAAATGAGACTAAAAATTTCCAGAAATATAATATAAAATGAATCACATACATTCATGTCAAAAGAAAGCATAGTAGCATACAAAAGTTATTTTTCCCAAGTAAAATCACTTTTTAACATAAGTTCATATACACATCTTTTTTTTCCGAATTTTTTTACAGTATTAAAACTAAAATTTTTCCAGAAATATATAAGAAAAATAAACACATACATCATGCTATTTTTATGCAAAAATTATGAGTTTTAGAAGAGTTTCATCCACCTTAACCTCTTGTGCTTTTGGTAGGAATGGTCTCAAGCTTCTAGCTTTTGCAAACTCCCTCAAGATCTCTTTATCCTCTTAGGTCAACCCCTACAAGGTATCTTTGGAAGGTGAAAGGTGGAGGAAAATGGGGAAAATGAGAAAGAAGGAAAAAAAATAAGGTGACATACTAAGGGGGTCTTATCTTGTCTTAGTCACTAGTCTTCCAAACTTCACTTGAAGCTCCTTTCCTCAGAATTTTCAGCCTCCTTGCTTCTTCTTTGCTAGGATTCAGTCATTTTGTTTTTGAGAGAGAGAGAGTGGTGTGTTTTTGGTGAAATTGTGTAAGGGTTGGATGAAATGGTGTAAAACACAAGTTTCCCCTTCTTCTATCATTAAGTGGCCGCCCTCCTTAGTGTAGGCACTCATGATTTTGGTTTCTTGGAAGTTGGCTAAGGAAAGGATGCTAGGGAAGAAGTGGAAGGGTCTTCTTGGGTATGAAGTGGCTTGTCTTGGGTTTGGGAGGGCTTAGCATGCTAGGAAAAGGACAAAAGGAAGAAGACAAAATTTATCACTCCCCTCCCCTAAGTGGCCGTCCACTTCACTAATTCATCCATCCATATTTTTTGTTTTTGTTTTTGAATATTTGGTGATATTAACATCCTATTATCATATCTCAACCTCTTATCACTAACCTTATAGTCCAACTCCCTTATATAAGTCAATCACCTTTTATCAATTCTATTGATAAGTCACAATCCTATAGTTGTTAATTAAATCATATAATATAAGCTAAGTTAATAATATATCCCTTAGGAGTAGTTAGATTAGCAATTAGTAAGTTAGCGAAGTAAAATAACATTAATATAGATACTAAGAATAAACGAAATTAAACTATATTTTATTAATATCAAATTGTGACAATGGATTCAACAAAGGAAAAGTTGATAGAACACTCTTCAGAATTCAAGATGGAGAGAATATACGCTTGTTCAAATTTATGTGGATGATATCATCTTTGGATCCATAAATAAAGAGCTGTGTGACAAGTTTTCAAACTCATGCAAGGGAAATTTGAAATGAACATGATGGAAGAGCTGACTTTATTTTTAAGACTTCAAGTCAAGCAAATGAAGGATGGAACCTTCATAAGTCAAACCAAATACACCAGAGATTTGATGAAAAAATTCGGTATGGAAGAGAAGTCATCAGTGAAGATCCCCATGAACACTTCAATTAAGATGGATATGGATGCAGATGGCAAAGTTGTTGATCAAACTAGATATAGAGCTCTCATCGGATCATTGCTCTATCTCACATCAAGCAGGAGAGATATCACCTTTGTTGTTGGTGTATGTGCTCGATTTCAATATGCACAAAAGGAAAGTCACATGACTGCAACCAAGAGAATCCTAAGGTATTTGAAGGGATGCCAAGAAGTTGGCTTATGGTATCCAAAGGATGGAGGATTTAAGCTGGTAGGCTACTCAGACTCAGACTATGCTGGATATAGAGTGGACAAGAAAAGTACTTTAGGTACTTGTCAAATGCTTGGAAATAGATTGATTTCTTGGTTCAGCAAGAAACAAAATTCAATAGCTATATCCACAACTGAAGCAGAGTACATAGCTACGGGCAGCTGTTGTGCCCAAGTTCTATGGAAGAGGCAACAACTAAGAGACTATATGTAGAAGAAAAAGAGATTCCAATTATGTGTGATAATACAAGTGCTATTGCAATTACTCAGAATCCAGTATTGCATTCAAGAACAAAACACATTGATGCCAGATATCATTTTATAAGAGATTATGTTGAAAAAAAGACATCACTTTGGAATATATCTCTACCAATAAGCAGTTAGCTGACATATTCACCAAGCCATTATGTGAATCAAGATTGGAAGAGCTTAAGAATGAGCTAGGTTTGATTGAGTTGAGTTAGGAGACTCAGAAGACTCAATTAGCAGAGTCAAAGAAGAGAGAAATGAAAAATAAACAAAGTTTCATTTTCCAGCCAAGTGAAACAGCCAAGACGGGAAATCAGTTGTATCAAGTTAGTTGACATCTGAGTGATTATTATGTGAAGAGAGAAGCAAAGTTAAGTCATTTTTGGAAGATAACTGAGTTATTTATGGGCAAAACACAGTCATTTCGTCGCGAATGTTTATGGGCATTATTTATGTGTGTCGAAATAAAGCCTGCACACGTTTAGCCTATGATTGGATATAAATGATGCTGCATTTAATGAGGGGAAATTAATGCGATTTCAAAGGTATAATCCTGACCGTTGATTTTGATCAAAAATTTCAAATTCTAAAACCATCCTCTCATGTCCCATATAAACCAAAAATTAAACTTTCTCTCTCCTCATAATACTCTCTTCTCCAGCAAGAAAGATCAAGTTTTTCTCTGCAAACAAAATAAAACCCTAGTTTTTTCAAGTGCCTATTCTACACGTTTTCCACCATTTATTTTTCAAGAAAATGGCTGCAAACTAAGATTTTGTCAAGATGTCCGAGAAAATCCACTCCAGTTCAACCGTGTATTTCGAAGGGATGGTGAAACAGGGAGTTGATAAGGCCCTGGTTCAGAAAATTGTTGTGAAACTAGAGAAATTAGGTCTGAAATGATTTCTCACGATGGAATACTCTCACACATACTTAGAGGAAGTCGCCATGTTCTACGTGAATGCTAAGGTTCACGATGGGGATATTAGGTCTTCAGTCCACAACAAGGACATTAAGATTACTGCTGCAGACTTAGCTAAACACTGCTACCTGCCTTCAATGGGAATGAAGGACATTGCTGAGAAAAATGTAAACCTGGTTGCGGCATGGAAGGAGATTGCCAAGCCAGAGTTTGCTGCTAAGGCTGTTTGCACAACCAAGAAGTTATTGATCAAAGATGACTACCATAAGCTGATGGACATTGTGTCCAAATGCGTGGATATGAAATTTGGTAGCTTCAATCAGCTATCTCGAACGAAGTTGACAGTGATGGTTGTGATCTTGGAGAAGAAGAATGTGAACTGGGCTGAGTTCATTTTCAAGAATATGCCAAAACGTCATGAACAAGACAATTAAGGATGATGGTCTGTCCTTGAGTTCGTTGGGATATGGCTTGGTCATTGGCCATATGATGGAGATGAAAGGGATTTCACTAAGGCATGGGAAGCCATTCCATGTCAACAAGAGGATGTTTAAAGATAACATCTCTAGAGCTAAAAGGCAAGCTCATGCTAGAATGGCTGACACCAGTGAAGGTGAGTCAGCTGATCTTGTCCCCGAGGACACTGCTGTAACTGCCCCAGTTCTTTCTCCAAAGCCAATTCAAAAGAAGAAGAGAACTGATGCAGCTAAGAGAACACCTGCCCCTGCAACCATTTCAGAGAATGCACCTGCTCATGCAGCCGTCCTAGAATCGTCCCCTGCCCTAGCAGCCGAAACTGAGAAGGAACCTCTAGTACCTTCTCCAGTCGTGAAGAAGAGGTGCACTGTTGTGCCCTGAAAAATAGCTGTGTCCAAGAAGCGGCATTTACGAGAGGAGAAAAGGCCTTCACCTTAGATGAGCCTGAAAATGTGGAGCTAGAAGTCCCTCTGGTTCCAACAAAAAGAAGTAGACTGTTCAAGAAGTCAGAACTTCAGGCCAACTGAATCTAGCACTCAACCAGCAATGGAGACTGTTGCAGCTCATGAAGAGTAGTATAAGGAAGTTGGTGGTGAGGTACTCACCATTGAAATAGAGAAGTTAGCTGACGAGGGTCAGCAAATTGAACAAGAGTCAGTTGTTCGAGATACAACTGAAGAACAAGGAGCAGGCACAACTGACCAGTCTGAAGAGTTAGATGTTTAGTCCCCTCAGACTGATGCACGAACACTTGAGGAGGAACATGCTCCACTTGTGCCTGTGCAGAAGAAAGAAGGAGATGATGATGATCTTATGATATTATCTCATGCATATCCTGAGATTCGAGAAAGGTTACAGATATGGAGATCGTGGAAGATCAGTGAAGCCAGATCCTAATTTCAACAACCTAAATTCATTGAAGAGGAAGGATATCTCCTATCATTCCTTGGAGTTGATGTTCGATCTGCACTGGATAATGACAATTGTGCAGATATGTTGACCGCAATCAAGGAGGATGCAAAAATTAAGTAAGCTAAGAAGGCAAAGGCTATTGCTGAATCGCAAAAGCCCCATTCTTGCCCATTCACCGATGCTCCTAAACATGCCCTGGAATCAGCTGACAACAGCGGTGTGGAAGAATTGGACCCTGCTGCTGAAGTCAAAAGAGCTGAGCTAAGGCAAGCGAAAAGGGAATCCAAGGAGATGCAAGAGCAACAAATGAATAGGGGACCTGGGGAATCCTCATCTTCTATGATTACCCCTAGCTCTGACATAATGGAGATGGTGAAAAATATTCAAGAAACCACATCTCCCGTGCACTCTAAGGAAGAAAATTTTGGGAAGAATGACGATGAAGCTAAGGAAGGTGATGAAGCGGGCACCTTAGCCAAGCCAATTCCTGCAGAAGGTGTTGAGACACCTGCCCAGACGGCTGCTCATTTGGAATAACAGCCGGGTCTCAGGGTTTGAGTAACCCTACTACTCAAGACTCAGCTGGTGCGCCAGATGAAGGGGAAACTCAAGCCACCATAGCCAGGTCGGAGAAGGCTGTAGGAGACCAACCACAAATGAAGTTTGGAGGCAATGGAGATAATGTTATATTTCAGCAGAGTGAAGTTGACGAAACTCGGACAATTTCTACTATCTCAGCTGAAACTTCAGCTGCCATGCATGCCGATGACGCTGCTGAAGAAGCTAAGGCAAAGGATGGAAGTGAGGCCATGGGAGTTGAGTCTCCTGGCCCTAAAATTGTAATCCAAGGAATTGAGACTCCAAAGGATGCCATTGCAGACCCTAAATCAACTCCGTCTGCTGAAAGGATAATTGTAGAAGACCCTACTGCAGTTGAGACTGCACAAAGGGATGTACAAGTCCCATCAGCAGCTGAGACTTGCTAGGGTAATGAAGGCCTAGAGGAGGTTGAGACTTCCCTGGGTAAGAAAGTAGTTGAGGATGTACCTGCCCCTCATGATGAGGTTGCCGAGGAAGAAGAAGAAATCAGTGCCATTCACGATTTCCAAGAAAATATTGATACTGGATTCCTGGAATCTGAAAATGAAGCTGAGTCCAGCCCCATTGATCAATCTAACAAGGACAAAGTTGATGAGGAAGCACAGGCAACACGGAGTCAGACCAGCGATAAGGCTACTCAAATGAAATTTACAATGGTTGATGGCCCACCTCCAATGGCACCATCACCCTCCGATGAAGCTAATAAGTTAACCGAAGAACACATAACTCAATAGGAAGAAACAACTGATACCGAGGAAGTCATTAAGACAATCGATGATCACTCACCAAGAAAGTAACACAAACTCAAGATGCCGATGACGCTGAAATAGCTGAGGCACATAGAGCTGAGGAAATCTTGAAAGAAAAGGGAAAGGCTCCATAGGTCGAGGACATGGAGATTCCAATATTCCCTGAGAATTTCTTTGCGGAATATTTTTTCGTTTTAAGCCCACATTCCTTTCGAAGCCAAATTAGCAGCGGAACATGCCAGATACAATGTCCAATTCTCTCCAGAAGAAATAGGAACTCTATCTGAAACTGCTATGGTGCCAATTAGTTTTGACTTCCATGATGTATGGCAAGAGGAACAGTCCACTGATGCAGCCGACTTCCGGAAAGCCTTTAAAGCCATCTATGCTGAAATATAAAAGATGGAGCATGGTTTTGCAGCATTAGACTAATGGCTTGACAATAGAGACGCTACTATCACTGGAGATATCCGAGGAATAGTACTAAGAATTAGAGAATGGATTGGACAGACAAAGGCATTAAGGCGTGAGCAGGTCACCTACTTTAAATATCTATTCGCAAAAATGGTGATCTGGAGCTCAGATAATGCCAAGTTCCAGCAAAGGCAAATGGACCACATGTTCCGGATGGATGAATCGCATAGGTCTGATATGGAGTTGCTCAAGGCTCAACACAGATCAGAAATTCAGAGAATGGAGGCCAATGTTGAACAACAGATTAAGGTGCTCCTGACAGAGATGAAGCTGATGACAGCTAGACCATGGATTTGAGATCAAAATTTAGTGCAACATATTCCAAGACTCATGATAAGCATGACATGACATATAACAAGATTGATCTACTCATGAGTGGTATATTCCCTAACTTGACTCTACCCCTTGGTGATGATCCGAAAAAGAGGGAAGAAGAATTGAAGGAAGGGCAGTGGAGTGATAAGGAAGGAGTGAAAGGGGAAGCAAACAAGGGGAAGGTAGTTCATTGAAGAAACCTCCTTTGAAAATGATATTTGCTAAGACCCCATAGTAGAGTGAAGTCATAGCCTCAATTCTCAGTAAACTACCGAAGGAGCTGACCGTAGAAGAGAAAGCTGAAATGGCAGTCAAGCAATCAAGAAAAGCCATGGAAGCTGAGTTCGATAAGGTAGCTGAGAAGCACTCTGAAAGAATCAAAGATATTAAAGCAAGGTTCGAAGGCCCCCCTGCTGGTTTATTAAGAGATTCCCTAGCTATAAGACCCCCTAGAGGAATCACGATGCCCGATGTAGATCTGAACCAAGATTACTAGAGGAGTTTGAAACTCTAGATGTTGAAGGATATTTCAAGAATATTACTCTACCACAGGCGTGGGACTTTTATTGGGAGAAAGGACTCGAGTTATGCAAATCAGCTGAGAAGCAGCAGAGTTCTAGCAGTCACTCGACTGGAAAGACACCCGTACAGTACACTCCTATTGGAGGAGCTGAGTTATACAGAGGAAGGGGAAGGTTTGGAAGTGGTGGAAGAGGCAGAAGCACTCCACCACAACCAAGACCTAAGGATGTAAGATATGTTGATCCACAGAACAAATGAATCAACTATTGGTCTGGGTTCGGCACTCTGCCAAATCTAAAAATGGAGCACAAAAATGAGGAGGCTAGAAGGAGACAAGAAGCTGAGAATGAGAGAGTGAATCAAGAATGGGAAGAAAGGCAGCGAAGGGAAGACCCTGCTGCAAAAAGAGCTTATGAGAAGAAGATAAGGGAAATAACTGAAGAAGATGAGAGAAGAAGGAAGCAGCTGAGGCGTTGAAGATGGCTGAAACCCTTCAGTGTACTTTACTTAATTGTAAATACAAGTTTGTAAGTAGTCTTGTAATATCATATTGCTCAAACTCGTGATATGCTCTGATACTTGTTGTATTTTAGTTTATTAATAAACTCTGATACAATTAAATAGATAGTATAGCTCTGATACAGTGTATAAGGTATACTTTGTAACATCTCTTTAAAGTGCATTTTGTAAAGTACAAGAATGATATGATCAATAAAATTGACATATTCTACTCATACATTGTTTGTTACTGCACTGCTTATTTTGTTGTAATTATATAAGTTTTGGCATCATCAAAAAGGGATAAATTGTTAGGGAAAATTTATGTTTTGATTTTGATGATACAATATAAAACTTAGAATAGGAAGTTGGCACCCCATATTCTTTATAATTCAACTTGTAATAGATAGGACTGCATGAGATGAGTTGGAGTCAACTAAGTTGAAGAAATACAAGAGTCGACTGAAGATTGAAGTGAAGACCCAGCTGTGTGTCAGTTGTGTGAAACCAAGTGAAGAATCAATCAAGTGACAAAAAAGCTGTCTCAGTCAGCTGACTGACAGCTAAGTCATCCAAAATGATTCGAATTGAATGTCAAAGGGGTTTGCAGCAGACAAAACCTGAAAAAAGCTGATAGGGATCAGTTGTCAACACAAGTCTAGACTTTGCTGAAATAGGCCTGTGCCAGGCTGTCAGCAATAAAGCTGTTTTGCTTTGAAAGAGTCCAAAAAGCAAGGAATTAATAGGATGTACCTAAAAACCTGCAGAGACTAAGGAAAGGCAGAAGATCATTAAAAACATGGTACGATACTCATTAATGCTGCAAGGACAAGACATGCCAACAACCTACGAGTGGGATTGGAAACATATGTCTATCTCTTCAACGGACATATTTTTGAATCCTCACCATAAAAGGTTGAGGAAGCACGTCAGAGAAAGTTACGAATTTAAAGAGAAAAACAAGCATTCAAGCAAGAAAACATGCAAATACTCTCAAGCTTTCAAAGTTATTCCTCAAGCCTACAATAGAAGGAACTCGATCCAACACACTCAGTGAAGGAAAGAATACTTCATCAAGTTGAAGAGGAAACTGTTTGAAGAACAAAAAGGGTCTACTCTCCAAGTTTGAAGGAGAAGTTGTAAGGTTCAAAGTCGAACCAAAGGATTTGAGCTCGTTGGAAGGTTGTGTGATCAATTCCAAGAGTTCAAGGGAGCAGAAGTAGCAAGACAACTGTTTTATTAAGGAGATGAGGCCCAGGAGCAACCAATTGTGTGATCAAGGTTGACTCGGACTGATAACTACTTTGTAACCAGATCTGTTACTTAGTGGATTCCTCCAGAAGTTGGAGAAGAGTGGATTAGAGAAATCACCTCATCCTCGAACCACTATAAAAATTGCTTGTGTCATTTTAACGTACAACATTTTATTTTCATGCCTATTATTCATATCTGCTATAAGTTAAATCTGCTAAACTCAACTGATAATAACCTTGCTAAAAACAAGTGTTGAAAACAAGTTTAAAACATTAAGGGTGAAAAGTCTTCTGGTTAACAAAAACCAAATAAAATGTAAAGCTAAGTGTTAGCTGACACAGCTGAGTTATACTATCAACAGCTCAGTCGAGTCAGTAACTTCACTAAAGAAATCCAACCTAGCTGTCCCTCAAGGACTTAGCTGATTTAAGTTAACTCTGTAAAAATTATTTAAAAAGGACTAAGTTAGAAAATTTTGTAAGGTTTATTCAACCCCTCTCCTCTAAATCTTACAACTCACCCCTTGGGACCTACACTCTCACCACCCCCAACCACCATAACCATGCTCCATTTCTCCAATCCTGAATACTACAGGTCCATATTCATGAATGTCAAAGTGAGCACAAACATTTTCCATTCATCTAGGATCTATTTCTTTCTCCAATCTCTAATTCATTTTAAATTCATGCACCAACAATTCAAGAACAATCAATTGTTTGGCCTCAAAATGCAAGTGGGCAACCTCAAATCTCTAGAATGGCCACCACCATCAATGTCGTTGCAATCACCTAGCCCACACAACTGACAAGATAGCCATCCCATGCCTCGAACCACCTATCCAGGTCATGTCGATAACCATCACCACCTTGTGAGTAAAGATTTGCGCAAATTTGGGGTAAGATTCAATTAAAGTTCAAAAATGAGAATCTTAGGGTTTGGACTCGAATTTGGGGAGAAATTTGGGAACAAATAGAGAAGAAACTAGTTGATTAGGAATTGTCACATAGAAACTCACAATTGCAAGTCAATTTATTAGCCTTAGATGGTCAACTAACGACCAATAGTAACACTGATTAAATAGTACAACGTCGCATATTATATTGGGGTAACTTTACTTTGCCCCTCTCCCAACTATACGTGTTTTTCTACTTAGCCCACTCAACTTTAAATTGTTCTACTTTACCCACTGAACTTTGTAAATTATTACGCTTTGCCTAAATTTACCAAAATACCCCTCTGTATTTGATAGTTTGTTTCCAGTTTACCCCCTGAACTTCAAAATCGTTGCATCTTACTTTTTAATTTATAAAATCTTCATATCTTTTATAATTACTCCTATGGGTCTTGCGATCCCTAAAATTGGTATCAGAGCCTGGGTTTATTAAGAACTTTTAGTTAAATTTATTATATTTATGTAATTAACAATTGGTGAGGAGAAATTATTCCGAGATTATGGATCCGGACCATTGTCCGAGATGTACCCCTTACAGGACATATCGTCAAATATTGATGATGTATGCACAAGAACACCTTGACCAGGTTTCATATTGGGAATACCAACATGAAGAAAAAGAACAGGCAGGAGCCGATGGGGAAACCTTAAAGCAATGCAAAATGCGAGCATCATATTATAAGCGATTCTGGATGCTTAACTGCACTTATATATGTTCACTTGATGAACCTTCAAGAAACGATTCATGAAAATTCCCATCGAACAATGATTCATGATGGAGTACCGAGTGGAACGAGATACTTCCGACAAATCTAAGTTCTCCGAAGATCTTAGAGAAGTCCGAGAAGGCGGTGCGAATTATGGCAACCGCCATATTCATCTACCAAGACAAGTTCATCGATCTAGAACCGGATGGAGACGATGGTGAAATATCGAAAGAAACTCTTGAACTCCTTCATGATATTCGAAACGAGTCAAGAACCTGGAGGACAGGCTGAGTTCTTCCAGAGGAAAGAAGCGTATAGATTTTGGGACAGTATCCTATTTACACCAAAAGGGGAAACCAACCGAAATTATACGAAAAATGACAGATGAGGAGAAGCTCATTGCTCTAATCAAAGGAAAATCCATCAAAAATTAAAAAAGATGGATATGGAAAAGATGAATCTTAAAGAGCTACATGACCTTGCAGAATCCTTCGCAGGATTAGGAATTGTAGATTTAAAGATGAACACAGGAGATGGAACATTGGTCATCTATGATCCAGTAGGAATACCAATTCCACCACCACCACCAGTTAATCCTAACGTCGAAGAAAGTACGGGTTCGAATCATGGAGCTCGGGACGAGAGGATGCCACACGTTGGGGATTTCACAACCGGGAGTGATCCACTTTTAGGGACGGGAGGTCGAAACCCTCTTACGGGAACTAGACAACCTACTGGAAGGCCGAATGTTTATCAAACGCCTTATGGAAGATCGCACCTTGACCCAATACATCCATATGGGTTGATGTTAAATCTGGACATCCTAGATTTTAAAAATAGAGGAGTTCTCATTGATGAATGGGCTTCAGCTATGAGAATTTCAGCAGGAACCCTCGATCTTACAAAGGATTCATTCATTTTACTCCTTGAAATGAGTCTTGAAGGATCGGTGAAGATTGTCTGGGATATGATCGATGCTAGTCAAAAGGTTCGGTCACATCAGGAGAATCACTTAAAGGAATTGTCGATGGTATGGCAAAACTATTCAAAATCCAGTTCATCAGCACAGGTTATTTCGAGGGATTAGAGGATGGAAAAAAGAAAGAGATATAAACAAGCCCTCTATAGCCTTGAGTTATATGATATTTGTCATATTGACGAATATATCAAGTTGTTCACCAAATACCGGTGGAAATCCAAGATTGAAGAAAAGGAAGCTGCACAGCTATTCTTTGCCAAGATTCCGAGTCCTTGGAGAGAAATGCTTATCAGGGAATACAAGGATGGAGCGAAAGTAGAAATCGTGGGCGAAAAAATGTCTTTCCTAAAGGCCAAGTTATCTGAATGGTGTTACCAAGAAGCTCTGTACAGGAATTACAAGAGATTAAGAGGAATTAACAAAGCATTTCCTCTATGTTGCGTGGATAATGACATCCCAACAATTATGGGAGGTCAACCATGGCGGCACAGAAAGAAGAAGGAGAGAAGCCATCCATACCGTCGAGGAAGCAACAACAAAAGAAACAGGTCTTTCATGGAGACCTAGAAGGTTTTGGTCAAAACAAAAAGCCCGAAGTTACAAAACGGGGCAAAGACCAAAGACCAAACAGAGTAGAGCCTCCGCATCGTGGTCTAATCAAGCAAGTACCAATGAGAACACCGGGGAAGGAGAACTTTCAGGCGTGCTCACACCAGAGCAAATGAAAGTTTCAAAGACTGTAATTGCTGGACATGCGCAGCAAGAGGGCATATCTCAACGGATTGCCCAGACAATCAAAAACAAGGAGTTAGACAGTTCGAGGCTACACCAGAAATCGAGAAAGCTGTCTATTATCAAGATCTTATACAGGTGTATCAATTTGAGGATATACCCTCAGATGAAAGCATCTATGAAGAAGAGATCTATTCTGACGATGGAAGTGACTCCGGGTCAGAATCAGAGTGAAAGAAATTCTTCAGCAGACAGTCAGGGAGGATATGTCAGGATTCCTCTCTCACACAACGGTTTCTCATAAAACTCTTATGAGAATCATGAAGGAAGATTCAATGCTTCAAGTCTATGATGGATTTACAATTGGAGCTATGGAAAAAACATTGGATAAAATTGGGTTTCGTAACAGAAAACACCAAATTATCCACAGGGTAACAACCGGAGAATTTGCTATTCCAATGGAGTTTACCGGTAACCTGATCGAGATGCAGTTGGTCCCTATTAAAGAAATCCAGGAGATCAAAAGTAGAGTTAAAAGAGAAGTTGCAAATACACTCTCATGGATTCATATAGGAGCCATAAGAGTCATTATTAAAGCAACATTCAAAGAAGGGATATATTCGCCACTCAATCTGGCTATCTTTGACAAGCGAATCCCAAACCTCAAGGATTCATGCCTTGGAGCGATTCTGAGAAATTTGTATCTTTGGGAAATTGGCATTTAATGTCTATCCTAGAATTGCATACAGTCTGGGAGATCGAGATTTCAGTAGAATCCTAACCCTTCATCAAGATTTCAAAAGAGATGATTTGATGAAAGAAGGGAATAGACCCTACTTGATCACATACAAGATATCCTATGCTCTCTCGAATACACATCATTCAGAAGTATTCTTGAGAAAGGAATTTATTGAAGTCCCAAGGATTTTCGAGGACTTTGCCAGGGTGGTTTTACCAGAGATTATTGAGTCTCCAACTATCAAGGAGATTGATATAAAAATACAAGATCAACCAGTCTTCAACAAAAGTCGAAATCTTAGAGTTGAGCCAAGAAGGATGTCTTTCCAACAGGACAAAATGACGAGTAGCAGCCGTAGGGAAGAAAGGAGACCAAAATGCAGTTCGGCAAAGATCCCGATGTTTTTAAAACAACAGGAGAGCTGAAATGTCCAGAAGGATGGCGAGAAGTTGAAGTAATATTCGACATCACTCAAAAGGATAATATTTTTCCTTGTGATGTTCTATATTATCTCCAACAACCAATAGTTGGACGGTATCAAGGAAGCCTGAAGATAAGTGAAATTGAGCTGGCTATCACAGGAGTTGCAGGAAAAATCCCAGAACAATTAATACTGGGAATTGGATTTCTTGAGGATCATAACCTTGGGAAAGATTACAAGACGGAATGGAGTTCACAGTGGCTAATAAAAGATACAGAATCAAATGACCACTAGTCCATTTTCCATATACATTTCTATTGGAATGCTATATGCTGAATATAAGGCCGAGTATTTCGCCGTCTATATTGATTCAGGTGCCGGAATATGTACTGTAAAACCGGATGTTTTTCCTAAAGAAATTGGAGAAGATTTACCAGCTATTGCAGCAAGAGCTCTAAAAGGATTCTAATCCTTAATAAGGGAATTAAACAAGCAGAAATCATGATCGGAGGCGCGGGCGGTACCCCATAGTACAAAGTGAAGACGCCACCAATCTATTTCCATGATACAGGTGCAGATGTTTTGCTAGGAAATAATTTCCTACAAACATTCAAGCGATTTACACAAGAAAATGAGACAAGAAGAATTATTTTCACAACATTATGTGATCATAAGATTATTTCCAGAGACTGTGGGAAGCATTTTATAGAAAAATGCCTATTAATTTTCGCAGCAAGCGTGGTGATAAAGTCAAACTTCGCAATCCAAAAATGGCGGATCGAAGAAAATTTGGTGAATCGTTATTATCCTATAGACAATTCGGAAGCCGAAAGGATAAGAAGATATGGGATAATAACTTGTATTCATTCAGAGTACAGGGAGAAGAACGAGTTACTCCGAAGCCATTGTAGAAATTATGGATGGGTCTAATGGAGAATCCACGAGTGACGTGACCATTGAGGAACAAATATCACTCGAGGATGTCAAGAAGAAGATCCAAAGGAATTATAATGAAGATCCTTTGGCATGGTGGGACAAGAACGAGCTTAAAGCTTCCTTAAAGGTTAAACCTGGAAAGGAGTACGAGTTCGTGAGATTCAAACCAATCCTTATGAATCAGGAAGATCGTGAGGATATACAGGAGATACTTAAGGAACATCTTGACCTTAAGTTAATTTCACCAGGAGTTTCTCCATACAACAGTCCAGGATTCCTAGTCAGAAACCATGGAGAAATCAAAAGAGGAAAGCCAAGACTTGTTATTATTTACAAGGGGATTAATAACATTTTGGAGTTCGACGGATACTATATCCCAAGCAGAAAACATTTGGTTAATTGTATCAAAGGTGCCAGGATATTCTCAAAGTTCGATTGCAAATCTGGTTTCGACCAGATTAAGATGGATGAAGAAAGCAAGAAGTTCACAGCTTTCTCTACACCACAAGGACATTATATTTGGAACGTGATGCCTATGGGATTGGCTAACGCACCCCAGATATATCAAAGAAAGATGGATAATCTCTTCAAGGATTATTTCAGTTTCATGTTCGTGTATATTGATGATATTCTTATCGCATCTAAGAACATGAAGGAGCATCTTAAACATTTGGAGATATTTTCAGATGTTTGTCACAAGGAAGGATTAGTGCTTTCGGAAAAGAAGGCAGTGATCGCAACAAGATAGATCGAATTTCTCGGGATTGAGATCGATGAATCTGGAATTATCCTACAAAGTCATATTGTGGAGAAAATACAGGGGATTTCCAAAAACTATTGAAAGACAAGAAGCGACTTGAGTTTTCTTGGAGTTGTTAATTTTGTTTGGGATGTTTATTAACAATCTAGCTCATTACAGGAAGGTGTTTAGCCCATTGCTTAAAAAAGATGCAGTATTCCAATGGGAGGATGAACATCAAGAAGGAATTAAGCAGCTTAAAGAAGTTTGCAAAAAGCTTCCAAAACTTGCAATTCCACAGGATGAAGATGAACTGGTTCTTTACACAGACGCCAGTGATTATTGGTGGGCAACAGTTCTTACTAAAGCCACACCAAATGGTGAAGTGCCATGCAGATATTGCAATGTCTTTTTACGAGACATGTGAAACAACTCGGTGGCATATCAACGAGAAAGAATTCTTTGCGATGTAAAGGCTTTCAAAAAATGGCCTTTATTCCTACTGGCTAAAAAGTTTATCTTAAAAATAGATAATTCAAGTGTTAAAGCTCTTCTGAAAAATAAAATTGAATCAAAACCAGAAAAAGCTAGAATACTTAGATGGCGAGCTGAATGTCAATATTATGATTATGATATTGTCATTATAAAATCTCATGAAAATGTTCTTGCAGATTTTCTAACAAGAGATGGAGGGAATTGAAGCTGATTCCATCCTCAAAGCCTCAAGACATCTTGGAGACCAGCTTGAAATGCTACTCCGAGAATTTGATACCCTGGTCATCAATGCTGATTTGGCCGGGAAATTAAAAAGGAATGATCGGGACAAAGTAACCGATCGTATACGAGCATGTGTCCGGTCTCACTCTCAGCTGAGAACGGTATTTCAAGGGCCACTCCTCCGGGCCACTAATAAGAAAATGGAGCGTTTAGAGCGCAGGGCTTCCCAACCTGTAGCAGAGGATTCAAGTACCTCTAGCACAAGTCCTAAGCTGGCAAAAATGTTGGCTCAAGGAAAAACTGATACTCCGGAGTCAGATCCCGAGTTATCATATCAACCCAGCACGTCTGGGGTAAAGGACGAAGAGATTAATCTTAGGCCTATGATGGGCACTTCTAAGATTGATATTAACGAGATTAAAGTTTCTTCTTCTTGGCAGGAATACCAGGCGAATTGGGAGAAACTAATCACCAGGCAAGGGATATCTCCAGAAAAACAAAAATTGATATTTCTGGAAAATATCCAAGGGTTTGGATGTTACCAAATTCCAGCCCTGAAGAAGTAAAGAGGTGCTATGAATTTGGGTCTTTGGCCTCAGTCTATACTACTTCACCAGCCTTCCCGGAGATCACAAAATTACCAAAATGGATCCATGAAGCAGTGTACGAGTGTTGGTCCAACAATGACAGCCTAAAACGAGGGGATACATTGGAGCTATATTTCATAAGTACAACAACAGAGCCCGTCGGAAAAGGTGGACATGAAGCCTTCCATTACATTAGGCTTGGAAGACCAGATGAAAGAGCCTTCAGAAATATCAAGGTGGCAAGTTCAGAAGAAGTACAATTGGCCATGACCTTCACTGAAGATCAGATTACTACAAGAAGGGCATGGGGATTGTGGGTCTGTCTCACGGAGATGGACAAGGTCAAGTTTCCGTTCAAGTTTTATCAAAATTCAGTGAACGGATATTTCTTGTTGAATACTATGACAGGAAAAACTACAAGATTCGCAGAAGATCTGTTTGAAAAGAAAAAAAATCTTCTGTGGGAAAACAAGCTGCCGGGGAGTAAAGAAACTCGCCGGAAATACTGTAATATGGCTCACATCGGCCATTGGGAACTTCGGGTTTGTCCCGAATGTCAAAACCAGAAGGAACGGGAATTTGGCAAAGGATTCCGGCCAAAAGTTGATCGGAGAAGACCCGGTGACGGAGAAGAAAAGTCACAAAAGTATCCAAAGTTTCGGGGACCACCAAAAAAGTAGATTCCCCGACAAAGTTAAAGGAGACATGTGACTCAAGGATAACCCACTTAGCAAAGAGACAAAATGTGGGTCAGATCTAGTAATTGGCATACAACTCATCAAGATGTTGATAATTCAAGTTAATGACGTAAGCAATGACGTCATAAGATTCCATCTAGCTAAAAGACGGAAAAAGAAGAGTCAGTTGGCTTTGGAGCCTTATCAACTTGCCTTGGATACCAGACAAGGAGGGACCCGAGCCATGTGAAGATAGTAAAGTATTCCACTACTTTCAGCAAGTGGATGGGAGAATCCAAGGAATAGAGACAACCCTTACCTCTATATAAACAAGAGTTTTAAGAAGGCTAAAGGCATCGAACATTTTTCCTGAGTCTTCTACAATAAAAATTTCTTTTGTAAACATAGTTGTGAGTTTAGATTTCCAGAGTGTTTTAGTTTTTAAATTTTTTGTTTTTAATTTTATGTACAAGAGTGTGATAGCCTTTATGAGAGGCTAAACAGGTTTTCTCCTCCCAAAAGGAGATTACTGATGTAATAAATTTTTCTTTAAGTTCTTAATAAAATAAAGGCTTTTTGTTCAACATGTGTTCATAGTGTACTATTGATCTATCCCTTTGAAGAATTACTTATACGCCTGGAGTAGGAAACGAACCAAGGCTGTGCTGAGCAGTTGCTGAAGGAGTCGTATAACTTACAGATCATCTTCCCCGAGGGTGAGGTTGAACAGTGAGGAGTTGTTTGTCAAACGATCTGGGGGCAGTAAATTTCCGACTGGTGGTGTTGCGAGCCATCTCACCCGGTGCTGTTTCGGTCAAAGGAGGTATGAATTTTAAGGGATTTATTAATTTTACGGAAGCATGTTGGGCCTGATATGGTCGTAATGGACTATATCCGATTTTAAAATAAAAAAACCCAGTTAGTTCTCATACCTTGATAAATCCGAGAACTAGAAAATTTTAGGAGTCAAATTCATATTGATTAAATTATATGATAGTATTATTAATTTTGAGTGTCTGATGCAACAAATTGGTGCTTAATTGGATTGTTCAAACTATTAAATAAATTTGCAAAAACTAGGGGTAGAATTGTCCATATAGGGTAAAGTGTGAGAATTCACGTAGTACAGGGGCATAGTGAAACAAAATAAAGTTTGGTAGGTGAAGTCGAAAATGAGGCATAGTTCGGAGGGTAAAAAGTATTTACCTCTATTATATTTAATGAGTTGGGAACATGAGGTACTTAAAGCAAAAAGTAGGTAAACTTGGATTATTAGTTATGAAATTATCCTTAAGGGTACTTAAGTAATTTTTTTATATTTAAACAAGACAAATGGGTATCTGCGTAATATCCTCCACCCTTTTTATTGATGCCAACCAGCGTGTTGTCAATCTCAAACATCCGCGCTGCATCTTTTTTTTTGGAATTTTCCCCAGATTCATTTCTTGCTTTTTTTACTTTTTTCTCTGTGTTGCTTATTTAATGTGTCTGTGTTTCTTATGTAATATAAATTTGTGTTGCTTATTTAATGCGACTGTGTTGCTCATAGTATACATTTATTGCATTATGTTGTGTGTATTCATATTAAAGTGAGTGCATTTCTTATTTAAAGGGAGTGTGTTGCATATGTAGTATAAGTTTTTTGCTTGATTAATATGTTTGTGTTTCTTATGTACTATAAATTTATATTGCTTATTTAATGTGATTGTATTGCATATGTAATATAAATTTGTTGCATTATGTTATGTGTATTCACATTAAAGTGATTTTGTTGCTTATAAAGTGAGTGTGTTTTATATGTAGTATAAGTTTGTTGCTTATTTTCATGTGTGTATTGCTTATGTAATGTAACTTTTTGTTGCTTTTTTAATGTGATTGTGTTGCATACATAGCATAAATTTATTGCATTTTATTGTATGTATTCAGATTTGATCCATGTAATTGTCTCCTATATTTCTGGTAATGGTCGATTTCTTTTGGACTAATTTACCCTAATTATATGTTAATTAGAAAATAAATCATTGTTAGGCTTGTTAAATATAGACTATTCAAAAAAGATAAAAACTCCTGTCAGATGGTCTAATGGGCCAAAATCCGTCAGACGGATCCCAAAATCAACATGGTGGTATTTTTATAATATTAGCAATGGCGTTTTTGTAATATCCAAGGATCGGTATTAGCAGTCCATTTGAAAAGTATTAGCGGTCCCTGTGAAAAGTATTAGTACATAGTTCACTTGAAAGTATTAGTTTTGTAATATTGGAGAGAGATATAGTATCACGAGAGCACGAAAAAGTATTAGATTTTCATCTAAAAAGTATTGGTGGTCCATTGAAAAGTATTATTATGTAGTTCACTTGAAAATATTTAATAGTCTCCCTAAAAATTAGTAGCTTTTCCCGTCAAAAGTATTAGTCGTCCCCATGAAATGTATTAGTAGTTCCCCTAAAAAATATTAGTTTTTCCCTAAATAAATTTTTCATATTTCCCTTGAAAAGTATTAGTTTTTCTAATAAAAACTATTAGTATTCCCACCAAAAAGTATTAGTATGTCCCCAAAAAAGTATTAGACATTATGTTGGGTCAATTGGGCCGGGCTGGTGTTAGAAAAATTTATGTTTAGATTTTGATGATACATGTAAAACTTAGAATAGGAAGTTGGCACTCTATTTTCTTTGTAATTCAACTTGTAATAGATAGGTCTGCATGAGCTAAGTTGGAGGCAACTAAGTTGAAGAATACAAAAGTCGACTAAAGATTGAAAAGAAGACCCAGTTGTGTGTCAGCTGTGTGAAGTCAAGCGAAGAATCAGTCAAGTGACGAAAAAGTGTCTTAGTCAGCTGACTGACAGCTAAGTCATTCCAAATAATTGCAATTGAATGTCAAAAGGTTTGCAGCAGACAAGACTTGAAGAAAGCTGGTAGAGATCCGTTGTCAACACAAGTCAAGGTTTTGCTGGAAATAGGCCTGTGTCAGGCTGCCAACAATATAGTTATTTTGCTAAAAGAGTGCAAAAAGTAAGGAACCAATAGGATGTACCTGAAAACCTGCAGAGACCAAGGAAATGTTGCAGAGCATTAAAATCATGGTACGATCCTCATTAATGCTGCAAGGACAAGACATTCCAACAACATGCGAGTGAGATTTGAAATATATGTCTATCTCTTCTGCGGACATATTTTTGAATCTTCACTATAAAAGGTTGAGGAAGCAAGTGAGAGAAGGTTACGGATTTTATATGACAATGAAACATTCAAGCAAGCAAACCTGCAAATACTCTCAAGCTTTCAAAGTTAATCCTCAAGCCGAAAATCGAAGGAACTCAATCCAACACACTTAGTGAAGGAAATAATACTTCATCAAGATGAAGAGGAAACTGTTTGAAGAACAAAAGGGGTGTACTCTCCAAGGTTGAAGGAGAAGTAGTAAGGATATGTTTGTTTCACTTCCCCCAATCACCCATTTCTCCCAATGATCACTTCCCCCAATCATCAATCAAACATAAATTATGCTTCCCGGTGCATTTCTCTACTAATATACACATTTTTCAATACATCACACCAAAGCCCCTTCTCCCAATCACTCCCAAAAACTTCCCCCAATCACATAACAAACATAACATAAGGTTCTAGTTCGAACCGGAAGCTTTGGGCTCGTTGGAAGGCTGTGTGATCAATTCCAAGAGTTCGAGGGAGCTAAAGTAGCAAGACAACCGTTTTGTGATGAAGCTGAGTCCCAGGAGCAGCCAGCTGTGTGATCAAGTCTGACTCGGATTGTTCACTACTTTGTAACTTAGATAAGTTACTTAGTGGATTCCTCCAGGAGTTGGAGAAGAGTGGATTAGAGGAATTACCCTATCCTCGAACCACTATAAAATTACTTGTGTCATATTTACTTACATCACTTTAATTTCTTGCACATTATTTATATCTGCTGCTAAGTTTTAAATGCTAAACTCAACTGATAATAACCTTTGCTAAAAACAAGTGTTGAAAAATAAGTTTAAACCATTAAGGGTGAAAAGTCTTCTGCTGAATAAACACCAAATCAACTGTGAATTTAAGTGTTACTGATCCCAGCTGAGTTATACTATCAACAGCTCAGTTGAGTCTGTTGAGTGGGTAACTTTGCTGAAGTAAGCTAACCTAGTTGTCCCTCAAGGACTTAGCTGATTTGAGTCAACTCTGAAAATATTTAAAAGGACTAAATCGAAAATTTGGTAAGGTTTATTCAACCCCCCTTCTAAACCTTACAACTCACACCTTGGAAATACAGTGGTATCAGAGCAGTTGATTCATTGAGCCTTCCGCACTGGTTATTGAACTAGATCTCAGTCTTTTCAAAAGAATCAACACTTGAGTTTTTAAAGCTTTTATTTCAAAAGCAAAGTTATTATCATGGAAGCAAATCTAACTCGCATTCCCATGTTCACTGTGGAAGAGTTTGATGACTGGAAATTCGTATGCAGGGTCATCTATTAGCCTTGCACGATGAAATGTGGCTAGTGATAGAGGATGGGCCACTGCAAATCCTAAAGGTCAACACTGCTATAAGAAGAGCACCTCCAGCTGAAGGAGAGGATTCTGTAGCAGAGCCCATACCTGCTATCATTGAAAAGCCTCGTTGTGAATGGCCAACGAAGACAGAAAAAGATACAATCTGGACAATGTTGCCAAGGACATCCTTTACAAAATCTTGGACAAGGCTATGTTCAACAAAGTCAAATCTTGCAAATCAGCTAAAGAAATTTGGGAAAAACTTATATTGATTTGTGAAGGATCTGAACAAATTAAAGAAAATAAATTAACTGTTGCAGTAAAAAAATTTGAAAATTTTAAAATGATTGCAGGTGAAAATCTGGATAAGTTGGATGCCAGATTTACGGAAATCACAAATGAGCTTTCAGCTCTGGGAAAAGGAGTACACTCTGAAGGAGATGTGCATGAAGATCCTAAGGTCCCTCCCAGCTGAGTGGGAAATGAAAGTCATGGCCCTGAGACATTCCATGGACATCTCCAATACATCAAATCATGAGCTATTCACATACCTCAAAGCATATGAGTTTGAGCTGAGAAGAAAGGAACAAGAAGAGACAATTGTGCCCAAGACAACTGCACTAATGGCCGGTGAAGGAAAGAAAATTGAGCCAAAGGAAACAATAGACCAGGAGGAAATAGCCCTAATGGTAAAAAGGTTCAACAAGTTCTTCAATAAGAACTACAAAAGGAACAAGGGTGAATCCTCAAGAAGACACTCATCACCCTCCAAAGCAAGGGAGGATAGGCAACCCAAGAGAGCTGAACATCAAAGCACTGAATATCAAAGAGCTGAGAGAGCTGACATTGCAGAGAGCTGAGAACCTATGTTGGAACTACAAACAACCAGGACATTTTGCTGTTATCCACCAGTCAACAAATATAGAAATGAAGAGGATAGAAGAGTCTTAAGAGAAAGAAGACAAGAAAAGAAGAAAGCCATATTGGATGCTAAGACTGCTAAAACAACTAAGTGCAAAGAGCCAGCAGACTCAGATAGCAATGAAGCAGACTACTCCAGTGATACTAAGGAATAGGCTATGATCTGCCTCATGGCCAAAGAACAAGATCCAAAAGATCAGGAAGATGAGGTACACTCGAACTCATCTCATTCAGATTCTAGTAACAGTGATAGTAACACAAACACTTTATCACCCATAGATCTTTATGATTAAATTGGCAAAATGATGAAAGACTTTGAGCACATCAAAACCTCACACACACTATTAAATGAGAAAAACAACTAACTTAAATGCCAAAACTCACAGTTGACTAAAGAGCTGAGTACTCTAAGTCACATAACTGATGAGAATACAAAGCAGAAGGCTGAAATTGCTAAGATTCAAGCAGAGTTAACTGCTATTGAAACGAGAGAAAAAGATCTTAAAAATGTGATTGCTTCATTTACAAAGGCATCAAAATCATTGGATGAACTTATAATGACTCAAATAGAGTGTGGAGATAAGACATGCATAAGATTCAATTCCTTAGTGCACGATCAAGCTCCTAGAGTGATTTTGGAAAAAGGATCCTCAAGTAATGAAGGAGTCCAAAAATCTAAAACACCATATGTTGCACCAATACCCACAAAAAACACAATTACAACCATACTGACATTGGATATAAGGGAAAAGTTAAGAAGCCAGTTGAGTATGCTGAAATGATAGCTGAAATAAAATTTAGAAAAGTCCATCAGCAGACTCCAAACAGAAAATACTCTGTGAAAGCTAAACAGTGCTACCAACAGCCCCATATGATGAGAATGGTAGAAACTATCCAAACCAAGCTGATTGGAATAACCAAGTAAGGTATCAGCCAAGACCTATGGGATACAAGCCAAAATGGCAAAGACCTCAACCTCAGCATAGGTCATTCTCAAGGCAAAAGAGCTATCATCAGCACACATATGCACCCAGGCACAAAACACATCAAGCACAAAAATTCCATTATTACCCCAAGAAAGCAAATGCTCAAACAAATACTCAGGCATACAGACAAAAGAGACAATTGTATGATCCTAAAACTCCCAAGCAATTTGCTAATGTGCACTATGATTATGGAACTGATAGATGGCAACCTCTTAGAGTCAGATCATCTGGATATAGGTTGGTTGGAACATCTTATAGCACTAACCCCTCGGAACTCAGGCAAGTATGGGTACCTAAAAAATAATTTCCTTGATTGCAGGTTCAAGGAGCAGCTGAGTGCCAAGGAACCTGGTACATGGATAGTGGTTGTTCCAGACATATGACAGGAAACAAGAGGAATCTGTCAAAGTTCAAGGAGATCAGAGGTGCAAAAGTCATATTTGGAGGAAATGAAGCTCCAGGGGAAATCAAAGGCATAAGATCCATAAAGAAAAATAGATTGGTAATCACATATGTTGCATATGTTGAAGGTCTCAACTTCAATCTGCTAACATCAGCCAACTCTGCGACAAAGGCTACAATGTAGGATTCAACATGGGAGTTTGCCAAATCAAATATGCTGAATCAAATGAAATTGTGCTTCAAGGAACATGGCAAAAGAACATGTATGTAGTGGATTGGTCAAGTGCTACACCAAGAACACGTCTATTAGCAAAGAGTACAGTCTAATCAAGTTGGGTGTGGCACAAGAAGTTGAGTCACCTGAACTTCAGGACAATCAATAAACTTGTAAAGAGTCATCTTGTGAAAGGATTGTCTGACTCACTGTACAATAAAGAAAGCTTTTGTGATGCATGTAAAGCAAATCAAATAATCTTTCAAGGACAAGCCAAATCCTTTTTCAACAGGGATATTGCATCTATTGCACATGGACTTATTTTGTCCTGTTGAACTGACCAGTATCAGTGGAAAGAAATACACCTTAGTGGTGGTGGATGATTACTCAAGATATACATGGACTATTTTCATGTGTAAAAAGAATGAAACACTGCACAAATTGCTTCAGCTGATGAGAAAAGTTCAAAATGAGAAGAGTCAAACCATTATTAAGATAAGATCTGACAGGGGAACTGAGTTAGTCAATGGGATTATAACTCAATATTGTGTTGAGAATGACATTGCTCATGAGTTATCAGCTCCAAGAACTCCACAACAGAAGCTGAAAGAAGAAACATAACTCTCAAGGAAGCTGCAAGGCCAATGTTAGCTGAAGCTGGATTGCCTAAGAGATTTTGGGCTGAACCCATCAATACTGCTTCTTGCACTCAAAATAGATACATGATCAACAGGCAATTGACTAAAACTCCCTATGAAATTTGGATAGGGAGGAAGCCAAATGTTGGATATTTCAAGATCTTTGGATGTAAGTGCTCCATCCACAACAATGGCAAGGACAACTTAAAAGCTTTTGATGCTAAAGCTTATGAAGGTATCGTTTTGGGATACTCAGCTGAGAGTAAAGCTTGTAGAGTGCTGAACAAAAGGACTATGGTCATAGAAAAATCTATCCATGTGGTGTTTGATGAACCTAATGTGAGTGGAGAAGACATAGAGGAGTTAGCTGAGAAGCAAAACCAGCCAACTATGCAGAAGAGTCTCTATGTTGATGCAGATATAAGAGCACACAATCCTGAAAAAGATGTGTTAGGAAATTTATTTGTTAGATTTTGATGATACCATGTAAAACTTATACTAAGAAGTTGGCACCGTATTTTCCTTGTAATTGGTATTATAATAGATATGACTGAAAGAGCTGAGTTAAGTCAGCTGTGTCAAAGATTACAAGAAGTCATCTATGGACTGAGATGAAGACTTTGTTGTGTGTTAGCTGAGTATAGTCTAGAAGGAAGTCAAGGACTCGACTGAAGGAGAGTCAGCTGAGAAACAGTTGTTTGAATTGTCAGTCAAGTCAACTCGAGGAGCCAAGTCCATCAGTAGAAGTGATAGTTGAGTCATCCCATGATTGGAGCAGACTCAAGTCACCTGGGGTAAAGGCAACAGTCAAGTAAAGACAACTGACTTAGATCCGTTGATTAAAGTCACGAATATTACTCGATATAGTAATATGTCAAGCTGCCAGGTCTTAAAGTGTTTGGCCCAGAATATTGTAAAAGGAATGAGCTAATGGGAAACACTGCACCTTGTGTCAGAAACCTGCAATGCTGGAATGCCATTTAATACGAGGAAAGGTCAACATCACCAAGGTTGCTGACCAAGAAAAGAAAATCCAATGAACACAAAGTGACATTTGAAACTAGCTTATCTCTTCAACGGGCAAATTTCAAATGTGCACTATAAAAGGCTGAGGAAGCTATTGAGAAAAGGTAACCTAAACCTAACAAGAGCAAGCATCTTTCTGAGCAATTAACCTACAATTCTCTCATAGCAATTCAAGCAATTCCTTAAGCCTTAAACTCGAAGAAACTCGATCCAACACAAGTTGTGAAGGAGAGATAATTTCAACCAGTTGAAGAGGAAACTTTTGAAGAAACAAAGGGGTCTACTTTCCAAGTTGAAGGATTGTAGAAAGGTTTAAGGTCGAATCATTATCAAGTTTGTTGAAGGGCGTCGTGATCAAATCCAAGAACTTGAGAAGTGAGCTGAAGTAGCAAGGAAACTGCCCTGTGAAGAAGTTGAGATGCAAGAGAAGCCAGATGTGTGATCAAGGCTATCTCCAGACTGATAACCGCTTTGTAAACTGATCTGTTACATAGTGGATTCCTCTAGGAGTTGGAGAAGAGAGGATTAGAAGAATTACCCCATCTTCGAACCTCTTTAAAATATTTGTCATTTACTTTCAGTAATTTACATTCCTGCACATTTACTTATATCAGTCGAGTCTGTTGAGTGGGTAACTTAGCTGAATAGCCAACTTAGCTTTCCCTCAAGGACACAGCTGATTTGAGTCAATTTTGTTGAACTATTTAAAAGGACTAGATTCGAAAATTTGGTAAGGTTTATTCAACCCCCCTTCTAAACCTTACACCACACCCCTTGGGACCTACAAGTGGTATCCGAGCAGTTGGTTCATTGAGCCTTCCGCACTGGTTACTGAACTAGATCTCTATCTTTTCAAAAGGTTTTAACACTTGTGTTTTTCAAAGTCTTTCATTTTTCAAGCAAAGTTATTATCATGGATGCAAATCTAACTCGCATTACTATGTTCACAGCAGAGAAATTTGATGACTGGAAAATTCGCATGCAGGCTCATCTATCATCATTACATGATGAAATGTGGCTAGTGATGGAAGATGGGCCACTGCAAATACTCAAGGTCAATACAACTGTAAGAAGAGCAGTTGTAGCTGAAGGAGAAGAAGCTGTTGCTGAAGCAAGACCAGCTATGGTTGAAAAACCAAGGACTGAATGGACAAACGATGATAGAAAGAGATATAACTTGGACAATGTGGCCAAGGATATTCTCTATAAAACTTTGGACAAAGCCATGTTCAACAAAGTCAAATCTTGCAAATACGCAAAAGATATGTGGGATAAACTGACCTTAATTTGTGAAGGGAAAAGAGCTGAGCCAAAAGAAACCATACACCAAGAGAAGATTGCCCTGATGGTTAAAAGATTCAACAAGTTATAAGAACTATAAAAGGAACAAGGGTGAAACATATAGAAGACATTCAGCACCCTTCAAAGCAAGGGGGACAGGCCACCCAAGAGAGCTGAGCATCTAAGAGTTGATTATCATAGAACTAATAATCAAAGAACAGACAGAGGTGATCAAAGAGCTGAGAACCTGTGTTGGAATTGCAGACAACCAGGACATTTTGTCGTTGACTGTTCCTATCCACCAATCAACAAGTATAAGAATGAAGAAGAAAGAAAAGTCTTCAGGGAAAGAAAACAGAAAAAGAAGAAAGCCATGTTGGCTGCTGAGATTGCTGAGCCAGCCAAATGCAAAGAGGCAGCAGACTCAGATAGTAGTGAAGCAGACTACTCAAGTGATTCTGAAGAAGAGGCTATGAGCTGCCTCATGGCCAAAGAACAAGATCAAGAAGATGAGGTATACTCTAACTCATCTCATTCTGATTCAAGTGATATTGACTGTGATACACACACATTAAATCACCCACATATCTTTACGATTCATTAAGCAAAATGATGAAATATTTTGAACACATTAAGTCCTTACACACAATCTTAAATGAGGAAAACAGCCAGCTTAAAACCAAAACTCACAGCTAGCTAAAGAGTTGAGTACTCTGAGTCAAATAGCTGATGAGAACACTAAGCTGAAGGCTAAAAATGCCAAGATCATAGCAGAGTTAGTTGCTACAGAAAAGAGGGAAAAAGATCTTAAAAATGTGATTGCCTTATTTACAAGAGCATTCAAATCATTGGATGAACTTATTCTGAGTCAGAAAGAATGTGGAGACAAGACAACCATAGGATTTAATTTCTTTGTGCATAGTCAAACTCCAAGAGTGATTTTGGAAAAGGGATCTTCAAGTAATGAAGCATTCCAAAAACCCAAAACACCAAATGTTGCACCCACATTCACTCCAAGGCACAATCAAAATCATACTGGCCTTGGTTATAAAGGGAAATGAGAGAAGCTAGTTTAGTATGCTGAAAGGACAGCTGAGAAGAAATTCAGCCGAGTCCCTCAGCAAACTCCAAACAGAAAATACTTTGTGAAAAGCAAAAAGAGCTACCAGAAACTCCAGAAATTTTATCAGAGAAATACATATGATGGGAATGGTAGAAACTATCCAAACTATGCTGATTAATGTGAAACATCAGCAAAGACCTATGGAATATAATCCAAAATGGCAAAGACCTAAATCTCAGGAAAGGTCATTCCAAAGGCAAAAGAACTTTTATCAGCACACATATTCACCCAAGCACTACACTCAGAAATACCACAACTACGTCAAGAAAGCAATTGCTAAAACACACACAGGCATACAGACAAAAGAGACAGTTGTATGATCCTAAAACCCCCAAGCAATTTGCTAATGTGCATTATGATTATGGCACTGATAGATGGCAACCTCTTAGAGTCAGACCATTTGGCTATAGGTTGGTTGGAACATCTTATAGCACTAACCCCCCAGGACCCAGACAAGTATGGGTACCTAAAAACTGATTTCCTTGATTGCAGGTTCAAGGAATAGCTGAGTGCCAAGGAACATGATACATGGATAGTGGCTGTTCCAGACATATGACAGGAAACAAGAAAAACCTGTCAAGATTCAAGGAGATTAGAGGTGCTAAAGTTATATTTGGAGGAAATGAATCTCCAAGGGAGATCAAAGGCACAAGATCCACCAAGAAAAATGGATTGGATATCACAGATGTTGCTTATGTTGAAGGTCTCAACTTCAACCTGCTAAGTATCAACCAACTATACGACAAAGGCTACAATGTAGGATTCAACATGGGGATATGCCAAATCAAATATGATGAATCTAATGAAATAGTGCTGCAAGGTTCAAGGAAAAAGAATATGTATGTGGTAGATTGGTCTACTACTACACCAAGCAGATGTCTGCTAGCAAAGAGCACAACTGAATCAAGTTGGATGTGGCACAAGAAACTGAGTCATCTAAACTTTAAGACAATCAACAAGCTTGTAAGGAGTCATCTTGTAGAAGGATTGCCAGACTCAGTGTACAAGAAAGAAAGTGTATGTGATGCATGCTAGAAGGGAAACCAAATCAAATCATCATTCAAGGATAAGCCAAATCATTCTTCAACAAGGATATTACATCTGTTGCATATGGATTTATTTGGTCCAGTTGAGCCAGCTAGCATCAGTGGAAAGAAATATACATTAGTGGTGGTGGATGATTATTCAAGATTTACATGGACAATTTTCATGTGTAAAAAGAAGGAAACTTTGCAGAAGTTACCTCAGCTGATGAGAAGAGTTCAAAATGAGAAGAGTCAAACCATTATAAAGATAATATCTGACAGGGGAACTGAGTTTGTCAATGGGATAATAACTCAGTATTGTGTTGAAAATGGTATTGCTCATGAGTTATTAGCTGCAAGGACTCCACATCAGAATGGAGTAGCTGAAAGATGGAACAGAACTTTCAAGGAAGCTGCAACGACTATGTTAGCTGAAGCTGGATTGCCTAAGAAATTTTGGGCTGAAGCCATAAATACAGCATGCTATACTCAGAATAGATGCATGATAAACAGGCAATTGACCAAGACTCCCTATGAGATTTGGACAGGGAGAAAGCCAAATATTGGATATTTCAGGATATTTGGATGTAATTTCTTCATCCATAATAATGGCAAAGATAATTTGAAGGCTTTTGATGCTAAAGCTGATGAAAGTATCTTTTTGGGATACTCAGCTGAGAGTAAAACCTATAGAGTGCTGAACAATAGGACTATGGTCACAGAAGAGTCTATCCATGTGGTTTTTGATGAACCAAATGTGAATGGAGAAGACATTGATGAGATAGCTGATAAGCTGAATCAGCCAACTATGCAGAAGAGTCCTTATGTTGAAGCTGAAGTGAGAGCACTCAACCCAGATGAAGATAAGATAGCTGAATCTCAAAGACAGTTGGAAGGTCTACAGCTGAATGAAGATGAAAGAGATATTCAAGACAACTTAGCTGCGAGATGGCTGAATCTAGCAGACTTACTCCAACCTGATGTGAGATGGCTGAGAGACCATCCACCAGAGTTAGTCATTGTAGATGTTAGAGATGGCATAAGAACCAGATCCAGAGCACAGCATGAAGCTATGTTCACTTGTTTTATTTCCCAGATAGAACTTAAAGATGTGTCTCAAGCATTGGATGACACACATTGGATTTAGGCTATGCAAGAAGAGCTGAATCAGTTTGAAAGGAACAAAGTATGGGAATTAGTTCAAAGGCCAACCCACCAAAGGGTACTAAGTGGGTTTTCAGAAACAAGATGAATGAGGAAGGATCTGTTCTAAAAACAAAGCAAGATTAGTAGCCAAAGGGTATTGCCAAGAAGAGGGTATAGATTTTGATGAAACCTTCGCTACTGTTGCCAGATTAGAAGCAATAAGGATGTTTCTTGCTTATGCTGCACATAAGAACTTCATTGTATATCAAATGGATGTGAAGAGTGCATTTCTAAATGGATTGTTAGAGGAAAAAGTCTATGTTGAACAACTTCCAGGTTTTGAGCAGAAAACTATTGGAGATAAGGTCTACAAGCTCAAAAAAGCACTGTATGGATTGAAACAAGCACCAAGAGCATAGTATGATACATTCTCTCAATTTCTAACTGACAATGAATTCACCAAAGGCAAAGTTGATAGAACACTCTTGAGGATTCAAGATGGAGAGAGTATACTTCTTGTTCAAATATATGTGGATTACATCATTTTTGGTTCCACAAATAAAGAGCTGTGTGACAAGTTCTCAAACCTCATGCAAGGAATATTTGAGATGAGCATGATGGGAGAGCTGACTTTCTTCCTAGGACTTCAAGTCAACCAATTGAAGGATGGAACCTTTATAAGCCAAACAAAGTATACCAAAGATTTAATGAAGAAATTTGGTATGGAAGATAAGTCTTCTGTGAAGATTCCTATGAATACATCAGTCAAGATGGACATGGATGCAGATGGAAAAGCTGTTAATCAAACCAGATATAGAGCTCTCATTGGATCATTACTTTATTTAACAACAAGCAGGCCAGACATCACCTTTGCAGTAGGTGTATGCGCTAGATTTCAATCTGCACCAAAAGAGAGCCACATGACTGCAGCTAAGAGAATCCTAAGATATTTGAAGGGATGCCAGGTAGTCGGCTTATGGTATCCAAAGGAAGGAGGATTGAAGCTGGTAGGATACTCAGACTCAGAGTATGCTGGATGTAGAGTTGACAGGAAGAGTACTTCAGGTACATTTCAAATGCTTGGAAATAGATTGGTTTCTTGGTTCAACAAGAAACAAAACTCAATAGCTACATCCACAGCTGAAGCAAAGTACATAGTTGCGAGCAGTTATTGTGCCCAAGTCTTATGGATGAGACAACAACTGAGAGATTATGATATTGAAGAAAAGGAGATTCCAATTATGTGTGATAGCACTAGTGCTATTGCAATCAGTCAAAATCCAGTATTGCACTCAAGAATAAAGCACATTGATGTCAGATATCATTTTATAAGAGATCATGTTGAAAAGAAAGACATCACCTTGGAATACATCTCAACTGATAAGCAGTTAGCTGATATATTCACAAAGTCGTTATGTGAATCAAGGTTTGAAGAGCTCAAAAATGAGTTAGGGTTAATTGAGGTGAGTTACGATACTCAGAAGACTCAATCAGCAGAGAAAGAAGATGAGAAAATGGAAAATAAGCAAGTTTCACATTTCAGCCAAGTGAAACAGCCCAGTCGGGAAGTCATCTATATCGAGTTAGCTGACAGTTGAGTTAAATCATGAGAAGAGAGAAGCAGAGTTGAGCCACTTTGGAAGAAAGTTGAATCATTTATGACCTAAGTGACAAAAACACGGTCGTTTTGAATGAGCGGGAATGTTTTTAAGAATGACATCAGCATAATAATGACTGTCAGCATAAAAGCTACACAGTAAACCATATAATTGGATATAAATGTTGCTGCATTTAATGTGGGGAAATTAATGCGGTTTTGAAGACTTAATCCTGACCATTGATTTTGATCAATATTTTCAAATTCCAAAAATCATCCTTTCACGTCCCTTATATACGAAATTTTAGTTTCTCTCTCCTCACGCAAAACCTATTCATCTTCAGCAAAGAAAGTTCATTCTCTCTGCAACTAAGTTCTAAACCCTAGTTCTTCAAAGTCAAGTTTCTCAAGTTTTAATCGGTCAAAAGCTCTAGAAATGGCAGAAAACCATGATTTTGCTTTATTATCTGAGAAGATCCACACCGGAGCATCAGTGGACTTCGCTGGTATGATCAAACAAGGCGTGGATGATGCCCTTGTGAAGAAGATAGCTGAGAAGATAGAAAAGTCCGGCCTAAAGGACTTTTTGACGATGCATTTCACGCACACCTACCTAGAAGAGGTGGCCATGTTTTATGTGAACGCAGAGGTGCATGATGATGAAATCTGTTCATCGGTCCACAACAAGGTCATCAAAATAACTGGAAAAGACCTTGTTGAGCACTGTTTTTTGCCCGCTGAGGGTTTGAAGGACATCGCTGAGAAGAATGTCATCCTAGCTGCAGCTTGGAAGAAAGTTGTCAAGCCTGAGTTTGCTGCGAAGGCTGTGTATACAACCAAGAAGGAGTCTCTGAAGGATGATTACCACAAACTGATGGACATCGTGTCCAAGTGCGTGGATATGAAATTTGGAAGCTTTAATCAACTGTCCAAGACCAAGATGATCGTGATGGCTGCGATCATGCAAGAGAAAAAGGTGAATTGGGCTGAGTTTGTCTTCAGCCGAATCTGTCAAAATGTGATGAACAGGTCCTTCAAGGAAAATGGGACCTTTGGTTGTTCGCTGGGATATGGCCTTGTCATTGGCCATATGATGGAGGTGAAGGGCATTGTACTGCGCCATGGAAAGCTCTTCCATGAAAATAAGAAGATGTTCAAGGCGAATTTCTCCAGAGCCCAGAAGAAGGCTCATGTAAGAAGGCTGATACAAGTGAGGGGGAATCAGCTGACCCTGCTGAAGACACAACTGAGACCTCTCCAGCTCTCTCCCCGAAGCTGAAATCTAAGAAGAGAGTTGCATCTTCTAAGCCTGCCCCTGCCCCAGCAGCCAAAACCTAAGCCCTTGCCCATGCAGCCGAGTCACCTACCCCCGCAGCCGAGATAGAGGAGGAACCCCAAATTCCTTCTCCTATCGTGAAGAAGAAGCGAACTACCAAGTCCAGAAAGACAGCTGCTTCTAAGAAAAGAACACATGCCTTCACTATTGAAGAGCTTACAGAGGTTGAACCTAAGATCCAGCTGGCTACCACCAAAAGAAGATGGTTATTCAGGAAATCTGAGCTGGAGAAGACAAACCAAGTCCTGTACTCTCTAGAGAAGAAGCGAGAGAGACTGCGTTGATGCTCAAGAGGAGCAGTCTCCAAATCGTAGATGCCCCAGAGAAGACTGTTGATGCTGATCAGCAGAGGATCGAAGAGAACCCAGCTGTGCGGGAAACAGCTGAGGAAACTGAAGCAGCTGAGACAACAGAGTCGATGCAAGAACAGGTTGTCTCAACTCCTCAGACAGACGCTGCTAAGTCTGAGGAGGATCAAGCCCCATTAGCCCCCATTCAAGAGACAAGAGAGGATGGTGATGATGACTTGATTATGTAGTCTCCAGTCTACCCTGACATTCAGAAAAGATTAAGGGAATGGAGGGCATGGAAGTTGGACTACTCCAGCGTCAATTTGCTCGCCCAGAGTTCATTGAGGAGGAGGAGGAACTTCTTAGGTTCTTTGGAAATGCATCTATCCAATGTGCTCTCAATGAAGATAGTTGCATGGAAACCATTCGCCTTATCAAGGAGGAAGAGAAGGAGAAAGCGGTGGAGCGTTCAAGAGCCTTGGAAAAATCCAAGATTTGTTAGCAGACAGGGACTTACGAGCACATACATGAGTCTACTGACAGTGACGAAGACATGGATCCAGTTGCTACAGTAGAGAAGTCCGAAATGCAGCAGGCTATGATAGAATCACGAGCCATGCATAAGATGAGTCTTCTAGAGGGTCCAGGAGAGTCCTCCAAAGTCTCTCCTAGGACTGACCCTTTGGGAGTGGTGCAGCTGATTACAATGGATATTGCTGCTACCACGTCCCCGTGCACTCAACTGATGGCTCTCAGGGACATGGCAATGAAGCTGGGACTTTGGGCCCCCAAGCCAAGCCTACCCCTGAAGAAGGTGTTGAGACACCTGCCCTTGCGGCTGTACACTCAGAGGGAATAGTAGCCGCGTCTCAAGAAAAGAGTGACCCCATTGTCATTCGCTCAACCGGTGCGCTAGCTGAGGGGGAAACTCTCTCCACCATAGCAAGCTCAGAGGATGTTGTGGGAGACCAAACATTGCAGTTCGGAGGCAAAGGTGAGAAGAACACTGAATAGTAGAGTGCATTAACGAAGCTCAGACAGTTGAGTTTGTCTCAGCTGAGATGTCCACTGCTTTGAAGGCTGATGAAGCTGCTGCTGTAGCTAAGGCAAAGGATGGAGAGACCCTGGGAGTTGAGACTCTAGGTCATGAAAGTGCAATCCAATGAGTTGAGAATACGATGGATGCCAATGTAGAAGACCCTAAGATAGTTGAGTCTATCGAAGGGAATGTAGAAGGCCCTGCAGCAGTTGAGACTGCTGGGGGTAATGAAGTCCTAAGGGAGGTTGAGACTTCCCTAGGTAAAGAGTAGATGGAACAGAACATTCCTCAACTTGAAGGAGCTGCTTCAGAAGAAGAGATCAGCGCCCTTCACGATTCCCAAGAGCATATTGATACTTCATTTCTGGGATCAGAGGATGAAGCTGAGTCCACACACCATGAAGATCTTTCGATTGACAAGGCTAAAGATGTTCTCAAAACTCAGAGCCAAGTCAATGATAAGACGGCTTGTATGATGTTTAATTTTGATGATGAGCCAACTCCTAAGGCCTCATCATCTTCCGATGACGTTGATGAATCAGCTGAGGACCATCATTTGGAAAAACACACTGAGACCGAGGAAGCTGTTAAGATAGCTGAGGCTCAGTCAGCTTAGCAAACAATTTCAAATGCTCCAGCTGAAACCGAGTCAATTGCGCAGGCTCCCACAACTGCAGCAGTGACGACGCCTATAGCTTAGTCGCAGGCTTTCACAACTGCACCAACATCTACCGATGACGTTGCCGCAACTGAGGCATAAAGAGCTGAATCATTGCACGCATTTCAAAGTCTAGACCCTCAAGGTGAAGCCTCGGGGATATCGTTCATACGCGATGAGGTTTTTGAAGACATATTCCCATTCACTGCTAAATTGCCCAACATGGAGGATGAATCTGCTACAGAATTAAAGAAATATACCGTGCAGGAAAAGCCCGTCATTCCCACAGATACGATTATGCCAGTAGATTTCAATTTTGATGCAGAGTGGCCAGCAGCTGAATCAAATCCTACAGCTGAGTTCCATGAAGCCTTCAAGAAGATCTGCGAAGAGATTGAGAAGATGGAACGCCACCAGGCCTCTCCAGATTTGATATTGGACAATCGAGATGCTACCCTCACAGCCGATTTGAGAGGGATTATAGTTCGTATAAGGGAATGGGTTGCACATCAAACAACCATGCATTCGGAGCAGGTCCGATACTTCAAACCTCTCTTTGCTAAAATGCTTGTTTGGAGTGCGGACAACTTTATGTATCAGCGGATGAAGGAATATATAGTGAGGATGGAAACTTCCCATAAGTAGGATATGGAGCTGCTACTTGTTTAGAGTTTTGCAAAGCCTACTCCGCAGTAGACTCAAAGCACGACTCGACAACAACCGACTGGATTTCCTCCTAAGTGGATTATTTCCTGGGATACCTCTCTCCTTTGGTGATGATGCCAAAAAGTAGGAAGAAGAGGCCCATAAGGGATTGAAAGAAGAAGTGAAGTAAGAAGGGTGACACAGCTGAGGGGGAAGGAAGTTCAAAGGATCTGAAATTGATGTATGTTGAAACCCCACAACTAGGTGAAGTCACGGCCTCAATTCTCAGCAAGCTACCCCTGAACCTACCTGTTGAGTAAGCTGCAGCGGCCATGAAAGATAAAAGAAAGGCCATCGAAGCTGCATTTGAGGAAGTAGCTGAGAAGCAATCAACTCGCATTCAGGAGATCATGAAGCAATATGGTGGTCCTCCAGCCGGAAAGGACTACTCTGCGATCAAACCCCTAAGGAACATTACTATACCTAATGATGAATCTGAGCCCAGATCAATAGAGGAATTCCAAACTCTAGAATCAGAAGGATACTTTCAAGGGATGACTCTGTCGCAAGCCTGGACTTGTATTGGGAGAAGGGATTGGATTTGTGTCAATCAGCTGATAAGCAGCAGACTTCCAGCAGTCACTCAGCTGGAAAGTCGAAGACTCCAATACAGTACACTCCTAGAGGAAGGGGAGTTGAGTTAGGAAGGGGAAGACGTGGTGGTGGAAGAGGCTCTCAACCTCGACCAAAACCAAAAGACGTAGCATACGTAGATCTAGACAAGAATGGTCTTATATATTGGGCTGGATATGATCACCTTGCCAACCTAGAAGTTGCTATAAAGAACGCTGAAGCTCTTAGAAGGCAAGAAGCTGAGAATGAGAGGACTGCTCACGAATGGGAAGAGAGGAAGTGAAGGGATGACCCTGCTGCTAGGCGAGCGTACGAGAATAAGAAAAGAGAGGAAGAAGAGAAGAAAAGGAGGAGGCCATAGGATGATAGAAAGAGAGATTATGAACAAGAAAGACGAAGGAAGCAGTAACGGCGTTGAAGCATGCTGCGAACCCCTTCATGTATTTCGTTGTAAATACATTTGTGTAAGTCTTCTGTAATAAGCTTAGTGAATTTCCTTGTAATTTTCACTCTGTATGTATCTTAGCTTAGACATACTGTGTATTTTCATGTTTATATATAAAGCTTTGATACATGTTGTAAATAGCTTTGTAAAGGACAAGAATGCTATGATCAATAAAATGATTATTCAAAGTATACATTCTTTGTTACTGTACTGCTTGTATGATTTGTTGTTTACTTATTTTGAATCTTTTACGTTTTGGCATCATCAAAAAGGGGAAAATTATGAGGAAATTTATTTGTTAGATTTTGATGATACCATGTAAAACTTAAACTAGGAAGTTGGCACCCCATTTTCCTTGTAATTTGTATTGTAATAGATAGGACTGAAAGAGTTGAGTTAAGTCAGCTATGTCAAAGATTACAAGAAGTCAACTGGGACTGAGATGAAGACTCTGATGTGTGTCAGCTGAGTATAGCCTAGAAGGAAGTCAAAGACTCGACTGAAGGGGAGTCAGTTGAGAAACAATTGTGTGAAGTGTCAGTCAAGTCAACTCAAGGAGCCCAGTCCATTAGTTGAAGTGATAGTTGAGTCATCCCATGATTGGAGCAGACTCAAGTCACTTGGGGTAAAGGCATCAGTCAAGTCAAGACAAACTGACTTGGATCTGTTAATTAAAGTCAAGAATATTACTCGATATAGTAATATGTCAAGCTGCCAGGTTATAAAGTGTTCGGCCCAGAATTGTACAAAAGGAATGAGCCAATGGGAAACACTGCACCTTATGTCAGAAACTTGCAGTGTTGGAATGTCATTTAATACGAGGAAAGGTCAACGTCACCAAGGCTGCAGACCAAGAAAAGACAAGCCAACAAACACAAAGTGACATTTGAAACTAGCCTATCTCTTCAACGGGCAAATTTCAAATGTGCACTATAAAAGGCTAAGGAAGCTATTGAGAAAAGGTAACCTGAACCTAGCAAGAACAAGCATTTTTCTGAGCAATTAACATGCAATATTCTCATAGCAATTCAAGCAATTCCTCAAGCCTTAAACTCAAAGAACTTCGATCCAAAACAAGTTGTGAAGGAGAGATAACTTCAACCAGTTGAAGAGGAAACTTTTGAAGAAACAAAGGGGTCTACTTTCCAAGTTGAAGGATTGTAGAAAGGTTTAAGGTCGAACCATTATCAAGTTTGTTGAAGGGCTTCGTGATCAAATCTAAGAACTTGAGAAGTGAGCTGAAGTACCAATGCAGCTGCCCTGTGAAGAAGCTGAGTCGCAAGAGAAGCCAGTTGTGTGATCAAGGCTGTCTCCAGACTAATAACCGCTTTGTAAACTGATTTGTTACATAGTGGATTCCTCCAGAAGTTGGAGAAGAGAAGATTAGAAGAATTACCCCATCTTCGAACCTTTATAAAATATTTTTGTCATTTACTTTCAGCAATTTATATTCCTGCAAATTTACTTATATCTGCTGTTAGTATACATTTGTTATCCAACTGATAATAAACTAAGTGCTAAAAATCAAGTGTTTAAAACAAGCTTAAAATCAATCAAGAGTGTTAAGTCTTCTGCTGTTAAAAACCAAATTAGCCAAGTTAAGTATTTAGCTTAAGCAGCCGAGTTATACTATCAACAGCTCAGTCGAGTCTGTTGAGTGGGTAACTTAGCTGAATAGCCAACTTAGATGTCCCTCAAGGACACAGCTGATTTGAGTCAACTCTGTTGAACTATTTAAAAGGACTAAAATCGAAAATTTGGTAAGGTTTATTCAACCCCCCCTTCTAAACCTTACACCACACCCCTTGGGACCTACAAGTGGTATCAGAGCGGTTGGTTCATTGAGCCTTCCGCACTGGTTACTGAACTAGATCTCTATCTTTTCAAAAGGTTTTAACATTTGTGTTTTTCAAAGTGTTTGACTCAGAGTACTCAACTCTTTAGTCAGCTGTGAGTTTTGGCTTTTAAGTTAGCTGTTTTCCTCATTTAAGATTGTGTGTGAGGACTTAATGTATTCAAAATATTTCATCATTTTGCCTAATGAATCATAAAGATCTGTGGGTGATGAAGTGTGTGTATCACAGTCACTATCACTTGAATCATAATGAGATGAGTTAGAGTGTACCTCATCTTCTTGATCTTTTTCTTTGGCCATGAGGCAGATCATAGCCTCTTCTTCAGAATCACTTGAGTAGTCTGCTTCACTACTATCTGAGTCTGCTGCCTCTTTGCATTTGGCTGGCTCAGGAGCCAACATGGCTTTCTTCTTTTCATGTCTTCTCTCCCTGAAGACTTTTCTTTCTTCTTCATTATTATACTTGTTGACTAGTGGATAGGAATAGTCAACAGTAAAATGTCTTGGTTGTCTGCAATTCCAACACAGGTTCTCAGCTCTTTGATCAGCTCTGTCTGTTCTTTGATTATCAATTTTCTGATAATTAACTCTTTGATGCTCAGCTCTCTTGGGTGGTCTGTCCTCCCTTGCTTTGGAGGGTGCTGAATGTTTTATGGAGGTTTCACCCTTGTTCCTTTTATAGTTCTTATTGAAGAACTTGTTGAATCTTTTAACCATCAGGGCAATCTCCTCTTGGTCTATGGTTTCTTTTGGCTCAGATCTTTTCCCTTCACTAACCAACAATGTAGCTGTCTTGGGTACAACTGTTTCCTCCTACTCTTTTTTTCTCAGCTCAAACTCATAGGCTTTGAGGTCTTAAAATAGCCCATGGTTAGATGTTCTTGAGAGGTCCATTGAATGTCTTAGGGCCATGACCTTCATTTCCCATTCAGCTGGGAGGGCTCTTAAAATCTTCATACACATTTTCTTCTGTGTATATTATTTCCCAAGAGATGAAAGCTCATTTGTCATCTCAGTAAATCTGGTATCCAGCTGATCCAGAGTTTCACCTGCAAGCATTTTAAAATTTTCAAATTTTTGAATTGTAACAGATAATTTATTCTGCTTAATTTGTTCTGATCCTTCATAAATTAAGGTCAGTGTATCCCAAATATCTTCTGCACTAGTAAGAAACAAAGCAAGATTGGTAGCAAATGGTATTGCCAAGAGGAAGGAATAGATTTTGATGAAACCGCTCCTGTTGTTAGATTGGAAGCAATAAGGATGTTTCTTACTTATGTTGCACACAAGAACTTCACTGTGTACCAAATGGATGTGAAGAGTGCATTTTTAAATGGACTTTTGGAAGAAAATGTCTATGTTGAACAACCTCCAGGTTTTGAGCAGAAAACTATTGGAGATAAAGTCTACAAGCTCAAGAAAGCACTGTATGGATTGAAACAAGCACCAAGTGCATGGTATGGCACATTTTCACAATTTCTAATTGACAATGGATTCACCAAAAGAAAAGTTGATAGAACACACTTCCCAACAGATATACCCACACTAGACAAAAACCCAAATGAAAACTCCATGAATACCTCCTCAAGTGGTTAGACAAATACCCAAATGATCACTCTATAAATACCCCATCAATTGGTTCAAAAGAGGTATGTGATCTACTCGGAATAATTTTCTCTAGTTTTCTCTCTAATTTTCTCTCATTCTCTAGTTGGAGCCAGGACGATTTAGTAGGGTGGGCCGATACACGAAAATGGGGTGGGCCGTGTTGGGAAATTATTTTTTAGATTTTGATGAATGCCATGTAAAACTTAGAATAGAAAGTTGGCACCCCATTTTTGTTGTAAATTGCATTGTAATAGATAGGGAAGGTCGAGCTGAGTCAAGTCAGCTATGCCTGAACAAGCAAGAAGACAACTGAAGTCTAGAAGGAAGACTCATTGCGAGGCGGTGAGTGTGGCAAAGAAGAGAAGACAGAACTCGATCAAGGTGCAAATCGAGATACAAGTGAAGAAGCATCGTCAAGTCAACTCAAGACAGACCAAGTCTCAAGTTGAAGTGACAAAGAGTCATCCAATGATTGGAAGTGACTCAAAGTCACCTGGGAAGTTAAGAAAATGCGATCAAGTCGAGATAATCGAAAGAGATCCATTGCCGAAGTCAAGGAAATTACTTAAACAAGTAATACTTCCATATTGCCTTTCTTAAAGTGCTCGATCCCGAGCGTGCAAAAGGAATAAACCAATGGGAAGCACTACACCGTGTCGAACTCGGAAAAGTCAAGAATCATTCATACGAGGAAATGTCAATTCCAAGGACTGCAATAAGACAAGCCAACGACCACAAGTGTCTTTTGAAAATAAGCCTATCTCTTCAACGGGTAGATTTTTGAAAGATCACTATAAAAGGCCGAGGAATCACTCGAGAGAAGGTTACCCAACCACGAACATTCAAGCTAACATTCGAATCAGTAACCAAAAATTACTCTCAAGTCATTTAAATTCAATCCTCAAGCCTACACTACGAAGGAAATCAATCCAACACTCACCCGTGAAGGAAAGACGACTTCAATCAGTTGAAGAGGGAACATTTGAAGAATCAAGGGGTCTACATTCCACGGAGGATTGTAGGAAGGTTAAAGGTCGAACCAGTCTCAAGTTTTTGGAGGGATTCGTGATCAAATCCAAGAAGCTTGAGCAAGTGGGCTGTAGTAGCAAAGCGCAAATTGCCCTGTGAAGAAGGCGAGTCGTCACGAGAAGCCACCGTGTGACCAAGGCATCTCAGACCGAGTCCCAAAGGATCAAGTCAGCTGTGTGATCAAGACTTGTATCTGGACTGTTAACCACTTTGTATATTGATCAATACTTAGTGGATTCCTCCAGGAGTTGGAGAAGAGAGGAGTAGAAGAATTACCCCATCTTTGAACCTCTATAAAAACTTATTGTGTCATTTACATTTCAGCACTTTAATTTCTGCATATTACTTTAATATCTGCTGATAAATTTGTTATCCAATTGACAATCAACAAAGTGCTAAAACCAAGTATTAAAACCAACTTAACCAAATTCAAGGGTGTTAAGTCTTCCGCTGAAAATATATCACCGACGAGTTAAGTCTTTAGTCAAAACAGTTGAGTTATTCTATCAACAGCTCAGTCGAGTCTGTTGAGTGTCTAACTCTGCTGATTAACTAACTTAGCTGTCCATCAAGGACTCAGCTGTGAAATATTAACTCTGAACGTTTTAAAAGGACTAAATCGAAAAGTTGGTAAGGTTTATTCAACCCCCCCTTCTAAACATTACACTCACACCCCTTGGGACCTACAAGTGGTATCAGAGCGGTTGGTTCATTGATCCTTCCGCACTGGTCACTGAACTAGATCTCCAAATTTTTCAAAGGTTGCTTTAGCACTTGATCTTCCAAAACTCTTTTATTCAGCAAAGTTATTATCATGGAAGCAAATTTGACACGCATCCCTATGTTCACAATTGAAGAATTTGATGATTGGGAAATTCGTATGCAGGCTCATCTATCAGCATTACACGATGAAATGTGGATAGTAATAGAAGATGGGCCACTCCAAATCTTAAAAGTGAACACAGCTGCAAGGAGAGCTGCAGCTGAAGGAGAAGAGGATGTTGCTCCCAGACCAGCGATGGTTGAAAAACCAAGAGCTGAATGGACAAATGATGACAAAAAAAGATATAACTTGGACAATGTGGCCAAGGACATTCTTTACAAAATTTTGGACAAAGCCATGTTCAACAAAGTCAAATCATGCAAAACGGCAAAAGAAATCTGGGACAAGCAAACCTTGATTTGTGAAGGCTCAGAGCAAATCAAGGAAAATAAACTATATGTTGTTGTACAAAAATTTGAAAACTTTAAGATGTTTGCAGGAGAAACCTTGGATCAACTGGATGCTTGGTTCACAGAAATTACCAATGAGCTATCTGCACTTGGAAAAGAATATACACAAAAGGAAATGTGTATGAAGATTCTAAGAAGTCTCCCAACTGAGTGGGATATGAAAGTCATGGCCATGAGACATTCCATGGACCTATCAAAGACATCCAACCATGAGCTATTCTCAGATCTCAAAGCCTACGAATTTGAGCTGAGAAGAAAAGACCAAGAGGAAACAGTTGTGCCCAAAACAACTGCTCTAATTGTTAAGGATGGCAAAAGAGCTGAGTTCAAAGAAGTCATTGACCAAGAGGAGATCGCACTGATGGTTAAAAGGTTTAACAAGTTCTTCAATAAGAATTACAAAAGAAGCAAAGGTGAATCCTCCAGAAGACACTCAGCTCCCTCCAAGTCAAGGGAAGAAAGACCACCCAAGAGAGCAGAGCAACAAAAAGTTGAATATCAAAGAGCTGACAATCCAAGGATGGAAAGAACTGATCAAAAAGTTAAAAATCTATCTTTGGAACTATGAGTAACCCGGTCACTATGCCATTGAATGCCCATATCCTGTAGTCAACAAATACAAGAATGAAGAGGAAAGAAAAGTCTTCAGAGAAAGTAGACAGGAAAAGAGAAAGCCAATGTTAGCTGCAGAAACTACTGAGACAATCAAGTCAAAAGACACAAAGCGACGAGACTCGGAGAGTAGTGAAGGCGACTACTCAAGTGACTCGGAGAAGAAGCCTTGATCCGTCTAATGGCTAAAGAACAAAACCAACCTGACCAAGAGGATGAGGTACACTCTAACTCATCACACTCGGATACTAGTGATAGTGATTGTGACACACACACTTCATCACCCACTCTTCTTTATGATTCATTAGGCAAAATGATGAAAGATTTTGAATACATTAAATCCTCACACACACTACTAAATGAGGAAAATAGCCTACTCAAGAGCCAAAACTCACAAAATTTACTAAGGAGCTAAGTACTCTAAGTCAAATAGGCGATGAGAATAAAAGTCTAAAGGCCGAAAATGCTAAGTTAATAGCAAGAGATATAGTGCTATAGAAAAGAGGGAGAATGACCTAAAAATGTGATTGCCTCATTCACTAAGGCATCTAAATCCCTGGATGATCTTATTATGAGTCAAAGAGAATGCGGAGATAAGACAGGCTTAGGATTTAATTCCTCCGTACTATGTCAAGCTCAAAAGTGATTTTGGAAAAAGGATCTTCAAGTAATGAAGCATCTCTAACATCCAAAACTCCAAATGGTGCACACACATTGATTCCAAAGCACAATCACAAGCAAACTGGCCTTGGTTATAAAGGAAAAGGAAAACAAATTGAGTTGAGTGTCTTTGAGAGGACAACTCGAGAAGAAATCCAAATGAGTTCCTCAAAAACTCCAAATGGGAGATACTCAGAAAAGAAGAAACAGAGCTACCAAAAGCCCCGGAAGGTCTATAAGAGAAACACATATGATAGGAATGGTAGAAAGTACCCAAGCCAAGCCGATTGGAATAATGTGAACTATCGAAAGAAACACCTATGGAATATAAGCCTAAATGGCAAAGGCCTAGAACTCAGCAAAGGCCATTCCAAAGGCATAAGAGCTATCATCAGCACACACATGCACCTAGGCACTACACTCAGAGATATACAACTACCCAAAGAAGGCAATTGCTAAAACACATGCACAGCATACAGACAAAAAAGAGAGATTGTATGAACCTAGAACCCCAAGCAATTTGTCAAAATTAATTATGATTATGGCACGATAGATGGCAACCTCTTATAGTCAAATCATGTGGTTATAGGTTGGTTGGATCATCTTACAATACTAACCCCTCAGGACCCAGGCAAGTATGGGTACCTAAAACCTAATTTACTTGATCGCAGGTTCAAGGAGCAGCTGAGGGCCAAGGAACCTGGTACATGGATAGTGGCTGCTCCAGACACATGACAGGAAATAAGAAAAATCTATCAAAATTCAAGGAGGTTAGAGGTGCAAAAGTCATATTTGGAGGAAATAAAGCTCCAGGAGAAATAAGAGGCATTGGATCCATCAGAAAAACGGATTAGAAATTACAGATGTTGCATATGTTGAAGGCCTCAATTTCAACTTGCTAAGCATAAGTCAACTCTGTGACAAAGGCTACAATGTTGGATTCAATATGGGTGTATGCCAAATCAAGGACACTGAAACTAATGAAATAGTGTTGCAAGGATGCAGACAAAAGAACATGTATGTGGTAGATTGGTCAACTGCAACACCAAGCACTTGTCTACAGCAAAGAGCACAGCTGAATCAAGTTGGTTGTGGCACAAGAAGCTAAGTCGCCTGAACTTCAAAACTATTAACAAACTTGCAAGAAGTAATCTTGTGGAAGGACTTCCAGACTCAGTATACAAGAAGGATAGTATATGTGATGCATACCAGATGGGAAAACAGATCAAATCATCATTCAAAGAAAAGACATGTCCATCTTCAACAAGAATATTGCACCTGCTACATATGGATCTATTTGGTCCATTGAACCAAATGCAAAGATAAGTGGGAAGAAATACACCTTGGTGGTAGTAGATAACTACTCAAGATATACATGGACAATATTCATGTGTAAGAAGAAAGAAACTCTCTGCAAGAATTACCCACGATTGATGAAGAGAATCCAAAATGAGAAAAGTCAAACCATTATCAAAATAAGATCGACGGAAGAGAACCGAGTTTGTCAATGGTATAATAACTCGATCTTGTATTGAAAATGGTATTGGTCATGAATTATCTACGACAAGGACTCCACAAAGAATGGAGTTGCGAGAAAGAAGGAATAGAACTCTCAAAGAAGCGGCAAGGACCATGTTAGCAATGAAACAGCAGTGCTAAAAGATTTTGGGTCAAGCATAAACACAACATGCTATACTCAAAATAGATGCATGATAAACAGACGGTGACAAAGACTCCTATGAAATTTGGACAGGGAGAAAGCCAAATGTTGCATATTTTCGAATATTTGGATGCAAAAGCTTCATCCATAACAATGGCAAAGATAATTTAAAGGCTTTTGATGCTAAAGGCTGATGAAGGTATCTTCTTAGGATACTCAACTGAAAGCAAAGCCTACGAGTGCTCAACAAGAGAACAATGGTTACTGAGAAGAATCCATCCATGTGGTGTTTGATGAACCCAATGTAAATGGAGAAGACATTGAAGAGTCACCGATAAGTCAATCAACCAACCATGCGTGTCCCTATGTTGAAGTCAAGTCGGAATTATAAGTCCGATGAAGATGAGATAGATGAGTCTCAAACACACCGGAAAATCTGCAGGCTAAGTGATGATGAGAGAGCTGATCAAAATAACACAACAAGACGATCAATCCAAATAACTTACTCCAACTTTGATGTAAGATGGTGAGAGACCATCCACGAACTAATCATTGGAGATGTAAGAGAAGGTGTAAAAACCAGATCGAGAACCAACAAGAAGCTATGTTCACCTATTTTATCTCACAAATAGAGCCAAAAGATGTGTCACAAGCTTTGGATGACACACATTGGATTCAATCCATGCAAGAAGAGTGAATCAGTTTGAAAGGAATAAAGTGTGGGAACTGGTTCAAAGACCTACCCATCAAAATGTTATTGGCACTAAATGGGTGTTCAGAAACAAGATGAATGAGGAAGGTTCTGTGGTGAGAAACAAAGCAAGATTGGTAGCCAAAGGGTATTGCCAAGAAGAAGGAATAGATTTTGATGAAACTTTTGCTCTGTAGCAAGATTGGAAGCTATAAGGATGTTTCTTGCCTATGCAGCTCACAAGAACTTTATTGTATATCAAATGGATGTAAAGAGTGCATTCCTTAATGGGTTATTGGAAGAAGACTCTTGGATTTGAGCAGAAGACTCTTGGAGATAAGGTATACAAACTCAAGAAAGCTTTATATGGATTGAAACAGGCACCCAGAGCATGGTATGATACATTGTCACAATTCTTGACTGAGAACGGATTCACAAAAGGCAAAGTGGATAGAACACTCTTCAAAATTCAAGATGGGAAGAGTATATCTTTGCTTGTTCAAATATATGTGGATGACATCATCTTTGGATCCACAAACAAAGAGCTGTGTGATAAATTCTCAAATCTTATGCAAAGCAAATTTGAAATGAGCATGATGGGAGAGCTAACATTCTTCCTTGGACTCCAAGTGAAACAGCTGAAGGATGGAACCTTCATAAGTCAGACAAAATACACCAGAGACTTAATGAAGAAATTTGCTATGGAAGAGAAGTCTTCTGTGAAAATACCAATGAACACATCGATCAAAATGGATATGGATGCGGATGGCAAGCACAGTAGATCAAACGAGATCTGAGCACTTATTGGATCATTGCTCTATCTCACAAAGCAAGCGGGCGGACATCATCTTTGTTGTAGGTGTATGTGCAAGATTTCAATCTGCACCAAAAGAAAGTCGCATGACTACAACCCAAGAGAATCTTGAGATATTTGAAAGGAAGCTAAGAAGTGGCTTATGGTATCCAAAGGAAGGTGGATTCAAGCTAATTGGTTACTCAGACTCTAACTATGCTGGATGTAGAGTTGACAGGAAGAGTACCTCAAGGCACATGTCAAATGCTTGGAAATAGGCTAATTTCTGGTTTAGCAAGAAGCAAAATTCAATAGCTACCTCCACAGTGAAGCGAGAATACATAGATGCATGGCAAATTTGTGCCCAAGTCTTATGGATGAGACAAAGAAATGAGAGACTATGAGGTTGAAGAAAAGGAAATTCCAATTATGTGTGATAACACAAGTGCAATTGCAATCACTCAAAATCCTGTGTTGCATTCAAGAACAAAGCACATTGATGTCAGATATCACTTCATAAGAGATCATGTTGAAAAGAAGGACATCACCTTGGAATATATCTCAACTGATAAGCAATTAGCTGACATATTCACAAAACCATTATGTGAATCAAGATTTGAAGAACTCAAACATGAATTGTGGTTAATTGAGCTGAGTTGACACTCAGTAGACTCAAAGAAAAGAGATGAAGCACGAAAAGATGAAAAAGAGCTGAACTCTTAAATCAGCTAAGTAAATCAGTCGTATCGGAGAATCAGCTGCATCGAGTTAGCTGACAGCTGAGTATTTATGTGCAAAGAGAGAAGAGTTAAATCAACTAAGGAATAAGCTAAGTCATTTATGAGCAAAGTGACAAAAACGCAGTCGTTTTTACTAAGCGGGAATGTTTTTAAGAATGACGTCGGATAATTATGACGTGTCTGATCAAAAGTCGCACACAAAGCTTATGATTGGATATAAATGCTGCCACATTAAATACGAGAGATTAAGTGTAAATTGGCGTGCAAAATCTGAACCGTTGATCTTGATCAAATTTCAAAAAACCACCCGCACGTCCTTTCATAACCCATACGTATACCATTTCGTCCGATTTTCTCTCACTTTACCAAAATGTTCATCTCTCTCGAAGGCAAAGAAGAAATTTTCTCTCAAAACCCTAACAAATCCTCAAGTTCATTCTCAAAGTTTCATTCGGTAAAACATCGAGAAATGGCATCTACTCATGACTTCGTCAAGTTGGGAAAGCAAATCCACACTGGGTCTACTGTGGACTTCGACGGCATGATCAAACAGGGGTCTGACGATACCCTTGTGAAGAAGATAGCACAGAAGTTGGAAAAGTCTGGGCTGAAACCGTTCTTGACGATGGAGTTTCGATGACCTATGTGGAAGAGGTCGCATGATTCTCGTGAGCGGCGCCGAAGTTCACGATGAGGGCATCAAGTCCTCTGTTCACGTAAAAGCTTTCACCATTACTGCCAAGGATCTGGCATAACATTGTTTGTTGCCGGCGGAAGGAGTGCCGGAGATTTTTAAAGCTGATGTTAACTTGGCTATTGCTTGGAAGAAAGTAGTCAAGTCCGACTGTGCTGCGAAGGTGGTCTACATAGCTAACAAGAAGCTATTGAAAGAAGACTACCACAAATTGCTGGACATTGTTGCCAAATGCATAGACATCAAATTTGGAAGCTTTGACCAGCTGTCTAAAGCTAAGCTGATCGTAATGGCTGCGATCATTGAAGAAAAGAAGGTAAACTGGGCTGAGTTTGTATACAGCAGACTCTGCCAGAATATTGGGAATAAATCCTTCAAGGAGAATGGTACGTTTGGAGGTTCCCTGGGGTACGGCCTGGTAATTGGCCGGATGATGGAAGTAAAAAGAGTTCCTCTTCGACATGGAAAGGCGTTCCATGTAAACAAGAAGATGTTCGATCTAACCTTTCCTGAGCACGAAGAGAGCATATGCAAAGAGAGCCGATCACTGAGTGAGGGGAATCAGTTGGTCCTTAAGAAACAGTTGTCTCCTCCTCTCCCCAAAAGAAGGTTGCCCCTACAGCTGCTAAGAAGACTGTTGCCCCTGCAGCAAAGAAGAAGAAAACGAAAGATGCCCCTGCTCTTGCAGCCGAGTCACCTGCCCCCGCAGCCGTGTCTCCTGCCCCTGCAGCAGCAGCCGAGAAGGAACCTCAAATACCTTCTCCGGTTGTCAAGAAAAGGAGAACCGATAAGCCGAGATGGCCAGCTCCTCAGAAGAAGACGACAGCACCGGCCCCCGCCACCCAGGACTTAGAAGAAACTATATCCGAGCCAGAAATCCCTCTGGTAAGGACTAAAAGAAGAAGACTCTTCAAGCGTTCCCGATCTTGAGAAACCGGTGAGTCCGCCACTCACCAAACAAATCTGGAGACTGGCTGAAGAAGAAGTAGAGTCTCCGAAAATCATTGATGAAACAACCAAATCTGCTTTGCCGTCAAGCGAGGCACATTGAAGAGACATCTGTCGTCGACGAAACAGTGAATAAGACAGAAAAAAGACACCGAGAAAGCAAACTCTCCTGTTGACAGGTTGTATCCCCTCCCCGCAATGCACGCTCGAGGTGTGGAGCACCAAAGTTTGCTACCCTCAATCCCTGAGCACGAGGGAGAAGATGACAAGGATGATGATGTGATGATCCTATCCCCACCATATCCAGACATCCAAAATCATCTGCGAGAATGGAGGAAATGGAAGCTGAGTCGATCCAGGGAACAGTTCCAAAGATCGGAATTCATTGAAGAAGAAGACGAACTATTGAACTTTCTTGGATTGACCAATGTGGTCCAAGCACTGGATGAAGAAAACTGCACAGATGTCTTGCAGATCTTCAAGGAAAATGAGAAGGAGAAACTGGCAGAGGAAGCTGAGGCTCGTGAAAAGGCCAGTATTTGTTCCTTTACTGGAACCACTGATCATACACATCCTAATCTCGACGTTCTCTCTGGGAGTGATGAGGATCTGGACCCTGCTGCTGCTACAGAAGAATTGGAGATGCAGCAAGCCATGCGGGAATCCAGGGCACTACATGAGCAACGATTGTTGGAAGGTCCAGAGAAATCTTCCACATCACAGTTGGAGATTGATCCGATGGGAGTGGTGCGGATATTGCCATTGTTGTCGCTGCCACCACTTCCCCACTCACTCGGAAAGAAGGTGATAAGGAACGGCGATGAAACGGGATTGTGGGGACCCCATCGAGCCAACCCCTAATGAAGGTGTCTTACCACCTTAACTAACGGCTGAACACTCAAAGGGAGCAGTCGGAAGTCTGGAGACGAGTGACCCTATTCCAAGTCACTCACCGGTGTGCCACCAAGGGGGAAACTCCTCCACTGCGCAAAGCAAGGTCGAAGGATCTTTGCGGTGACTCCACAATGAATTTAGGAGGCGAAGTGGAGAAGGAACAATCATAGAATACACAAGACAAGTTGTCACCGTGAGGCTCGAAAAAGTTGTGACTGTCTCGGTGAAGTCGCGAATCGCTCTGCAGCTAATGACGTTCTTGATGCGATCGAGGCACGAGGAAGGAACGCCCAGGAGTTAACACTGGCACCGAAAGTGCAATCCATGGAGTTGAGACCCCGGTGGATGCCACCTCGAAGACCCCAAGACAGTGACACATCGAAGGGATCTATCCCGAAGCCTCGCCGCGATTGAGACTACGGGGAGGTAATGAAGGCCAACGGGAGGTTGAAACTTCTCGGGGTAAAGAGACGGACGCACAGAACATCCCTCCTACTATCATTGATCCATCTGAAAAGGAGATAAGTGCTCTTCACGATTCCCAAGACAACCCTGATGTAAAGTTTCTGGGATCTGAAGGTGAAGACGAAGCTGAGTCATCCCCTATTGCCGATCCAAAAGACTCAGCTAGGGATGTTCTTCCAAGCACGAGTAAGTCTGACCTTAAGGCTACTCGCCAAACATTTAATTTTGATGATGAGCCACCCATGGAAATCTCATCATCGTCCGATGACGCTTCTGATATGGCCGAGGACCAATCAACACATGTGGAAAAACCAGACCGAGACCGAAGCGAAGGTTGTTAAGACACCGAGGCTCGGCAAGGTCAGGTCAACTTCACAAAAGACCACAAATGAAACAGAGTCAATCGCGCAGCTCCTCAGGCTCCTCAAGCGCAGGATCGACTCCACCGGAACTTCACGAGCATAAGTTGTCATTGAGCGATTCCGTTACCGTGATGATCCTTGTGTAGAATCATTTCCCTTCTCTCTGGAAGTACGACCTTCCGAAAGAATCGCCTAGAGATCAAAGAACGCTTCCATAAACCCGATCCTGTTATTCCCACGACACCATCGTCCTAGCGAGACTTTGACTTTGACGCTTGGCCGCCACCGGTGAGACAGAGAGAAAACGAGGTTCGGGAAGTTTTCAAGGCCATATTTGCGAGAGATAGAAAAGATGGAGAGGCACCAGGCCTCACCGGACATGAGGTCGGATAACGAGACGCAAACTTCTTACCCGATCTGTGAGGCATAATTGTCGATCCGGAATGGTGGCAACAACAACAGAGACCATGCGCGTAGAGAACAAGCTCGATATTTTAGGACATTGTTCAATAAATTGCTAGTCTGGCGGGCTGAGAATGTTGATGCAAAGACAAGAATGCAAGAGCACATCGAACGAATGCATGAATCTCACACCACAAAGATGCAGCTACTGCGTGAACATAATAAGAAAGAGCTCATGCGCGTAGAGGAGAACATGGATCGAAGTTTAGCCTCCTCATGGCCGAAATGAAGTGTAATAGCTGAATCAACGCCACCCACTCCGAATTCCGTGCGATACTACCCGATGAAGATTCGAAGCATAACTCAGCTATCAGCCGCTTAGACTTCATGATTGCTAGCTTGTTTCCAAGGGTTCCTCTCTCCTTTGATGATGCCAAAAAGGGGAAGAGGAATACCTAAAAGCGTTGAAAGGATCTCGAAGTCGAAAAGGAGGACGCCTTGTTGTGAAGGGAAAGACAAAATGAGGAAGAAGAAAAGAGAGAGAATAAAGGAAAATTTGTTGAGGGGGAAGGTTCGAAAGATATGACCTTGATGATTGCTAGAACCCCCCAACAAGGTCCTATCACAGCTGATATCATCAGCAAACTCCCAGTAACTCTGCCACTCCAACACTTTGTTGTACCCATGGCTGAAGAGAGAAAAAGATAGTTGAAGCAGGGATGAAGGAAGTGGAAGGAAAGATGGATGCCCGAGTTATGGATATTCTGAAACAACATGGAGACATTCCAACATACATAGACACCTATGCCATTTCAGATGTCGGAACCGAGCCAAGATTTGTTGATGAATTCAAGACGCTCGCATCCCAAAGGTTACTTCGCAAATATGTCCATGGCTCAAGCACGGGATTTATCTTGGGAAAAAGGTCTCAAACTATGTGAAGAAGGCGACGTGCGACGGACTCATCGCGGTCGCTCTGCTGGTCACTCTGCTAGTCACTCACCTTGGGAAAAAGAAGGCCCCAAGATCAATACACGCCCGAAAGGAAGAGGAAGAAGCGATGGTGGAGGAAGAGATTTGAGACCCCGCACTCCTCGCCCAAAAACATTGAGTACATAGATCCGTGCAAGAAAGGAGGGATCTATTGAATGGATTCGACGAAGTAGCTAACTTTGCAAGTGGCTAAAAACAATGTTGAGTATGTAAAGAGGATTGAAGAAGAAAATAGAAGACAAACTCAGCTATGGGAGGAAAGACAAGAAAGAAAAAGAATAGATGAAGTCGCGCCAGAAAGGCTTATGAGAAAAAGAAGGCGGTGAAGATGAGAGGAAGAGAAAAAGGTCGAGAAGATGAGAGTCAAGAAGAGAGGAAAGAAGGAGCGGAAGGAGATGAAGTGTTGCTATCCACCCCTTCATGTATTTTACTATGTAAATACATTTTTATGTAAGTCTTACGTACATCGAATAAAAATTGTACAATTTCCATACTTGCGTAGATATAGAACAACATGATTACCTTAAGTTACTTTTAATCTTTGATACACTCTGTAAACATCAAGGATGTTAAAATAAAAAAGAACAAGGATGTTATGATCAATAAAAGATTGATTCTACGCATACATTCTCGTGACTCTACATTGTCCATGCGTATCTTTGTTGTTTAATGTTTTAAGCTTTGGCATCATCAAAAAGGAGAAATTGTTGGGAAATTATTTTTTAGATTTTGATGAATGCCATGTAAAACATAGAATAGAAAGTTGGCACCCCATTTTTGTTGTAAATTGCATTGTAATAGATAGGGTTGGTCGAGTGAGCAAGTCGGCTATATGCCTAAACATGCAAGAAGACAACTGAAGTCTAGAAGGAAGACTCATTGCGAGGCACTGAGTGTGGCAAAGAAGAGAAGACAGAACTCGATCAAGGTGCAAATGAGATACTGGTGAGTGAAGTATCGATCAAGTCAACTCAAGACATCCAAGTCTCAAATTAAAGTGACAAAGAGTCATCCATGATTGGAAGGCGACTCGAAGTCACCTGGGGAAGATTAAGAAAATGCAAATCAAGTCGAGATAATCGAAAGAGAGATCCGTTGCCGCGAAGTCAAGGAAATTATTTAAACAAGTAATACTTCCATCTTGCCTTTCTTAAAGTGCTCGATCCCGAAAGCGTGCAAAAGGAATAAACCAATGGGAAGCACTTTGCACTGTGTCGAACTCGAAAAGTCAAGAATCATTCATACGAGGAAATGTCAATTCCAAGGATCGCAACAAGACAAGCCAACGACCACAAGTGTCTTTTGAAAATAAGCTATCTCTTCAACGGGCATATTTTTGAAAGATCACTATAAAAGGCTGAGAATCACTCGAGAGAAGGTTACCTGAACCACGAACATTCAAGCTAACATTCAAACTCAGTAACCAAAAATTACTCTCAAGTCATTCAAATTCAATCCTCAAGCCTACACTACGAAGGAAATCAATCCAACACTCACATGTGAAGGAAAGACGACTTCAATCAGTTGAAAAGGAAACATTTGAAGAATCAAGGGGTCTACATTCCACGGAGGATTGTAGGAAGGTTCAAGGTCGAACCGGTCTCAAGTTTTGGAGGGCTTCGTGATCAAATCCAAGAAGCTTGGGCAAGTGGGTCAGTAGTAAAGCAAGCAAACGCCTGTGAAGAAGGTGAGTCGTCGAAAAGCCAGGTTTGTGTGACCAAGGCATCTCAAACTGAGTCTGTTAGAAATTTTTCTAACCGCAAGTCTACGGTGTCAAGTTTTAATATAGAGTAGTAAGGTTGTCGAATCCACAGGGAATAATTATCGAATTATTGCTAACTACTATAATATAGTAGTCTAACTTTATTTAGAAATTCAATATATGATGGAGTGATTATACTAAAAATACTAAAAATAAATCAAGAATATGAAAATATTAATGAGTTTATCCAAATGATTAAATGAATTCTAGAGGTATGATGAATCTAGTTATCCCTTATGTTGTCAATATGGTTTATCAATCATCAATTACCAATTTATAAGTCAAGATTTCTACAATAATCACTCCCTCTCTCAAGTGCTAAATGATTTTAGATTCAATTGGGAAATCAATATCTCTATAAAAATCACCAATTAAAATCTCAATAAAAACTATGAATCTTGATAAAAGACTTCAAGGATTCACAAATCTCTCAATTATATGAAATCCTAGGTTATGCTATTCCAAGGTCATGTATTCAATTACCTTTCTCAAGTGTCAAATCAAATACACCAAACAATCTAAATTATTGATCAAGTAATTTAGAAGTAATAGATCCAAATAGCACAAATAAATTGATAGATCTAGATTGACAAACCACAATCTCAAAACATAAGTTCAAACATAGATTACATCATTCCTCTAGAATTATAGAGTTTATCTCATGATTAAAGAAAATGAATCCATGAAAATACAATAATACATCTTACAAGATATAAAGAAAAGCAACAAAATAAGAACAAGAGTAGATGGATCTTCTCTATTTCTAGATGATAGAAGCCTCCAATCTTCTTCTCCAAATTCTTCTCAAGATGCTCAAATCCTTCTTCCTTGTCTTGTAGCTGTTTTTATTCTCTTCCCAAGGGTTCCAAGATCCCCTATTTCAAGCCCCAAAGCTAGTATTTATAGTACCCCAAAAGTCCAAGAAAGGGGTAGGTGAACATAGGTTTTTCCGCCCCCGGGCGCTGCGGCGCCCGAGCTGGGCGCTGCGGCGCCTAGCAATTTCCCAAAAAAATGCCGCCCGGGCGCTGCAGCGCCGGGTGTTGGGTGCTGCAAGGCCCCCACGTGAAATTTAGAGTGTTTTGCCCTGTCTTGGGCGCTGCAGCGCCCGCCCGCTTTGTTCGCCTACCAAATGTCCGAATTTGGTTTTGAGCCCTTCATCAAAGTTGTAGCTCTATCTCTTAGCTTTCCATAGCCACTTGAATCACCTCAATATCAATTTTGTAGAGAGAGTTATGGCCAAAATACGAAACCCTGCCAGTGATGGAAATTTCAGACGCATTTGGACGTTTCTTCAAATCAATCTCTCGTTGTTTGATCGTTTATACTTCTTTTGATACACGATTCATTAATATGACTATAAACTCAATATAATTGGCTCTCAACATGGCTTGACTCCTCAAATGACTCGAAACAATGGAAATTAATGCCTAACCTATGAGATATAACAAAAACGACTCAAAATACTCAAAAACAACACAAAACTCTAGTATCGGAAGCCCAAATCAATGGTATAAAACCAAGTGAACAGAGTCCCAAAGGATCAAGTCAGCTGTGTGATCAAGACTTGTATCTGGACTGTTAACCACTTTGTATATTGATCAATACTTAGTGGATTCCTCCAGGAGTTGGAGAAGAGAGGAGTAGGAGAATTACCCCATCTTCGAACCTCTATAAAAACTTATTGTGTCATTTACATTTCAGCACTTTAATTTCTGCATATTACTTTAATATCTGCAGATAAATTTGCTATCCAATTGACAATCAACAAAGTGCTAAAACCAAGTATTAAAACCAACTTAACCAAATTCAAGGGTGTTAAGTCTTCCACTGAAAATATATCACAATCGAGTTAAGTCTTTAGTCAAAACAAATGAGTTATTCTATCAACAAATCGAAATCAGTCTGTTGAGTGTCTAACTCTGCTGATTAACTAACTTAGCTGTCCATCAAGGACTCAGCTGTGAAATATTAACTCTGAACGTTTTAAAATGACTAAATCGAAAAGTTGGTAAGGTTTATTCAACCCCCCCTTCTAAACCTTACACTCACAACCCTTGGGACCTACAGGCCGGGTAGAAAATCCAAGAGAAAACAATACAAATTATAACTAAATTTTTTTTTTAATTCTCACTAAAAAATATTTTTTTAAAAAAAAAAATGGGGCTGGGCCAGGTCCCAGGTTGGTCCAACCCTGTATCCGCCCTTGGCTCTAAGCGTAATAGAGTTTTCGCCAAGTAACAAAGTTTTTGTGTCGCAAGTTAAAGACTCTCTTTCATTTTGGAGTAATCTATCATTCGAGTGATTTGGACCCGAGGTACGTCTGTATCACTTATACATCTGAATTCTCAATACACGATAATCAAAAGAAACTCTCCTCATATCTTCAAAGGAATACCACAAACACAATATCCCATTTGACTGATGATAATCATCATACATCAAGAACACTACATTTCACTTGTTGACATTTCCAAACGAACCCTTTATTAATTACAAGAACAATGTAATGATATGTATGCATTAGAAATATGATATCTCCTTTCGATAAAAGAACAGGCCAGAAGGCCGCCTCCCATGAGGCAGCAGTGCTAGCTCCACTGGACCTTCAGCAGCTTCCGAAGCGCTTAATGGACCAAGATTGCTAGTGATGTCTGTTCTAGCAAAACCAGGACAGAGACAGTTGATGCAAAAACTCGGGTATTTTTTGGCCGTATACCTTGTGTATGCATTCAAAGCTGCTTTCGAAACTTTATACGCTGAAAGTCGAGTTGGCCAGTGATTGGCTTCCAGTGAACCTTTTTCGAAGTTTTTAAGAAATTCTTGCACCACTTCATCTATTTTCTCTTCTGTCAAGCTTTCTTCTTTGCTCAACACTTCTTTCGCCCATTCGTTGGACAAGAGCTGAACATATTAATGAGAAACTCTGAATCATGGTTCTTGAAAATAGTTGTCAGTTTTAAGCTAACAGTTAAGGAGCCGTTGGCCGCTGCCTACTAGATTTTTTCATTTTTTTTCCGCTAGAGAATTTTTTTTAAATCCAATATGTGATGGCTTGTGAAAACTTTCATAAATAACTATGTATTCACTTGCTTTCAATTTTTCAATCACAGTTCACATCTACTCATTTAAAAAAAAAACATTAAATCAACTATCATAATACACATTTTCTTACTAATTCCGCTATTCATTTACACATTTTCAACCACCAATCATATCAAATTATTTTTTTATTATTTCTATATCACATCAACTCCTACTATTAAATTTTCATCTCATATCCAGTTACACTGTTAAAATTCATTATTCTTCTTTCAAATCTTTTTATCGCTGTTCTTTAGCGGAATAAAGAAATTTCAAAAAGAAAGAATATCCAATTGCACACTAAGAAATTCAAGAAAACAGTTTAGATTTGCTAAGTGTATGAAATTGCATTTTTGTTGGGAAAGAATGTTTCTTTGTACAAGTTGAAGGAGCCCAAAATAAGTTGTAACATTACCTTTAAATTTCCCAGCAAGGAGGACACATTGACAATTCTTGGTGAATCAGATAATTGTAGGAGTGGAATAAGAGCTTCAGTTATTCTTTTTGCACCATAGTAGTTTGTCTGAACACATTCTTCCGCACCCTTGAAAGTTTCGATAACCATTCCACTTGCTTTCGGATGAAATGGTTTTGGCTGCATTTATTGGGAAAGATATTAGTTAGGTTTCTGCTACTCACATTCATTGGATTTCATAGATATAGATATCTGACTAAAATCCAATATTAGTCATGTAGCTATAGGGGGTTTGGCAATAACAGTCATATAGAAATCACGATTTGCAAAATAGTCCAGCTAATTTGAAAAAAACTCTCGATTTTAGTCATGTGGTCGCCGGAAATTGGAAAATTTGTCGGAAAAATCAATGTGTCCATGTTCTGGCCAATCTCGCTAAAGGGGTAGCCAATTTCGCTTTTGTAGACATCCTTCAAGTGAGTTTTTCTTTTTTGATTTTTTATCCCAATCAACATGCCAACTCAGTTCGAGGATGTCCAGATAAGTGAAATTAGTTTCGACATTAGAGGTTTGGCATAAATGTGGAAGCATAGATATCTTTCGGCAATCATTTTTCAACTTTCAGCGATTAAAGGACAAAAATCAACAGTTTTTTTTCCAAAACTATGAGACTTTCTGGCAAATTATGATTTCTATAGGACCATTATCGTCACTCGTCATAGCTACATGACTAAAATTGCAATTTAGCCTAGATCCCGCTAAGAAAAGCTTATAGTAAGATCATGTGAAGAAGATTTCAGTGATTCAATATCTAGACTATGTAAATGGAATTTTTTAATGTGCAATAACAAGCTTGAAGTTTAGCCGCAGTACCTCAACCTCAGGAGTACTTATTAGTCTTATTTTGAAACTTAGTTGAGCTTTTTCGTAATTACCCCAAACACCAGGGTAATTTTTGTAATTAGAAAGGAAACAAACCTGTCCACCATCAGAAAGTAAAGCTACACTTTCCTCGATCAACTCTTGAAGAATCAAACTATCTCCTTCCAGCCCTATCCCAGAAATACCTGCATTGTTCACCTGCATATACTCAAATTGTTTCTGCTTAGCAATAAAACAATTTATGGAACAAGCCTTTGGTGATCTCAAAATTTCAACCGAATATAATTTGGTCTTTAAGTGGAAATACCAAAATATCAAGCCTCCCATATTTTGTTGTTATGAAGTCAACAATAGAAGATATGCTAGCAGGGTCCACAACGTCAAGTTGATGAAAAACCACATTATCAGAAACACCAAAACCCTTTAACTTTTCTTGAGCTTCAGTTCCTCTCTTCTCATCCCTAGCTGTTAATACCACCATGATCCCTTTTGAAGCTAACTGCCTACATATCTCAAATCCGATTCCTTTATTTGCTCCTGTCACTACTGCATACCTGAAGGAGAAAAATAAAAATTTTAAAAAAAATAAATCAATAAAAAAACTACTAGTTCTGAACAATAAAGATTTGATTTTGATCTGTTGGTATACAATACTATCACCTCTGTGTTTGAGTGTTGAGAAATCCCTCCTCTGCCATTGTTTGGTTGCTCTGTTAGTGCAGAGATGAAAGAGCTTTTTGGATTTTCACAATTATGGTGCTCTGATTGTTTCATAATGACCACCAATTTTCATAGGAAAGTCCCATATCCCAGTATTTTGGACTTTTCTAACACGACGATAACTTTATTTCTAATGAAGTCTTTCTAACCTCCTCATAGTTCCTATCTCCTACACATTTTTCCTCATTAAATGATGAATTATGGAGTCCCACTTGCCAATAAACAACAACAGATAACAGATCATTTCATGGCTTTTCCCTTTGTGTGAATTATTTATTTTCATACGTCCAAAATATAGAAATGATTCGGATCTTAGATAGGTTACCTTGATTTGCAATTTCATGTGTGTCAGAAATGAGAAGATATATTCCACTCAATCCTGATAGTGCAATGAGTTGCAAATCTTCCAATCACATTGCGTGAAAAACAAGTCTTGTTTTCACTCTAAATCAAGTGTTCTTAAAAGCGCAATGCGCAAGTTAGACAGGATATAGATAGGATTAAATGAAGCCTAATAGAAAGAAAAACATAGGCGGCCAAGGGGAGCCTAGCGCCTAGGCGGAAATTTTATTGAGGTTTGTATTTATCTAACAAATACCCTTCTCATGCAATTTGTAAAATAGAAACAAACATCAAGGGATATTATCCCTTGTAATTTTGAAAGATAACTGAATTTACTTTAGTTTTTTTTTTTTTTTTTGGATTTATCCTAAACCTTATGGGTAGTTTTTATAATTAATCCTATGAAAAAACATACATAAAATTCAAATTTGTACATAAAACATCTCCACTCTGACTTCTACAACACGTGTGAATATATTTGATCAACTGGCATCACAATGTAAATACACTTGATAGTAGAATAAGAAAAAATCTCAATGTGAAACCTCAAAAGCTGTATTGCAACTTCATCAGTACAGGTATCTCTATTTTACACAAAGATTGGGGAAGCTTGAATGTATTTTATTCAATTCATTTTATAGTACACAGTTTATTCACTAAAATGATAATGTGTCACCATATTAGTTTGTGCAACTCCTATTATATTCAAGAACCCAAACTTCTAGTCACACATTATCATTCCTAAAAGTGTTAATTACAAAAATACACTTGTGATTTAGTCTAATTACAAAAATTACCCATCCGTCTTTCAAAATTACTAATACCCCTTTCATATTTGTTTCTATTTTACATAATTGCACCCTCGATAAGGGGATATTTGTCAAGAAAATGCAAACCTGGAGGGGTGTTTCTAATTCTAAAAGATAAATGGGTTTTTTTCGTAATTAGATCAAACTTGCATCCCAATAGTAGTTTTCGTAATTATATTTAGGAAGAAACTTGCATCTGATCGAAGAACAAGCCAGAAGGTCCGTCGTCAGGCAAAAGAGCCAGCCTCACCGGACTTTTAGCACCCTGTTCAGGTGATAACGGGCCAGAATGGTTGCTGAGATCGGTGTTGACCCAGCCAGGGCACACAGAATTAATCAACATTCTTGGGTACTTTTTTGCTAGAAGCCTGGTGTACGCCGTCACAGCCGCTTTCGAGACACAATATGCACCCCAATAACTAGGCCAGCCTTTGGCAGCTAAGGATCCCTCCTTGAAATCTTTAAGGTACTCATTCAGAACTTGATCAATCTTCTCTTCTGTAAGGTTTTCGATGTTGTTGAGTATACCTCTAGCCCATTTGTTGCTCTGAAACACAAAGTTTGGCAACAGTAATATATTAGGAGTTCTTACGTAAATTTGTAACACTCTATAAGGAACTTTTCCAACTGTTAGAACAAAGTGGTTGAGTTTTTGTTATGGCATTGTTAATTAGTTTGGCAAACATTACATATTGCACTGGACACAAACAGATTTAAGGCTGGGGGACCGGAATAAAAATTCTGTAAAAACTATCATATTTAACCACCGCATGCTTGATTTGTCTGAACTAACTAATTCAAAGCCACAAGTTTTCAACTGCTATCTTTCAATGTTACAAATACCCCCTTGATATTTGTTTCTATTTTGCAAATATCACTATCAAGAAGAGGGTATTTGTCAAGTGAAAACAAACCTCAAGGGGGTGTTTGTAATAAGTAATACCTTAAGGGACTCTTTGTAATTTTGAAAAATAGCTTTTTTTTTTGTAATTTGGCTAAACCACGGGGGTAATTTCTGTAATTTAATCCATTTCCAAATAGATATTCGAGCACATGTTTTGAAGTAGAAGTGTCAATGAAAGTATAGCTATTACCCCTACACTCTTCATTGTGGAGGAGACGTTAACAATCCTTGGAGAAGCAGATAGCTGGAGTAGGGGAAGCAGTGTTTCAGTAGTTCTCTTCGTGCCATAGTAGTTTATTTGCAGACATTCTGCCGCTAATTCATACGCAGTCTTTTTGGCTCCACCAGTCTGCATCAAGAAAATAAAAGAAAGAGCTCGGAATCGTATAAGAAAAAAAAAAAAAAAAAAAAAGGGTGGTCGGATCCCAGATATCAAAACTCTAAAAAAAAAGTGATTCTCATCTTCTACCTTAAAAATATAATTATTTTTTCCAGGTGGAAGCTGATAATAATTTTCTTTTAGAGTTTGCAAACACTCCCATAATGAAATTGAAACAAAAGTTTTGTTTCTTGTTATTAACCTTCATTCAGAATGAATCTGTAACATTTGCATGAGAAAACATAACAATAGAGGTTGAAAAATATGAAAAGGAATTTGTTGGAAGTAAAAACGAGAAGTGCAAAGTCGATCAAATGTTTTATGATTTAAAGTAGCATACAACTAAGAAGATTCCAATCCAATATGTACTTTGCAAAGCAAGTAAACAAGAATACAGTTCTACTTATAAAACCCTCTTGTTTGATACTACTCCCTTGGAAGTTAGCAGGAAAATAATTTAGCAGCATAACTCAAGAAAATTGCATATGTATTGATGCTCCAGTAAAGACACAGTGAAGAACAAACTATTAAAAATAAAAATTTACCTCACTAGTTCCACTAACCCCAGCATTGTTCACCTGCACAATAACCAAACTTGCCCTTTAAATATTCATCCTTTATAATGGAGCAATAATATAGAAACTGCAAAGTCAATTGGTATTTGAAGAATCAACACCCAATTGTTGATTCATTTGTCAAATATATCACTAGAAAATCCAACCCTTCTGCTACTATATTACCATCTAGCAACGGAACGTTGGGAAAAATCAATCCAACCGTAAGCAACATAATTAATTGCAAGGGGCCCTTAAAAAAATTAACAAGAATCGTGAAACTGACTATTTAAGCTATTCTTGTATGGTAACCAAATACCACACCTTATGGTTCATTCATTTCTTTTATATATACATATATGTGTGTGTGGGCGTGAAAAATAAAACATACATATTAGGACGATATGAAAAATCACTTTAACAGTCCCTTAAGTATCAATTGCATCACATAATTCACATTCATCATAAAGATAGAAATACATCACAATTTAGCCCAATTCACCACTTTCCAACTGAAATTCGACAAAAGACCTCATGATTGGCGAAAATCCACTCGTTTTAAGGCCAAATTGACCCTACAACTCAATTATATTAAAATCCAGTGTAATAAAGAACATAATCTAACGCGAATCATGATCAAACTAAAGAGAAAACAAAAATAAAAGGCACAAAAAAGGGGTAAACAGAGAAAAAAAAAAACCAATTTCAAGAAAACAGTCTCTGATCATACCAAGATATCAAGCTTCCCAATCTGGGACTTAATAAACCCAGCAAGTGAATCAATGCTCGCTAAATCCATCACGTCGAGCTGATGAAACATTATGTAATCAGAAAGACCAGACCTTTTGAGTTTCTCAACAGCTTCAAGCCCTCTCTTTTCATTTCTTGCAGTCAACACCACTGAAACACCTTGAGACGCCAACTGTCTGCATATCTCCAATCCAATCCCTTTATTCGCCCCTGTAACAACTGCATACCTAAAATCACAAACGCACAAAAATGATAAGAGATTACTCAAGAAATTTAATAGGAATAATCAATATATTTGCAAAGAAAAAAAAAACAGTTCTTTTTCCCTTACTTCTTGATTTCAGCACTTTTTGTGGCTAGTCCAGCCATGGCCATAGGTGAAGTGGCTGATGAGTTTTTCATTTTCAATTTTAGAAGGAACATTTTGGGATTTTATTTTATTTTTGTCATAATAATAATTAATAAACGTGAATTTGAAGAATATAGAACCATAGTGTATTGTCCACGTGTTGTCTTTGCTCACTTTCCGTAAGGCTTTTGGTTTTGTCTTGGAATTTTGGTTTATTTTGTCCCATTAAAGAGATTTGTGATTCGTGATTCTTAGTGCTTTTTCACGTGGTGTAGAAATTCCAATAAAAAGACTAAAATTCACCTATATGTTATTAATAAAAAAAACTGATATTTTCCAGTCTAAAAAAAAAAAACTGATATTTAATGTAAATGATTGTCATCTCAAAAAAAAATGTACATGATTGTATTCATAAGTTGCAATTAAAATGCGATCGAAAATAAGTCAAATAGAATATATATGAAGGTAAGAATGTGTTAAAAAAATTACTCTATCTCTCTAACTTTTTCTCTCCCTTCTTTCTATCCAAAAAACAAAACCCTAAAATTTTTCTTCCCCTCCTCCCCATCTCACAGCAGCCGCCCATCTCACTCCCCCCTCCTCCTCCCTCCCTCCCCCTCCCCCTCCCCCTCCCCCTCCATGTTTTCTATTGGAGGGCCAACAATGGCGGTCCTTCGGGCGTTCGAATGTGGCCGAAATTTTTGGTCCAGGGTGAAAGCGGGTCGGAGCTTCACGGAGGTGTCTCGGAGCTGAGTAGACGATGGGTGCGGCAATTGATTTGGGAGAGGGAGAGGCATTTTTCTCCTTTATTTTTTGTTTTTGTCGTTTTTAGCTATATGTTGTATTTTTCTGTTTTTTTTTGTTTCTTTTTGTTTTCGCCGGTTGAAGGGCGAAATCCGTAGGCGGGTAAGTTTTGTTTGTCCCGCAGTGTTGCTCGTGCCCGGTTTTTGTTGTAGTGTTGCGGTTTTTTAGTGTTTTACAGTCTCCATTAAGGAGTGCTGAAGTATCCCAGCGTGGGAGTGGTCTAGTTTTGGATGTGAAGGGTTTAGTTTGGGAAGTGGATCTGAATTGGTCTTGCCAATTTCCCGCTTGCCTTTTATTTAGTCAAGTCGGCTCATAGCCAGTTGGCTACGTTTGTAGTTGTAATACAAGTTTTTTGAGTTGTTCTAATAAAATACTATCGTTCGAAAAAGAAAAGGTAAGAATGTGTTGGAATTTGGTGTTTGGTAAAATGGGTATTGACCCGATTTTGAACAAATATTTAAGTGGTTTCCATTAGTGAAAAATAGAATTAAATTTTTTGTAAAAAAATCTACTACGTGAGTAGATGAGAATAGCATTTATAATTTCTCAAAACCAATTCCGGGTGAATAAGAAATTTATGCTAGAAGTTAGCCACTTAAAACTAGAAAATGGTATGAAAAATGGAAAATGTGGAGAATGAGAAATGTTCCATCCCACATAGAGTAGATAGTCAAAGTTTACTCACTTAATAAATCCCAAATTGGACATATGGGTTTGGACCCTTGGGGGCACCCAAGTTTTTAAAGGGGTGAGAACCTACATGCTTGTGGGTTTGGTTCAAAACACACACACGCGCCCGCCCGCCCACCGGCCCGGGTCGCGGGCTTGGGTTTTTGGACCAAATTTATTTAAAACCTTATTTAAAATATTAATTAATTATTTTTTAAATAATTAATTAAAATCCAACTGGGGTGCGCGAGCGCGGAGCGCACTGCGCTCTGAGTCCAGCATGCGCACGCGCACCTCGAGTATAGTGAGCACTATTAAACGCGCGCGCAGGTGTGCGCGGACGCGCACGTTCGAACGGATGCACCTGTTCGAGCAACCAGGTGCATTTTTTGGCTGTAGACATGTCTTTTCGAGCCAAAAAACATGTTCTTTCCATATGGGCACCTTGATGCCTATAAAAACGAACCCCCTGCAGATGAAAATTCGGCACGAAATTATCAGCCTAAAATTGAGTCATTTGCATTACAGCATATTGATTTTACTCCCTTCAAAACTTGAAAGTTTCAAACACTTTAGTTCGTTGTAGTTTCGATTTTTGCAAGTGCTGCTAAGTCGAAACAGAGAAAAGTCTTAGGGACGAGCGCCGAAATCGTAAGCACTTTGAATATGGGGCATTTTCATCTTGCAGAGACTGTATCTAATACAGGCCTCGACTTAGCCATAAATAGCCTAAACACTCAGCCATTTTCTGAAAACAGTAAACATTCCTACCAACAGAATGTAATATATTGTCTTAATTTTTTCTTTCTTAGTAAATAGTCTTATTAACATACAAATATTTGTCATTTAATGTTTTATATGCTAGTAAACTGAACTATGAACATTTTATTAGGTCTTCCACTCTCGATTTAGACATGCTGGCATCACCTGACATCTGGTGTTTTAATACACATGATGAATTCCACTGTATAATTATATTATTTTATAAGCATGACATTCACTGATAAATTGAAATACCAAATGATGAATGGAAAATAAAAGATCCCATATATCCCTTTTCTTAGAAATAAAAGAAAAGTTTGGGGCCATTATGCAAATAGAGAAAGAAAATACAGACTTGACAGCAAAATAAGGGTAATTGTACCATAACATAATTCATCACTATAGAGTTTTTTGTTTCAACCGTATGGATAAGAAGCTGGGTATTTTTCTCTTTCTTAGGTAGGATAGATTCTTCTCTTAATGTGTATATAAATAGGTGGCATCATTGGCATGATTAGCTAATGATTTGGTAACATAAACTTTATTCCATTTTTCATATTGTTTAATAACATCTCTTCTTCCTCTCTTGTTTGCTCTCAATCTATTTGTGTTTTTTTCACACTGAATATGATTCATCATTTCTGATGAACTCACCATTGAAGAAACAACTGCTACAATCAACAAAACTACTCGAAATGCAGCCCAATTTCTCACCCCATTTCCCACAGAGGATCCAATTAAACCGTTCTTTCTCCCCCCTCTAACAACTCCCACGCCATAGAAATCAGACCCCCATTGGATGGCACCAATTACACAGCTTGGAGCAGGGCATTCTCCCTAAGCATTTCAGTGAAAAATAATCAAGACTTTCTAGATGGAACAATCCCTGCTCCCGATTTTAGTGACCCTCTTTATATCCTTTAGCTCCGTTGAAACTATCTCATACTCACATGGCTCATCAATTCTGCCACCAAGTAAATCGCCTCTTCCATCATTTACATGAACTCAGCCAAGGAAGTTTGGGACACCCTCAAAACCAGATACTCACAACTTGATAGTGTGAGGATTTATCAACTTCAGCATCAACTTAGCTCTGCTTCTCAAGGAGCTTCTTCAATCTCAGATTATTTCACTTCATTAAACACCATTTAGGAGGAGCTAAGGAACTATAAGCCCTTTCCTCATTGCAGTTGTAGGCAATGTACTTGCCAAGCTGTCAAATCTATCAGTGAAATCCAAATCACTGATTATACGTTCAAGATTTTAATGGGGCTCAATGATTCTTATGAAAGCACTAGGGGCCAGATTCTTCTCATGAATCCCATTCCCCCATTAGATATTGTTTATGTTATGTTGCCTCAGGAGGAAAGACAAATAGAAGCCAGACTTTCAATTTCACTGATGCCTTCCAATGAAAGTTCTGCTCTGGCTATCACCTCCAATCAACCTAAAAGGAAACTCAAAATCGATGTGATCTGTCAACATTGTGGAAAACAGGGGCACACTATAGACAAATGCTTTAGGCTTATTGGTTTTCCACCAAATCCCAAGGTCACAAAAGGAAAAAATGCCTCTGGGAAACTAAGTGGACAGAATCACTCGGCCAATAGTGTGCAGATCCAAGATGCTCAGACCTCTTCTTCTGAGAATACCAAGCTATTTTCATTCACACAAGATCAAGTGCAAAAACTGATGGCTCTTCTCATTGAGGATCCTATGAAGATTTCCCCAACACAACCTGCTCCAGAAGAAGACTCACCAACTCCCAATCACTACTCTAACATGGCAGGTAACCATTTTTTCTCAAAAATCTGAGTTGGTATTCATGACATCTAAATCTAAATCCTTATGGATAATTGATACGGGGGCATCAGATCACATGATATGTTGCCCATCATTTTTTACTTCAGCACCTCTTAGCATCAATACTCTGGTTCATCTACCTAATGGCACTCTGGTCAAAGTAACACACAGAGGCACTGTCAAACTCTCAAATGAACTTGTGCTCACAGATGTCCTATGTGTGCCTGATTTTTCTTTCAATCTTTTATCTGTAAATAAACTCACTAACAATTCATCTATGGTTCTTACTTTTTCACACAATTATGGTTATATTCAGGATCGTTCTTCAAAGATGATGATTGGAGTTGCTAAGTCTAGACAAGGTCTCTATATCCTTCAGTTCACCAAGAAGGCCAATGGCCAACCATCTCTTCTTTCCCATGCTTTTTCAGTTTAGCTAAGTAAGAATCAAAAGGCTAATCTATGGCATCAACGGCTTGGTCATCCATCTTCTCAGAGATTAAGGCTTATAGAATGTTTAGGAACCCAAGTTAAAGGTCATGTATTGGATGATTGTAATGTTTGTCATTTGGCAAAACAAAAATGAAAGAAATTTCCAATTCATGTATCTCCATCTGATTCACCTTTTTGTTATTATTCATTGTGATGTTTTGGGTCCTTATGCTAAATCATCTTTAAAAGGCCATCATTATTTCCTCACTATAGTGGATGACTTTACAAGAATCACTTGGACATACCTTATGAAACACAAATCTGAAACTCAACAAATTTTACAAAATTTGTTCATATGGTAATAAATCAATTTAATGTCAAGATTAAGACCATTAGAACTGACAATGGGCTTGAATTCCATATGCCTTCTTTTTATGAAACTCAAAGCATCGTTCATCAAAAAACTTGTCCCTACACACCTCAACAAAATGGTGTGGTGGAAAGAAAGCATCAGCATCTACTTAATGTGGCAAAAGCTTTATTGTTTCAAGCCTCTTTGCCCACTTGTTTTTGGGGAGATGCCATTTTAACAGCCACTTATTTAATAAATAGAACACCTACACCTATTTTAGATAACAAAACACCTTTTGAATTCTTTTTCAAAAAACCTCCTTCATATGGTCATTTAAGAACCTTTGGTTGCTTGTGTTATGTTTCCAATAACATTCCACATAAAACCAAGTTTGAACCAAGAGCAAAGAAATGCATATTTTTATGATATCCTAATGCTATCAAAGGTTACAAAGTGTATGACTTAGAAAATAAAGTCACTCTTGTTTCCAGGGATGTTGATTTTGTTGAACATATTTTTCCTTTTGCTTCATCTAAAACCTTATCCTCTGGTGTCAATCCTACAGAATCCAATATTCCCTTACCACCTTACTTCCCAGACTATTTTATCACAGAACAATCTCTTCCTCATTCACCATCACTTGACTCTCATTCTTCAGTTTCTTCAGAACATATCACAGAGGATGTTGAACCACCTGAACTTAATTTTTCAACACCTCATTCTCCTAGAAGATCAGCTAGAATCAGGAATCCTCCCTCCTACTTAAAAGATTACTGTTGTAATAATGTCAAATCTCTCACTGCTCATCCTTTGCAGTCATACTTCACTTTCAACAATTTATCACCTTCTTATAGAGTTTATTCAATTTCTTTAAGCTCTATTTCTGATCCTACTTCATATAATGAAGCCATTAAATTTCCTCATTGGCAACAAGCTATCAATGATGAACTCCAAACCCTTGAACCCAATGGGACTTGGAGCATTGTGCCATTACCTAAGGGAAAGACACATATTGGTTGTAAATATGTTTTCAAAACTAAACTCAAAGCCGATGGTTCAATTGATAAATACAAAGCACGACTTGCTGCGAAAGGCTATACTTAGAAATAAGATTTTTATTATCAAGAAACATTTAGTCCTGTTGTCAAAATCACCATTGTCAGAATATTTTTTGCCTTAGCCTCTATTCTGGGATGGCATTTACATCAACTAGATGTTCATAATGCGTTTCTTAATGGGGACCTTGATGAGGACATTTATATGTCATTATCCCCTGGATTTGTTGTTAAGGGGGAGTCTCAGACTTCTCATGTTTGTAAACTTCATAAATCTCTTTATGGTTTAAAACAAGCATCAAGACAATGAAATTCAAAATATTCACAAACATTACTCAAAACAGGATTTAAACAGTCCATGCTAGATTATTCCCCTTTCACAAAAAATGATGCAAATGGATTCATTGCTTTTCTTGTTTATGTTGATGACATATTAATTGGAAGTAGCAATCTTCAGTCCATTCAATCTATTAAGAAATTTCTTCACTCTCAGTTCAAAGTAAGGGACTTGGGTGAAGTCAAATTTTTCCTTGGAATTGAGGTTGCCAGATCACAACAAGGCATTCATTTAAATCAAAGGAAATATACTATTGACATTCTTAATTAAACAGAGATGATGGGGTGTAAGATTTCTAGCACTCCCATTGAACCAAATCACAAGCTATGTCATTTTAAAGAAGAACACATCAAAGATGTCACTAGCTATAAAAGATTGGTTGGCAGACTAATCTATCTATCAATCACTCGGCCAGATATCACCTATGTTGTCAACATTCTGAGTCAATTTATGGATAAATCAAATCAGATCCATCTCAATTCTGCCTATAGAGTTCTAAGTTATTTAAAAGGATCTATAGGATAAGGTCTTTTTTGTTCATCTAATTCATCCCTCACTTTAAGAGGATATAGTGATTCAGATTGGGCTTCTTGTCCAGAAACAAGAAAGTCAACTACTGGATATTGTATATTTTCGGGAGATTCCATGATTAGCTGGAGAACAAAGAAACAAACCACCATATAACGATCCTCCACAGAAGCTGAATATAGAGTTTCAGCTCAAACATGTTGTGAGATGATGTGGATAACAAATATAGAGCTTTAGCTCAATCAGTTTATCTTAATCTGAGAAAACCTTGTTTCATCAGTTTCATGATTTTACAGATAGAAATTTAGAATTCAATATGTATTGGATGAAATTGACATTGAATTGAACCAGAAATTTTGTATGAGAATTCCAACAACCTAACAGTTTTGAGCTTAAAAATGCTTATTTTGTTCGAATTATAATCTAAATTTCTACAAAAATTGCTTCTCGTAAATATCTACAAAAAAATCTTGTGAATCTCAAAAATATGTATGCAATACATTACGTAATTATTTCACATATGTTTCTTTGTTGTTTCACAATTATTTCTATTGGCAATGCTTCGCCTAATACATCACACTGCTTCTTGTCGTACATGAAACATTGTTTCATACATGTTTCATTTATGTTTCTTATATGTTTCACATAGCCAACTTTTCATTGAATTCCACAGTTCTATGGAGAAAATCCCAGCTGTGGTATACTACAATGGACAATGAGAAGAAAATAGAGAGTATACCAACTTTGAGATAACAAGAATACTGATTCCAATGGACTGCACATTCAGCACCCTAAAAGAAATCTTGCAACAACAAATTCAATTCAGAAAATTTTAGCTTACTTATCGATCATCGGCTACGAGAAATGGACACGACTCCACTGTCAGACCAAAATATACTTTGTATTGACTTCCAATATCGTAGAATTATTGAATGCAGCAACTGTAGCGAGGAAAGACCTACTAGTAACAACTTTGCTAGAGTACGTGAGATCTTTAGTTCAAGATTGAGCATGCAGACATTGAAATGAAGCAAGATCAACATTTACAAGGATGAAAAAAAAAGGCTGAAGACTATATGGGGAAAAACCACATTATTTCTCTAAATTTAAGAGTAATTTACTACAAACTTTTATCACATGATTCCCTGTTTTACAATTGTTTCTTACATGTTTCATTTATGTTTCAGGTGAAGAGATCAAATGATTTTATGTTTAAAATCATAGAGGCTGACAAAATATTTGTTCTGGACCTTGAAAAAAGGACTTGCATATGCAACAAGTTTCAAATGAATGAAATTCATTGTCCACATGTTATAGCGGTACTATAAAAATTGAATGAAGATCCGTATCAATACTGCTCGGATACCACATGAAGGAAACAATGGAAGCGACTTATTTGGAAACAATATATCTAATCCCACATATTGTAAATCAAAATAGCCGATAACATTCCAGACCCTAGAAAGCTAATCAAATACAAATAGTTCCATACTACTAAAAATACCAATCTTAAACATATTGTTCAACTGATTACACCATCATTAAGATTTACGTAAAAATAATTCTCCAAAATCATTAGGAAGTGGAGGCAGAATCTCAATGTCGTTGTCATCATCATCACCATTTTGCTGCTTCAACTTAGGATGATTGTGAAGCAGATGACTGAGTCTTGCTTGTTCATTCTCTATCTCAAACGCTTCAATGTCCATAGCCTTCCCAGCAATAAAGTGCTCCGCATAACAATCAACAAAAAAACCGCATTCACTACAAAAGAAATATAAAAGATACACAGACATAGGTAACACAACAAATCAAAAACAATAAAAAAGAACAAATAAATGGAAAATACATAGCAAAAATGGGTTATCCTGAAAGCCTCAAGTTGGTTTTCAGTTAATTAGTTCTTCAAATTGTTTATAACATCAAAACAGAACCTAATATATATTCTAGCAGTATATTAGTCTTTAGGATTAATAACATATTTGAAACCCTAGAAACAACAAAGAAACAAAACAGAAACAAAAAAGAAACACGAAATCAACAAGCACTTCATCTAAAATACACAAAAGAACAAAAGAAACAACTTCGAAACAACATCGAAACAAACGAAAAACTACAAAATAATAAATTAACACAGAAAAATCATGCATCAGCAACATCAGATTATGCAAAAGAAACAATCTTGTTTTTCGAAACTTTAACACCAACCTTGAATTCTTACAGTTTTAGAAGACGATTTTACCTCTGAAATCTCTTCGTCCTCAACAATCTTTTCAACTTTCCTCTTCTTCAAAGCCATTGAACCAGCAACACCCTTCTGAAATTTCCTATTTTTCGAAGAATCTGGTGCTTCCGACTTCGAAGAACTTCTCAATAACCTTTTATGAGAAGAGTTTTTAGGAGCCATTAAAACATCTAACAAAACTAGAGGTTTCAAGAAATTACACAAACAGGGAACGTGAGGGACCTGGAAGGATTGAAACGAAAAAAGATAAGAACGTGAAGAGGTGGCCACGATCAACCAGGGAAAAGCAAAAAAAATGGGGTCTCTTCTTGTTAGAGGTTCAGTGAATAACGTGAAAAAAAAATTACCCTAGCTTTAGAACGTAAAAAACTGAAGAAGGTGGGTAGAAATGTGAAGAAGTAAGAGCGGGTAGGGTATTTTTGTCATGGGATGGACAGGGTAGGATATTTTTGTCATGGGATGGTATTTTTGTCTTTTTTTAAAAATAAGGGTATTTTGTGTAATTTCCTCAAGTTTTTAAAGGGGTGAGGACCTACATGGTTGTGGGTTTGGTTCAAAACACACACACGCGCGCCGCCGCCACCGGCCCAGCCCGGGTCGCGGGCTTGGGCTGAATACTTTTTTGACCAAATCTATTTAAAACCTTTTTTAAAATATCAATTTAAATAATTAATTAAAATCCAACTAGTCTTGCTGGCCTTGCGCGTCTGTGGCAGCGCTGAGCGCACCGCACGCCGAGGCTAGCGTCAAGCGTCTTGCACTCACTCGAGTAAGATGAGCACTATTAAACTTGCGTGCAGGTGTGCGCGGACGCGCACGTTCGAACTGATGCACCTGTTCGAGCAACCAAGTGCATTGTTTGGCTGTAGACATGTCTTTTCGAGCCAAAAGATATATTCTTTTCATCCGGGTACCTTGATGCCTATAAAAATGAACCCCCTGCAGATGAAAATACGACACGAAATTATCAGCCTAAAATTGAGTCATTTGCATTGCAACATATTGATTTTACTCCCTTCAAAGATTGAAAGTTTCAAACACTTTAGTTCGCTTTAGTTTTGACTTTTGCAAGTGTTGCTAAGTCGAAACAGAAAAGTCGTTGTATCTTAGGGACGAGCACCGAAACTGTAAGCACTTCGAATACGGGGCATTTTCGTCTTGCAGAGACTGTATCTAATATAAGCCCCGACTCAGCCTTAAGTAGCCTAAACACTTAGCCATTTTCTGAAAACATAGTAAACCTTCCTACCAACAAAATGTAATATATTGTCTTAATTGTTTCCTTTTTAGTAAATAGTCTTATTAACATACAAATATTTGTCATTTAATGTTTTATATGCTAGTAAACTGAACTATGAACATTTTATTAGGTCTTCCACTCTCGAATTTAGACCTGTTGGCATCACTTGGCATCTGGTGTTTCAATACACTAGATGAATTCCACTGTATAATTATGTTATTTTATAAGCATGACATTCACTGATAAATTGAAATACCAAATGATGAATGGAAAATAAAAGATCCCATATATCCCTTTATTGCATGTATACAAGCATCTTCATTGATACAATATAATTCAGCAAAATAATCATACACTCAGAATATTATTAGTGCAATTCCAACACTTTCAAACTAAATATTATCTTCACAATAATACTCAACATTCCTCAAAAGATGACACTTCCTTCCTAATAAAGAATAGCCCAGAAGGCCCATCATCTGGCAACAATGCTAGCCTCACTGGACTTTCGGCACCTTCTGCTACAGTCAATAAGCCAGTATTGTAATTGATATCGGTTTTAACGTATCCAGGGCACACACAATTAATCCGAAAATCCGGGTATTTCTTAGCTAGAAACCTTGTGTAGGCATTCATGGCTGCTTTGGAGACAATATATGCACTAAAGTTCAAAGGCCAGCCTTTAGCTTCTAAGGACCCCTCTTTGAAGTCTTTAAGGAGCACATTCAACACCTCATCAATTTTCTCCTCTGTAAGGTTCTCGGCGTCGTTGAGTATGCCTCTAACCCATTCATTGGGTATATACTGAAAACGAAGTATCGACATTAATGTTACATTTTGATGGAAATTTTTGAAGTTAAGGATCATTGCTCAAATATTTAAAGGAAACTTGGATATGCTCTATTATAGTCCAATTAGCATATTTAGTTTTACTACTACTTCCTTTAGCTCATTTTAAGTTACTATTTTCATTTGACTTAACTGCATATCTGAAGTATATTTGTACGATTGAAAATACAATACAAGTACCTTAAGTTTACCCATTTCAGAGGATACATTAACAATCCTAGGTGAATCAGATAACTGGAGAAGGGGAAGCAGTGCTTCAGTAGTTCTTTTGGTACCGTAATAGTTCGTTTGAATACATTCTGCTGCTAAGTCATAAGTCTCAGTCATTAGCTCAATCCAGTTCATTTTTGTTCCTTCAGTCTGCATTCAGATTTATTTGAAGGAATATTACTTATCCATACAACTCAAGCAAAATATTTGTGAACCAATGATATATTAAAAAGTTTATATAACAAACAATGCAAGAAAGCAGCCTTACCCCACTGGCAGCCTCAAACCAAGCTCTTTGAGCATCATCGCCGGCCATAGCTCCCAGAAGCCCTGCATTGTTTACCTGAAAATTTGGCCTCAGCTTAGAAGGTGTTTGGTAAAAATTTTTAAAAAAAGATTTATGAGCTCTCAAAATAAGATATTATGTGCTTATAAGCTATTTTCAAAAAAATATGGATAATCAAATTTACTTTAAAAATAAGATTGACCATCATATAAGCTCTAAGTGCTTGCACTTATAAGATTATTTTCTCAACCAAACACCCATGTAAGTACGTGAAAAAAGAAACAAGAAAAATGCAATCACTTTGGTTTCGGTAGTAGGAGAAAGCAACAACTTATTATTAGTTGATTATGTCTACTATAACAAGAAAATCGAACAAACATACAAATGATGTTGTTATTAAACTTAGGGATAATTACAAAAACTACCCTAAAGTTTGGGTTAACTAAAAAAAATCCAGAGATGTTTGAAAATTTTAAAAAATCCTTAGGTTTGATTTGTGTTAAATATAATGGGTAATTGCAATATTTTCACAAATGTAGGGGGATGTTTGAAATGTTTTTCTTATATGAAGGGATAAATTAAGTATAATACAGAATTGACCTCACGGAGTCACGGGGTCTTTTGTATTTTTTGAAAGCCTATGGGTTTTTCTGTAGTTAACCCAAACTTAGGGTTAGTTTCTGTAATTATCCCTTAAACCTTATCATCCAACAGTTGGGACGCTGGGAAATTCAATCCAGAGTAACATAATAACGTGTTACTGGTTATTCTTTACAAAACCTTGTCAATATTTAAGCTTGATAATACAGACAGATTAATTATCCTGCCATTCACAATCATCTGACTATACAACTAAACTCTGAGAAAAAAATTAATCCAAAATTCATTATCTGCTAATTTTATGAAAATTATGATCAAGCTGGCCACATAAATCATATCTGAACCTACGAAAATCATATGATTACTATAAAAAATGGAAATAAAAAAATCAGTTTAAGAAAAAAAGATTTATGATCATACCAAGATATCAAGCTTTCCAAATTGGGACTTAATAAATTCAGCAAGGGAAGCAATACTTGCTAAGTCAGTTACATGAAGCTGATGAAAGATAACAGAGTCAGAAGCACCAGAGCAGCCGTTGAGTTTTTCAACAGCTTCAAGCCCCTTTTTCTCATCTCTAGCTGTTAACACCACTATGATACCTTGAGATACCAACTGTCTACAAATCTCAAGTCCAATCCCTTTGTTTGCCCCAGTTACAACAGCATATCTGCAGTAGAAAAAGAAACACCCACCATTGGAATGAAAAAAAGTTCAGACAATAGTGAAAACTAGAAAATGATTAATATTAATGACAGCAGAGATTAGTTACCTCTTTGTTAGTTCAGCCATGGATGAAGCTCAAGCTGAATTAATTTCTTGTGTTTTTGATTGTCTTCTTGGACTAGCCGTTTAAATAAAAATCTTGCAAGGGCAGCCCAAGAGTAAGTTGGCAATCATGACACGACGGCTCAATACTCTATCTTAAGTTTTTGAGAGAAACATAAGCACGACTAATACGAATCTGATACGATCGCACACACACGATGTTACAAGTTTAGCTAAATACATAACTATTTTATATTTTATTTATAATTTTTAATGTATTTTGAACATACCCGAATTTGACCCAAAAATTGAACACGAACACCGCCCAAATTGTCATATCTATTCCCTAGTCCCTACCCACTCAGTATGCATTGACCAAGGAAGTAGAAATATGCTGCTTTTTTCCAACTCCAACGAGTGCTCTTAAGCCCTCTTGGACTATTGATTATTTTGGGTGTTATTTAATATATTTGTAATCATAATTACTTTATCCATTTTCCGAAAATACTTTTACGCTTAGCAATTGTTGCCATGTTTTAGAATTGCATGAATTTGTACAAGTTCTAGATAGAAAGGGAATACCTTTTTTTTTTTGAAGCCTCTTGAGACATAAATTTCAACTTGTCTCGTCATGAAAATAGAAAGAAAATGTAAATTTAGAAAAAAAAATACGACAAAGACTTAGTCCTTGTATGGTTATTGTTTCGAGGTCAATTTCCAGTTACTATTGTTTGAAAAATGAGTTTTGAAATTTTATTGGTTTTCGTGTAATGAAATTATAGTTGGATATGATGAATGAATGAAATTAGATTTTATGTAGGTTTGGAAATGAGATATGTATGATTGGTTCAGCAATTTTGGAATTTTTTTTTTGTATATAATAATTTAAAGAGTTGATAATAGTGTGTCTACTTTACACATTTTAAATTGAATATATAATATTTGTATGATTGTAAGTGGGTGGTCGATAGATATAATATAAAAATATTAATATTTTAAGTAGATCGAATTTATAGTGGTGGGACCCACAAATATAAATTGGCTAAAAAGATGATAATAGTGATTGAAAAGTGATGTAGGGTAGTGTATAAAGATGAGAAATAAAATTATAAATTTGAAATTTTGTTTTATTTGTAAAATGAAAAATAAAAATAATGATTCCTAATGAAAAAATTTATAAATAAATATAATTGTATTTTTATGAATAACTGAAAAGTGAATCAGCCTTCACAACATAATCATACAATACCTTAGACTCTATCATAATTTTTTGGTAGGCGTTGGTCATGGTAACACTTTTCCACACTAGGAAACAAGTATTACAATAAAGCAGAAATTTCATTGATTTGGAGGAAGCTTCATATAGTAGGATTAATGGCTGGCTATCTTTTTGGTTCATTCTAATGTCTCCATCATCAAATAAAAAAGTACACCAGTTTCTCGAATTTCGGTAAACGAGTCAACAACAACTTTTAAACAATGCTTCATACGATAGTGGGACATGGCAAAGTTGATTTGCCAACCCTATCACTCTATAAGTATTAATCAATTTAATAAAACAATGCTTCAACCAGGTGGCTTACTCTTGCACCACCCAAGAATCGTGGGGTGGTGGGGTGGAGTGCTTGAATAAAATTTGCTCCAACGCTTCAACCAGCGGGTGAAGGAAGACTTGGTGAACTCATCCCAATAATCATGTGGGTGGAGTCGGGAGATCGTTATTAGTAGATTGAAATAATTGCTCTTTACCCAAGCATAAGACTCTGTCAGAACACTAGCCAATGCGTGCACATCCCGCGGTTTACCTTGGCGGCAGCAATGAGGAGCCGAAACTGTTGTCCTCAAGCATCTTTGTCGCTAAATTAGAAGTTTTGTTTTGTAGTGTTGGACAAAACTGCCCATAATAAAAATGATTCCATGTAACCTTTAGTATATTTTGAGTATTTGTACCCTAATTTTGATTTACATTCTTTTGTTAATTCGAAGAAAACTTAATTATTTTTTTTTATTTTAAAAATTGTACATTAACTAATTCAAACTTTTAAAATTTAGTCTTGTAACTATAGATCGGTAGCAAAAAAGTAATGCAAAAAGTACGTTTGGCAAAAAAGTCTTGTAACTTTAGAAAAATCTTGATTTTAGTCCTCAATTTGCCGAAAATTGAAAAATTGGCCAAAAAAGTCCATGTATGCTCTCCATGTTGACAAAACCCGGTGATGTGCCGCTTATGTGGACTTTTACAATATACATATAATTGGCGAACTTATTTATTTTCCTTTTCTTTTTTATTTATTTTCTCTTTCTGAGCTTTTTGACAAACTTGTAGTTTTTAAAATAAATTAACAAAATGTTGTAGTATTTGGAGGGATTGTGATTTTAAGCATAGGCGCATGAAATTGTTGTGCCTTTAGAAAAGTCACAAAATCAATATGCACCTCATGTATTTTCTGTGTTTTTTTTTTTTTGTTATTCCCGTTAAACATGAAGCGCATGTGGAGATTGAGCTTTTAGAAAAGGCTCACATCTCTCATGCGCTTCATATGTTTTTATTTTTTTTTTATTTCTGCAAAATGAAGCGCAACTTAAGGTTGTGCTTCATGTGTTATTCCTTTTCTCTTTTTAGTTTTACCGGTTAAATCTCTTCACATTCCGAAAAAAATCGATTTATAATAGCAATTTAAACGTAAAGATTGATTTAAAATGTATTAGTTTAAAAAATAAAAGAAACTACATTAATAGCATAATCCTAATTTCTATGTCCTCCTATGCCACTTCTGGGTGGATATCTCACTCATGTGCTCCTCTTTTGGTCATGATCCTGATAATCATCATCATGCTTATCTGATGTAGAAGTCGACTCTCCATCTCTGTAACCCCAATCATGTCCACTCGGAAATAGAACATGTGACGTCTAAAAATACGGACGCATGAAGTCGGATGGATACTGTTGTCTAGGTGGGTACGGTGCCAATACTCGCGTCGAGCAGTGATGTAAAAGAAGTGAACTAAGGAGTGATAAAATTGTCATAACCTGCAGCAGGCTAAGGCACATATACGCCTACAGTGTGGTCCATATCCTGAGATGTATGATAGGCGGATGTGGACGGGCCTGCTGAATATTTTGGAGGGGACAAAAATGTATGATACGTCAATGTGGACGGACCTACCAAATATGTGGGGGGATCCCCAGTGGTATAGGTCCTCCCTGCACTCGTTCTCCTCAGCTCGGTAGCTCTAGTACGCTCCTGCGTAGACTCCTCTGTAGATGGATCAAGTGGTTGCTCTGCGGCAGAAATCCAAGAAGACGTCTCATGTTGGCCATCCCATCACGAAACTCGTGTCGTAGGTGATCCACTGACTAAGGGTGTCGACACTAACATCTCGAACACTGATCGATAATAGATCGAGTAGTACACTACAAAAATACATGTTTGACTATATCATTACACTATGCAATAAGTATTTAAGAGTGCATAATACTAAAATCACAAACATCTTACCATAACATCACGAGCTGTTGTGTCTGTTGGCTGGTATCCATCTGTCGTATGCAAGTTTGGCGGCGATATAAGTCGTTGGGTAATATTATTGTACCAAACATGACAACCATGTTCGACGCTAGGGCCATCACCAATAAGTTCTGTTGTGACGATAGAGGTCGCGACCATCGCCCAAGGGCAACACATGTTGATTTGCATCAAATGCAACAACAATTAACATTTTGTGTCGATATTTTGTGTACAAATGTGTTCCATTGACACTAATCACCGAACGACAATGTGGAAATGCATCAATACATGTATTGAAAGGCCAAAATACATATTTCAACGTCTTCATTCCAAGCACATTAGGGCCCTTGTGTAGCCACTCAACAACAATACCCTGATTATATTATGCAAAGTCTTCATATATCTAGGTAAATAATGACAAGAAGTTTCCCAAGTTCCATAAACATACTCACGGGCACATTTCAGCGCATGCCATGCCTTATCATACGAAATATCATAACCATATTTGTCTTTAACATTTTGTTGCACATACTTAATCTCGTAGGATGGATCACACTTGATGACGACCGAACCGAGCTGAACCAAAGCAATCCCACGTGGCCATTCAACCAAGTAAGATGACAGCCGACCAGGATGACTCTGATGACGTAATCCACCGAGCCTTATGATGTAAGTTGCCGAGTTGATGACGTGGCACAAATCGAGCTCGGCTCAGCAGAACTTAAATAAGCAGGTATTCAAACAGGCACACTACCAAGCAGAACCAACAAAATAAGAGCAGCCCAAGATGACCTCAGTCAAATGGTCAAAATAACATGCCCATAATAAAATAATTCCTCAAAAGCAACAATATTCCCTCAAGGTCAATAAGATTCTCCCAACACATGGCTACTCCCCCGCGCGCCGGAAATAACATCACTATTTTAATGTATAGCAACCAATCAGTCAAGTAGATACACCATACAAGGGACAAGTGTCCCACTACCAATACAATGCAATAATGATTAACCCATCATTGGGTATAAAAGGAGCCTCACGGATTGTAATGAAACAAAAGGAGAAAAATAGGATAAGAAAAGACAGAAAATAGGAGAGCAGGAAAGAGAGAGTGAAAGAAGGACCAAGAAATTGAATTGTAATACTGTGAGCCGACCAGACACGCTCTGCTCAGTAAACTTAATAAAAGGCCGAGTTAGCCCTTGTTTGATAGTCTTTCATTTCAATTTACTCCCCCACATCATTAAAAGTCCCTGTTTTCCTTTGTTGACCCAAAAAAGCACGTCAACAAATTGGCGCTAGAGGAAGAAGGGCACTCCCAAAAAACAAATACAGTGATATTCTCTTACCAACCTGAAAATTTCCAGCGAAAAAAAAAAATTAACATGTTCTTTCCTCTTTAAAAAAAATGAGTGAAAACTCGAGAAACCTACAGAGGAATGATGACCTGCCTCAAGGGACACAAGTTGGCCAAAATACAAATGGCCAAAATGCACCACAAGCAGGAACAGGGGTCACAATTGCATCTCCTATCACGCAACTTTTCACTGACCCTAACTTCCGCCAACAAATGAGCCAACTATTGTATCAAGCCCTTGCGAACCCCCAGCTTCAAATACCACCTCAACCCCAGGTAAGTCCCCCTTAGGCAGATCCCCTAAGAAATACTCAAAATCAACCCCCAATAAACCCAGACAATCAGGAGGCCAATTCTCGGGGCCCTCAACCTGAGAACAGGCGACATAGGAGAAGGCAACGCGAGGACCCCCCTGAACACAACGTGGTGGCCGAATCTTCTCGACCGATCCATCCTCGACGAAGCCGTTTCGTATTTGCAGGACGCCTAGGAATGGACTTGGTTCGGGAATGACCTCAATGATCCATAAATTAGAGACTCCAATTCCCTGAAGACCAAGAACGTCCCAGACCCAACCGAGCCCCGGGGCCCAGCCCGGTCGACGAGCGAGAGGCGGAAATCACCCGCCTACGAGATGGCTCAACAAGTTAGAAGAAACACCTGAAGGGGTTCAACAACATCCGAGTCCTGCCGTGAGACAGACGAGTGTGGAATCACCTTTTGCCCTTCATATTTTGGCAACTCCTCTTCCCGCGAAGTTCAAAGTCCCCCAGATCGGACTATATGACGGAGAGACCGACCCTACTACCCACGTTCACAAATACTTGGCATGGATGGAGCTATACAACCCAAGTGACGCCATCCTCTGCCGAGCTTTCCCCCTGACGTTGGGTGACCGAGCTCACCATTGGTTCCGAACTCTACCGCCGGGATGTATACATTTGTGGAACAATATGATGCCAGCTTTCAACATACACTATCTTGATTCAAGGTCTGCGTAGCCCCGAAGGACTCTCTCGTTAATATAAAACATGGCAGAGACGAGTCATTAAAGAGTTACATCGCACTGTTTAACAAACAAATCCGTGAGATAGAACCGGTGTCTGATGACGCGATGGTCATCACAGCCATGGTTGGGCTCGCCCCTAGAACCCGATTCAATTACGCCATCAATGAATCGGGGGCGAGCACTTTCCAGGAGTTTCTCCTTCGAGCAGAAAGACATATATATGCCAAGGAGGCCATGGCCAATATCCCCGCCGAGCATAGACACCAAAATCATCAAAAGGAGGCCAAAAGGGACGCCCTTCCGGATAGGTTCCGGGTTTAGACCATTTTTTGACAACACCACGATAGGTTATAGGGCACACCAAGAAGTTAGAGCTAAGGTGGCGGCTTTGAAGGGCACATTAACCCACACACCTTCAACTTTTTGGAGGGACATCAAGAATAATAACCTGCTACCTCCTGCTCGCCCAATTAGGTTGGATCCATCTAAGTTAGATTCCAACCGATATTGCAGCTACCACAGGTCAATCGACCACGAAACAGATGAATGCAGAGACCTTGTTCGAGAAATCATGATGTTAGTACAGAAGGGAGACTTGAAACAATATGTACATAACCTTCCGCAACCTCCACCACTTACTACCGGAGCCAATCCGGAACAACATCCTAATCTTGCCCGGGTACCACCGCCCAATGATAACACCGGGTAGGAAATTTAATGATCAATGCGAATAGGGCCGAAGATAACCAGTCCAATAGAAAAATAAAAGCTGAGGCTCGAGAAGCCGAGAATGCGAAGCAACATGTCCGAATTGTAGAGATCCGAAAAGGTCGACCAACGGGGACTTCACCTTTTCTGACTAAGATGTTGATCAACTAGTACATCCCCACTCATACCCACTGGTCATCACGGCTCCCATCCTGGGCATCCCCGTGCACATGATTTTGGTTGACTTAGGAAGCTACGCCTCTGTCATTTATATCAGGGCAATCCATAGATTGAACGTGGATGACAGCTACATAAAGCCATGCAATGACAGCATTCTGGGATTCGGAGGAGGGAGAATCATCCCACTCGGAGAAGTGGATTTATCCATCCAGATGGGCCAGGGAACGCATAAGAGGACGGTAATCACCACATTCAAGATAATCAATTCAGACTCTGAATATAACGCCATCATCGGCCGACCTCTGCTTTACCACTTGAAAGCAACTGTCTCGGTATATCACTTCTGCATCAAATTTTTGACATCAAGCGGGGAAGGAATTCATTAAGGGAATCACAGAGAATCTCGGGAATGCTCTCTGAAGATCAAGCCCTTGGAGATAAATGTTGTAGAGGACGAGCAGTCCGATGAGACCAAGCCCAATACCAGGTCGGGAAATCAAGTTATCGAGACCAAAACCGACCCAGATGGACGACTCAGAAAAGAATTGATAGACAAAGAAGAACTGCTCCAGAAAAAGGAAGGACAGAGCAAGAAGCGAAAGCATGCCGAGCCAGTAGAGGAGGTTGACATAATAGACGTTGATAAGCAAGACGGCAGGCGGCAACTCAAGATCGGTTAAGATCTACAAGAGCCACTCCGATCAGAGATCATTGAATTTCTGAACAACAATCTAGACGTCTTCGCGTGGACTCACGCCGACATGCGAGGAATTGACCCCAAACATGCCTTCCACCATCTAAACATAGACCTCACCTGCCGACCATTGGTCTAGAAGCAAAGAAAGTTAGGCCCGGATAGACAGGTCACATTGGAAGTCAAGTCAGCAAACTCTTGGATAACAAATTTATCTGGGAAGCACTCTACCCGCGGTGGGTAGCCAACCCCGTACTAGTGAAGAAGAGCAACGGACAGTGGCGTCTTTGCGTCGATCTCACAGACTTAAACAAAGCATGCCCCAAAGACAATTACCCTATCCCAAACATAGACTACATGGTCAACGCAACAACAGACCATGAGTTGATGAGCTTCATGGACGAATATTCAGGCTATAACCAGATCTGAATGCATCCAGACGACGAAGAGAATACTTCCTTATACTCTGCTAGTGGGGTCTACTGCTGCAAAATGATGCCATTCAGACTGAAAAATGCTGGAGCAACCTATCAGAGGTTAGTCAACAAAATGTTTCAAAAGCTGATAAGACACACCATGGAAGTTTATGTAGATGATATGCTTGTAAAATCACTATCTGCTGTTGACCACATACGTGATCTCAATGAAATGTTCAAAGTCTTACGCGAGTACAAAATGATGTTAAACCCGAAAAAATGTATGTTTGGGGTCAGTTCGGGAAAATATTTGGGATATATGGTCAGTCAAAGGGGAATCGAGGCTTCCATACAAAATTAAGGCCATAATCAATCTAGAACAACCCAACTCAGTAAATAAGGTGCAAAGCTTAACGGGACGCCTAGCCGCTCTGAGTAGGTTCGTCTCAAGGTCAATCGACAAGTGTAGGCATTTCTCCGAAGTAATCAAAAAGAACAAAAGCTTCGAGTGGACTGACCAAGCGCATGTAGCATTCGACGCTCTCAAACAACACCTGACGACCGTACCTATTCTACAGAAGCCAACTCGAGGTGAAAACTTGTACCTATATCTCGCTGTGTCTGAATATGCCATCAACTCGGTAATCCTCTAGCTAGATGGCTTGGTCCAACATCTAGTTTATTATGTCAGTCAGGCCCTACACGATGTCGAACTACGATACCCCCAATGGAAAAACTAATGTACGCATTGGTCATCTCCTCACGCAAATTGAGGCCATATTTCCTGGAACATAAGATCATTGTATTGATCGAGCACCCATTAAAGCAAATCTTGCACCGACCTGACATTCAGGTTGGATGATCAAGTGGGCCATCGAGCTCAGCCAATTCGAAATTCGAACCATGGACAGCTATTAAGGGACAAGCCCTGGCAGACTTCATCGCAGAATTCACCCCACCCATCCAAGTGGAATTTGGTGAAGAAGAATAATGGAAACTATTTGTCGATGGCTCCTCCACCACAGACCGAGCTGGAGTAGGGATCGTCTTAATTAACCCGGAAAACAAATGCTTATGCTCCGCCGTCCAATTCAATTTCCCCGCAACAAACAATGAAGCCGAATATGAATCATACTGATGGGATTAGAGATGGAAACCTACATGAGGTTGAAAAAATTGCTCGTCCATAGCGACTCCCAATTGGTGGTGAATTAAATTAATGGAAACTACGAAGCAAAGGAGCCAAAGATAGCCCGATATTTGGAGCTCGAGAAAAATAGAATTTCACAGTTTGAGGCAGAAATATTACACATCCCCAGGGGTGAGAATGCCCAGGCTGATGCCTTAGCCCGGCTGGCATCTAGTCGGGGGCCGACCAGATCGAAAAGGTCACGGTTACTCATTTAACCGCTTCATTACTAAACATTGACAAGACAAATGCCAATGAAGGAGCCAAGTCGACATGGATGACCCCAATCATTCAATACTTGGATCACGATATCCAGCCAGAAAACAAGGCCAATGCCCGTACTCTTAGATCCTGGTTGAAGAAGGACTTGGATTGTCCTTGAAAGAAGACTTTATTTGCTTTCCCATATGGCATGCATCACAAATGCTTTCTTTCTTGTGCACTGAGTCAGGCAATCCTTCCATAAGATGAATCCTTGCAAGCTTGTTGATTGTCCTGAAATTCAGGTGACTAAGCTTCTCGTGCCACAACCAACTTGATTCAGTTGTACTCTTTGCTAGTAGGTATATGCTTGGTGTAGCAGTTGACCAATCCACTACATACATGTTTTTCTGCCTTGATCTTTGAAGCACAATTTCATTTGATTCATCATCCTTAATTTATCAAACACCCATGTTGAATCCCTCATTGTAGCCCTTATCACATAGTTGACTGATGCTCAACAGATTGAAGTTGGGGCCTTCAATATATGCTACATCTGTGATCTCTAGTCTATTCTTCCTGATGGATCCAGTGCTTTTGATTTCCTCTAGAGCTTCATTACCTCCAAATATGACTTTAGCACCTATGATTACCTTAAATAACCTCCAAATATGACTTTAGCACCTATGATTACCTTAAACTTTGAAAGATTTTTCTTGTTGCCTGTCATATGTCTAGAACAACCATTATCCATGTACCAGGTTCCTTGGCACTCTGTTGTTCCTAGAACCTGCAATTAAGAAAATTAGTTTTTAGGTACCCATACTTGCCTGGGTCTTGAGGGGTTAGCACTATAAGGTGATCCAACCAACCTATAGCCAAATGATCTGACTCTAAGAGGTTGCCACCTATCAGTTTCATAATCATAATGCACATTAGCAAATTGCTTAGGGGCTTTAGGCTCATCCAACTGTCTCTTTTGTCTGTATGCCTGTGTGTGAGCTTGTGCAATTGCCTTCTTGGGATAATAATGGAACTTTTGTGCATATTAGGCTTTGTGCTTAGGTGCATATGGTGCTGATTATAATTCTTTTGCCTTGGGAATGACCTATGTTGAGTCTGAGGTCTTTGCCACTTAGCCTTGTATCCCATTGGTCTTGGTTGATATCTCATATGATTATTCCAATTAGCCTAGCTAGGGTAGTTTCTACCATTTCCATCATATGATTTTCTTTCTTGGAATCTCTGGGGCTTTTGGTATCTCTGTTTAGATTTTACAGAGTATTTCCTATTTGAAGTCTGTTGATGGACTTTTCTGGATTTCGTTTTAGCTATCTTTTCAGTATACTCACTGTGGGCTTCTTGCCTTGTCCCTTGTATCCAAGGCTAGCATGGTTATGATTGTGTTTTTGAGTGGGTGTTGATGCACATATGGATTTTTGGACAGTCTCACTGCTTGAGGATCCTTTCTCCATAACCACTCTTGGAACTTGGGCATGCACAAAGGAATTAAATCCAATGTCTTTCTTGTCTCCAGTTTCTTTCTAAATCATTATAAGTTCATCCAATGATTTAGATGCCTTAGTAAATAATGCAATCACATTTTAAAGATCTTTTTCCTTCTTTTCTATTGCAGCTAAGTCTACTTGGATCTTGGCTATTTCAACCTTCAGCTTTGTATTCTCGTCAGCTCTGTGACTTAGAGTAATCAACTCCTTAGCCAGCTGTGAGTTTTGGCATTTAGGCCGGTTGTTTTCCTCATTTAGAAGTGTGTGAGGTTTTTATGTGCTCAAAGTCTTTCATCATTTTGCTAATAGAATCATAAAGATCTGTTGGTGATGAAGTGTTTATGTCACTATCACTATCACTAGAATCAGAATGAGATGAGTTAGAGTGCACCTCATCTTATTAATATTTGGAGTCTTGTTCTTTGGCCATGAGGTATATCAAAGCCTCTTCCTCTGTGTCACTCGAGTAGTCAGCTTCACTACTATTTGACTTTGATGTTTCCTTGCACTTGGTTGTGTCAACAGTCTCCGCAGCCAACATGGCTTTCTTCTTTTCTTGTCTTCTTTCTCTGAAGACCATTTTCTCTTCTTTATTTATGTACTTATTGACTGGTGGATAAGGACAGCCAACAACAAAGTGTCTTGGTTGTCTGCATTACCAACATAGGTTCTCAGCTCTCTGCAAGTCTGCTCTTTCAGCTCTTTGATCATCAACTCTCTGATATTCAGTTCTTTGATGGTCAACTCTCTTAGGTGGTCTGTCCTCCCTTGCTTTGGAGGGTGCTGAGTGTCTCCTGGATGATTCACCCTTGTTTCTCTTGTAGTTATAATTGAAGAACTTGTTGAACCTTTTCACCATTAGGGCAATCTTCTCTTGGTCTATGGCCTCCTTGGATTCAACTCTATTTGCTTCACCAGCCATGAATGCAGTTGTCTTGGGTACAACCGTCTCTTCTTGTTCTTTCCTTCTTAGCTCAAACTCATAGGCTTTAAGATCAGAGAACAATTAATGGATGGATGTTCTGGTAAGGTCCATAGAGTGTCTCAAAGCCATAACTTTCATTTCCCACTCAGTTGGGAGAGACCTTCGAATTTTCATACACATTTCCTTTTGTGTATATTCTTTCTCTAGAGCTGAGACCTCATTGGTAATGTCTATGAATCTGCCATCCAGCTGATCCGAGACTTTCACCTACAATCATTTTAAAATCTTCAGATTTTTGAACGTCAACAACTAATTTATTTACCTTAATTTGTTCAGACCCTTCTCAAATTATGGTTAGCTTTTCCCAAATCTCTTTGGACATTTTAAAAGATTTAACTTTATTAAACATGGCCTTATCAAGAGTTTTGTAAAGTATATCCTTGGCAACATTGTCGAAGTTATATCTCTTTTGGTCATTATTTGTCCACTCGCAAGGTGGCTTTTCTACCATGGCGGGTCTAGGCTCTGCAGGTGCTTCATCTTCTCCTTCAGTAGGAGCAACCCTTCTTAGAGCTGTATTGACTTTTAAGATTTCTAATGGCCCATCCTCAATCATGAACCACATCTCATCATGTAGGGCTGGTAGATGAGCCTGCATACGTATTTTCCAGTCATCAAACTCTTCAACAGTGAACATTGGAATGCGAGTTAGATTTGCTTCCATGATAATAACTTTTCTTTTGAAATAAAAGCTATATAAACTTCAACTGTTGATCCTTTGAAAAGAATGAGATCATTTAGTAACCAGCGTGGAAGGCTCACTTAACCAACCACTCAGATACAACTTGTAGGTCCCATGGAGTGATGTGTAAAGTTTAGAAGAGGGGGTTGAATAAACTTTACCAACTTTTCAATTTTAGTCATTTTAGACAATTTCAGAGTATACTTAAGTCAGCTTAGGTCCTTGAGGGACAACTAGGTTGGCTTACACAACAAAGTTACCCACTCAACAGACTCGGCTGAGCTGTTGATAGTATAACTTAGTTGTTTTCAACTAACACTTAGAAATGCAGTTGACTTAGTTTTTAACAGCGGAAGACTTTCACCCTTAGAGTTTTAAGTATATTTTTCAACACTTATTTTTAGTAGACGTAAGCAATTTTAACTATCAACAAATATGAGAAATAATGCGAAAAATTAAGTGAGCTGAAAGTAAATGGACACAAACAATTTATAGTGGTTTGAGGATGGGGTAATTCCTCTAGTTCACTCTTCTCCAACCCATAGAGAAATCCACTAGGTACCATGACTTGGTTACAAAGTAGTTAATAGTCCGAGTCAGCTTTGATCACACAGCCTGCTGCTCCTGGGACTCAGCTTCTTTACAAGACGATTGTCCTGCTACTTCAGCTTTCTTCAAACCTTTGGACTTGATCACTTAGCCCTCCAACAGGTGCAAAGGACTGGTTCGATCTTGAACCTTACTACACCTCCTTCACCCTTGGAGAGTAGACCCCTTATTCTTGATAACAAGGTTTTTCTCTTTAACTGATGAAGTTGTCTTTCCTTCACTGGGTGTGTTGGATCAATTCCCTTCGAGTCTAGGCTTGAGGATTTCTTTCTAATCTTGAGAGATATTTTGCAGGTTATTGCTTGAATGCTTGTATCCTTGTGATAAACTCGGTAACCTTCTCTCAAATGATTTCTCATCCTTTTATAGTGCACATTCAAAAATAAGTCCGTTGAAGAGATAGACACATGTTTCAAATGACACTTCGTAGTTTGTTCGCTTGTCTTTTCTGCAGATTGATGTAGACTGTACCTCATATTGAATGCTCTGCAGCCTTTCCTTAGCCTATGCAGAATTTCTAGTATATCCCATTGGTTCCTTGCTTTTTGTACTCTTTCAGCAAAACAACTTTATTGCTAGCAGTCTGACACATGTCTATTCCCAACAAAACTTTGACTTGTCTTGACAATGGATCTCTTTCATCTTTGTTAAGTCCTGTCTGCTGAATATTCCTTTGACATTCGACTCCAATCATTTTGGAATGACTTTGCTGTCAGTCAGCTGACTAAGATAGCTTTTCTGTTACTTGACTGAACCTTCACTTCACTTTACTCAGCTGACACACAGCTAGGCCTTCATCTTCAATCTTCAGTCGAGTCTTGTAATCTTCAACTTGGTTGCCTTTGACTCAGCTAATAGAACCCTATCTATTACAAGTTGAATTACATTTGAATTGGGGTGTGTAGGTCCCAAGGGGTGTGAAGTAAGGTTTAGAAAGGGGGGTTGAATAAACCTTACCAAATTTTCGATTTAGTCATTTTAAAATAATTCAACAGAGTTGACTCAAACAACTGTGTCCTTGATGGACAGCTAAGTTGGCTTTTCAGCTAAGTTACCCACTCAACAGACTCGATAGAGCTGTTGATTGTATAACTCGGCTGCTCAAGCCTAATACTTAACTTGGCTGTTTGGTTTTTAACAATGGAAGACTTAACACCCTTTGATTAGATTTTAGCTTGTTTTAAACACTTGATTTTTAGCGCTTGGTTATTTATCAGTTGGATAGCAAATATAATACTTAACAACAGATATAAAGTAAATGTGCAGGAAAGTAAGTTTGCTGAAAGTAAATGACACAAATATTTTATAGAGGTTCGAAGATGGGGTAATTCTTCTAATCCTCTCTTCTCCAACTCCTGGAAGAATCCACTAAGTAACAGATCAGTACAAAGCGGTGAACAGTTTGGAGATAGCCTTGATCACACAGCTGGCTTCTCTTGCGACTCAACTTCTTCACAGGGCAACTACCTTGCTACTTCACCTTACTTCTCAAGTTGTTGGATTTGATCACAAAGCCCTCCAATAAACTTGATAATGGTTTGGACCTGGAACTTTCTACAATCCTAGCTTGTAAAGTAGACCCCTTTATTTTCTTCAAAAGTTTCCTCTTTAACAGATTTGAAGTTGTCTTTCTTTCACAACTTGTGTTGGATTGATTTCCTTCAAGTTTCAGGCTTGAGGAATTGCTTGAATGCTTATGAGAATATTGCAGGTTAGATGCTTAAATATTGCTTGCTTGTTCGTGGTTTAGGTAACCTCTTCTCAATAACTTCCTCAGCCTTTTATAGTGCACATTTGAAATTTTGCCCGTTGAAGAGATAGGCTAATTCAAATGTCACTTGTGTTCGTTGGCTTGTCTTGGTCTGCAGTCCTTGATGTTGACCCTTTCTTCGTATTAAAGGTCTTCACAACATTGCAGGTGCCTGACACAAGGTGCAGTGTTTCCCATTGGTTCATTCCTTTTGCAATTCCGGGACTAACACTTTAGACCTGACAAATTTCACATATTACTATATTGAGTAATATTCTTGACTTTAAATCAACGGATCTAAGTCAGTTGACTTGACTAGACTGCTGTCTGTACCCAGGTGACTTGAGTTAGCTCCAGTCATTGGATAACTCAACTATCACTTCAACTTGAGACTTGGCTTCATGAGTTGACTTGACTGACACTTCTTACAGCTGTTCCTCAGCTGACTCTCCTTCAGTCGAGTCCTTGACTTCCTTCATGGCATTACTCAGCTGACACACAACAGAGTCTTCACATAGTCCACAGTTGACTTCTTGTAATTCTTGGCGTAGCTGACTTGACTCAGCTTTTCCAGCCTTATCTATTACAATACGTACAAGGAAAATGGGGTGCCAACTTCCTAGTTTAAGTTTCACATGGTATCATCAAAATCTACTCAATAAATTTCCTAACAGGGTGCCAACTTCCTAATCTAAGTTTTACATAGTATCATCAAAATCTATACATAAATTTTCCAACAGTAGGGAATTCATCCGAAAAAGTACCAAACCGACAAATCTTCGTACGCCCAACATTCTTATTCGTAAACACTAAATCATCAAAATATTTCTCGGCATATTTATGAATAAATAGAGATGAATTAGCACCACTAAGACCTTGAGAAAGTAAAGATTTTTACTTCGGGACCCATTTGACATCGTCCTTCGATATTGAAGCTCGGAGGGCGGCGATTTGAGTTAGAGAGAGTTGGGGGTTTTGATTTTAGGTTGCCCTTATGCCGCTTCTCGTTGAGTAGCGCAAATTTTTTGTTGTTCCACCGCGAATTGGCAGTTTGTCGAAGAACCTTCTCCGACCCTTCTTTGTTTTTGGGGTGGAGCTGTACCGGTGAATTGCTTTGGAGGTGCCATAGATAGGAAATACTCACAAAGTAGAAGAGATTAGCAACAACAATTAAGAGATTTTGTGAAGTCTAAGTATTAACTGAAAAGTTTGGGAAGCGTTCGCACTAGGGTTTTCAAAAAGGGGAAGAAGGATTTGTGAAGAAGAAGAAGGAAAAATGGGATTTTAAGTTATTCTAACAAGAATAGCGATGGGACGCTATGGGGGTACCAACGGTACCTGAACACAGCGAACGATTGCTCTATAGGGTGACTTTTCCCTACTTAAGTGTAAATCTTCCATCCGATTTTTAAAATTGTAAAAATTAGATTTTTCACTCTAAAAATTTTTATAATGAAAATAAAATGCTCAAAATGCAAATATAGACTTTATTCAATATGTATTATGACTAAACGAGCTCGATTGAGTTGAAAGACTCAACGGGTAATGGTTTTGTAAAAATATTCACAATTTGATCTTGAGACGGAATAAAGCACATCACAATTTTTCATTTAGAAACACAATCCCTTAAAAAGTGTTGTCGAAATTCAATATGTTTGGTTCAATTATGATGAACCGAATTTGGAGAAATGTTGATAGCGAATGTTTGTCACAAAAAATAGGAAAATATTTGAAAGAAAATTTGTAATCCGCTAAGGTTTGTTTTATCGAAAGTAATTGTGTACAAGAAAAAACCACGAAAATATATTCGGCTTCGGCCGTTGATATAGATACACAATTTTGTTTCTTAGAAAACCATGAAACTAGGCAATCACCTAAAAACTGACACGAGCCGGATATACTTCTACAATCATCAATGTTACTGGCATGGTTCCTTGCCTCCTTGCAGCTTTAGCGTTCTTTCTTTCAACTTCTCGGTTGGCAATGTGATCTTATCCAGCCCAGTAGATAATACCTTTCTTCTCAAGATCCACATATGATACATCCTTTGGTTTTGGTCGAGGCTGGGAGCCTCTTCCACCACCACTTCTTCCTCTACCTGTCTCAGCTCTTCCTCCTTTAGGAGTGTACTCGCACGGAAGTCTTCACGAGTGATCATAGTTGGAAGTCTGCGCGCTATCGCTTATTTACACAGGTTCAAACCTTTCTCCCAGTATAAGTCCCAGGCTTGAGACAGGGCCATTCCTAGGAAGTAGCCTCCTGATTCAAGATTTTTAAACTCCTCAATTGATCTAGGCTCAGATCCATCATTAGGTATTTCTTCCTGGTCCTTTCCGGCTGGTAGACCACCATATTGTTTCATGATTTCCTGAACGCGAGCATCTTGCTTTTTAGCTAACTCCTCAAATCCAGCTTCAATGACCTTTCTTTTGTCTTTCATGGACATTGCAACTTTCTCTATAGGTAAGGTCACATGGAGTTTGCTGAGAATAGAGGTAGTGACATCACTCAGCTGAGGGGTTTCAACAAACATCAGTTTCAAGTCTTTCAAACTTCCTTCCCCCTTAGCCATGTCACCTCCTTTCTTCAATTTTTCTTCTTTCAATCCCTTTAGTGACTCATCTTCCCCCTTTTTGGCATCATCACCAAAGGAGAGAGGTATACCAGGGAACATTCCTCCAAGGATAAAGTCCAGTCTGCTGATAGTTGAGTTATGCTTGGAGTCTGCTGCATCATACATTGTTTGAAATTCTGAGCGTGTGGCTTTGGACTCGGCTGAGACAATCTTCATTTCAGCCATGAGGAGACTGAATTTCTCATTCATGTTGTTCTCAAGTCTGGCAATTTCATTCTTGTGGAAATGTTGCAGCAGCTCCATATCCGTTTTGTGAGACTGGTTAATCCTCTCAATGTACTCCTTCATCCTCTGCCTGTACATGGAGTTATCAGCACTCCATACGAGCATCCTTCCATATAGAGCTTTGAAATAATGGACTTGCTCGATCCTCATCGTAGTTTTCTATTGCATCTATTCCCTTAATCTCACCATTATGCCTCTCAGATCGGCTGTGAGAGTGGCATCTCGATTGTCCAGACGCAAGTCCAGAGAGGCCTGATGACGTTTCATATTCTCAATCTCTTTGCAGATTTTCTTGAAGACATCATAGAACTCAGCTTGCACATTGGATTCAGCTGATGGCCATTCTGCATCAAAATTGAAGTCTGCTAGAACAATCGTGTCTATGGGAATAACCTTATCTTCCCTTGCGGTGTATCTCCTTTCTTCAGCAACTGTCTCCTCTTCTAATTCAGGCAGATCCTTGGAGAAGAGAAACATATCTTAGAATGCATCATCGCGTACATAGGGAATTTCTTGTTGCTCAGGTGCTTGCGATGACTCAGCTCGTTGTGCCTCGGCTGCGACAACTTCATTAGCAGGGATCACATCTGTGGGAGCCTGTGACTGAGATGAGGGAGTCGTTATTGTTGTAGCTGTGGGAGCCTGCGCAGATGACTCGATTCCAGCTGGTGCATTTAAGATATTTTGCCCAGCTGACTGAGCCTCAGCTGTCATAACAGCTTCCTCGGTCTCAGTGGGCTTTTCCAATTGAGTGATCTTGTCCTCAGCTGTATCATTAGCTTCATCGGAGGATGATGAAACTTGTGGAGTTGGCTCATCATCAAAATTGAATCTCATAGGAGCCATCTTCTCACTGACTTGGCTCTGAGATTGGTGAGCATCCTCAGCTGTGTCCATCGTAGGATTATCATGGTGAGTGGACTCAATTTCATCTTCCGATCCCAAAAATGATGTATCTATGTTTTCTTGGGATCATGAAGGGCACCAATAACTTCTTCTGTAGCACCTTCAATTTGAGGAATTTTCTCAATTTTATCATCTTTACCAAAGGAAGTCTCAACCGCTCGTTGGCCTTCAATACCCCCAGCAATCCCAACTGCTGCAGGGCCTTCTGCAATCCCTTTTGACAGTCGCAGCTATCTTAGGGTCTTCGATACTCCCTTTGATAGACTCAACTATATTAGGGTCTTGGACATTGGCATCCAGAGGAGTCTCAACCCTTTGGATTGCACTTTTAGAGCCCAGAGTGTTAACACCCGGGGCTTCACCATTCTTTGCTTCAGCTGTGAAAAACTCAACTGTCCGAGCTTCGTCAGTGTCACTCTGCCGTTTTTCAAATTCTTTTCTTACCTTGACCTCCTAACTCTGTTGATGTGTCTCCCACAGCAACCTCCAACCCAGCTGTGATGGAGAGAGTTTTCCCCTCAGCTGTCTCACCAGCTGAGTGACTAAGAGTGGGGTCACTCTGCTCCTGAGACGCGGCTTTGTCCTCTGAGTGTACAGCCGTAGGGGAAGATGTGTTAACACCTTCTTCAGGGGTAGGCTTAGCTTGGGTGCCTAAATTCCCAGCTTCATCGCCATTGCCCTGGGAGCCATCAGTTGAATGAACTGGGGACGTGGTGGCAGCTATGGTTGTAGCAATTTATTGCACCACTCCCAAGGGATCAGTCTGCAGAAGAGTTTGGGAGGACTCTCCTGAACCTTCTAGTAAGCTTAGTTCGTGCACGGCTCTGGATTCCTTCATAGCTTGCTGCAGTTCTGACGACTTTGCTGCAGCAGCAGGATCCATGTCTTCATCACTGTCTGTGAATTATAGAAGATATTCGTGAGTATGCTCTAGAGCGCCTATGAATGTGCACATCTTATATTTCTCCAAGGCTCGTGCTTGCTCGGCAACTCTCTCATTCTCCTTTTCCTTAAGAATGCGCAGAATGTCCAGATAGTTGGCTTCATTTAGGGCAGATCGAACATCACCAACACCAAGGAATCTGAGAAGCTCTTCTTCTTCCTCGATGAACTCATGGCGAGTGAACTGCATCCTTGAGTGATCCAGCTTCCATGCCCTCCATTCCCTCAAGCACCTTTGAATGTTAGGGTAAACTAGAGAGTAAATAATCACATCATCATCATCATCGACTTCATCTCCAGTTTCCGGAATGGGAGGTAAGAGACCTTGCTCTTCCTCAGATGCAACAACATCGGTTATAGGAGGGAAGACAACTTTTTCAACTTCAGGCTCAGTTGTCTCGGCTGCTTCACTTTCCACAACTATTTTCCTTGCAGCTGGGTCTTCGGCGGATCTCTGTTGATCACCATCAGCAGACATCTTCGATACATCAACAATTTCTGGAGACTACTCTTCTTGATCATCTGCAGTCACAGTTTCTTTCTCCGACTGAGTACCGATTCATCTGTCTTTTCAAGCTCAGATCGCCTGAACAACCTCTCTTCCTGGATGGGAGCAGGGAAACCTCTGGTTCAACATTATCAGGTTCCTCAAAAGTGAAAGCTTTTGGACTTTTCTTAGAGGCATCTGCCTTTCTTGACTTGGCATTCCTCTTCTTCTTTACGATAGGGGAGGGAATATGGTGTTCCTTCTATATCTCGGCAGCGGGGGCAGGAGTCTTGGCTACATGCGCAGGTGACTCGGCTGCATAGGCAGGAGCTTTGGACTTGGCTGCGGGAGCAGGTGCTTTCTTTGTCTTGGCTGCGGGGGCAGGAGCAGTCTTGGATACCGCAGTGTTCTTCTTTGGTGGAGGGGTCTCAGTTGTGTCTTTAGGGTCAACTGATTCCCCCTCACTAGTATCAGCCCTTCTAGCATGAGCTCTCTTCTGGGCTACTGAGTGGTTTCCTTTGAACATTTTCTTGTTGACATGGAAAGGTTTGCCATGGCGTAATTCAATTCTCTTCAACTCCATAAGATGGCCAATGACCAGGCCATAGCCTAATGAGCATCCAAAGGACCCATCCTCCTTGTAGGTCCTATTCAACACGTTCTGGCAGAGTCTACTGTAAACAAACTCAACCCAATTAACTTTCTTTCCTTGCATGATTGCAGCCATCACGATCAGCTTAGTTTTGGACAACTGATTGAAGCTTCCAAATTTCATGTCAACACACTTCGAGACGACATCCATCAGCTTGTGATAGTCGTCCTTCAACATTTCTTCTTGGCCGTATAGACCACTTTCGCAGCACACTCGGGCTTGGCAACTTCTTTCCAAGCCGCAGCTAAGTCGACATCTTGCTCAGTGATGTCCTTCAAGCCCTCTGTGGGCAACAAACAGTGCTCAGCAAGGTCTTTGGCATTGCGTTTAATGACCTTACTATGGACAGAAGACTTGATTTCATCATCCTGCACTTCAGAGTTCACGTAAAACATAGTGACCTCTTCAAGGTACGTATGAGTGTACTCCATCGTCAAAAAGTCCTTCAGGCCGGACTTCCCAACATCCCAACTATCTTCTTGACTAGGGTCTCATCGATACCCTGCTTGATCATTCCTTCAAAATCCACTCAAGAACCAGTGTGGATTTGCTTTGAGTGCTTCACATAATCAAGCTTTGGAGCCATTTTCAGAGTTTTTTACCGATTAAAATGAGAGAAATCTTGATTGAAAGAACTAGGGTTCGCACAAAGTTTTAGAGAGAATGCACTTGGTTTGCTTGAAGATGAATAGTTCGCGTGAGGAGAGAGAAAACCGAGGTTTCCGTATACAAGGGACGTGAAAGGATGATTTTTACTTTTTGAAATTTTTGATCAAAATCAATCGTTGAGATTGGAGCTTCAAAACCGCATTTAATTCCCCGCATTAAATGCATTAGCATTTATATCCAATCATATTTTTTACTGTGCAGCTTTTACTGTGACCGTCATTATTACGCCGACGTCATCCTTAAAAACATTCCCGCTCATTTAAAATTGACTGTCTTTTTGTCACTTAGCTCATAAATGATTCAACTTATATCCAAAAGCAACTTAACTCTGTTTCTCTCTCTTATGAAGTAAATCAACTGTCAGTTAACTCGATACAACTGACTTCCCAACTAGGCTCTTTCACTTGGCTGAAATGTGAAACTTTATCTTTTTCAAATTTCTTATCTTCTATCTCTGCTGATTGAGTCTTCTGAGTATGCTAACTCAACTCAATTAACCCTAACTCATTCTTGAGCTCTTCAAACCTTGATTCACATAGAGGCTTTGTGTATATATATCAGTTAACTGTTTATCAGTTGAGATGTATTCCAAGGTGATATCTTTCTCTTCAACATGATCTCTTATAAAATGATATCGGACATCAATGTGCTTTGTTCTTGAATGCAACACAAGATTCTGAGTGATTGCAATAGTACTAGTGTTATCACACATAATTGGAATATCTTTTTCTTCAATATCATAATCTCTCAACTGCTGTCTCATCCATAAGACTTGGGCACAACAGCTGCCCGCAACTATGTACTCTGCTTCAACTGTGGATGTGGCAATTGAATTTTGTTTCTTACTGAACCAAGAAACCAATCTATTTCCAAGCATTTGACATGTACCTGAAGTATTCTTCCTGTCAATTCTACATCCAACATAGTCTGAGTTTGAGTAACCAATCAGCTTGAATCCACCTTCCTTTGGATACCATAACAACTTCCTGGTATATTTTGTTTGACTTATGAAGTTTCCATCCTTCAGTTGCTTGACTTGAAGTCCTAGGAAGAAAGTCAGCTATCCCATCACGCGCATCTCATATTTACCTTGCATGAGGTTTGAGAACTTGTCACACAACTCTTTATTTATGGAACCAAAAATGATATCATCCACATATATTTGAACAAGCAGTATACTCTGTTCATCTTGAATTCTGAAAAGTGTTCTATCAACTTTGCCTTTGGTGAATCCATTGTCAGTTAGAAATTCAGACAATGTACCATACCATGCTCTTGGTGCTTGTTTCAATCCATATAATGCTTTCTTGAGCTTATAGACCTTATCTCCAATAGTTTTCTTCTCAAAACCTGGAGGTGTTTCAACATAGACTTCTTCCTATAATAGTCCATTTAGAAATGCACTCTTCACATCCATTTGATACACAGTGAAGTTCTTATGTGCAGCATAAGCAAGAAAGATACTTATTGCTTCCAATCTTGCAACAGGAGCAAACGTTTCATCAAAATCTATACCCTCTTCTTGGCAATACCCTTTAGCTACCAATCTTGCTCTGTTTCTTACAACAGACCCTTCCTCATTCATCTTGTTTCTGAAAACCCATTTTGTGCTAATAACATTTTGATGGGTTGGCCTTTGCACTAATTCCCATACTTTGTTTCTTTCAAATTGATTCAGCTCTTCTTGCATGGCTTGAATCCAATGTGTGTCATCCAATGCCTAAGACACATCTTTAGGATCTATATGGGAAATAAAACAAGTGAACATAGCTTTATGTTTTGCTCTGGATCTAGTTCTTATGCCATCTCTAACATCTCGAATAACTAACTCTGGTGGATGATCTCTCAGCCATCTCACATTAGGTTCGAGTAAGTCTGCTGGATTCAGCCGTCTTGCAGCTAAGTTTTCTTGAAAAGCTCTTTCATTTTCATTTAGCTGTAGACTTTCCAATTGTCTCTGAGATTCAACTATCTCATCTTCATCTAGGTTGAGTGCTCTTACTTCAGTTTCAACATAAGGACTCTTCTGCATAGTTGGCTGATTCAACTTATCAACTAACTCTTCAATGTCTTCTCCACTCACATTAGGTTCATCAAAAACCACATGGATAGACTCCTCTGTAACCATAGTTCTCTTATTCAGCACTCTCTAGGCTTTACTCTCATCTGAGTATCCCAAAAAGATACCTTCATCAGCGTTAGCATCAAAAGCCTTCAAATTATCTTTGCCATTATTATGGATGAAACATTTACATCCAAATATCCTAAGTATCCAACATTTGGATTTCTCCCTGTCCAAATCTTATAGGGAGTCTTGGTCAATTGCATGTTGATCATGCATCTATTTTGAGTATAGCATGTTGTGTGAATGGCTTCAGCCAAAAATCTCTTAAGTAATCCAGCTCCAGCGAACATGGTCCTTACAGCTTCCTTGAGAGTTCTATTCCTTCTTTCAGCTACTCCATTCTGCTGTGGAGTTCTTGCAACTGACAACTCATGATCAATTCCATTTTCAACACAATAGTGAGTTATTATCCCATGGACAAATTCAGTTCCTCTGTCAGATCTTATTTTTATAATGGTTTGACTCTTTTCATTTTGAACTCTTTTCATCAGCTGAGGTAACTTCTGCAAAGTTTCCTTCTTTTATCACGTGAAGATTGTCCATGTATATCTTGAATAATCATCCACCACCACTAAGGTGTATTTCTTTCCACTTATGCTGGCTGGCTCAACTGGACCATATAAATCCATATGCAACAGATGTAATATCCTTGTTGAGGAAGGACTTAGCTTATCCTTGAATGAAGACTTTATTTGCTTTCCTATCTGCCATGCATCACATACATTTTCTTTCTTGTACACTTAGTCTAGAAATCATTCTACAAGATGACTCCTTGCAAGCTTGTTGATTGTCCAAGTGCTTGGTGTAGCAGTAGACCAATCTACCACATACATATTTTTCTGTCTTGATCCTTGCAACACTATCTCATTTGATTCAGCATCTTTGAACTGGCACACTCCCATGTTGAATCCAACATTGTAGCCTTTATCACAGAGTTGGTTGATGCTTAACTGGTTGAACTTGAGGCCTTCAACATAACAACATCTGTGATTTCCAATCCATTTTTCTTGATAAATCATGTGCCTTTGATCTCCCCTGGAGCTTCATTTCCTCCAAATATGACTTTTGCACCTCTAATCTCCTTGAATCTTGACAGATTTTTCTTCTTTCCTGTCATATGTCTGTAACAGCCACTATCCATGTACCAGGTTCCTTGGCACTCAACTGTTCCTTGAATCTACAATCAAGGAAATCAATTTTTAGGTATCCATACTTGTCTGGGTCCTGAGGGGTTAGTGCTATAAGATGATCCAACCAACTTATAGCCAAAAGATTTGACTCTAAGAGGTTGCCATCTATTAGTGCCATAATAATAATGCACATTAGCAAATTGCTTGGGGATTTTAGGTTCATACATCTGTCTCTTTTGTCCGTATGCCTATGTTTGTGTTTTAGCAATTGCTTTCTTGGGGTAGTTGTGATATTTTTGACTGTAGTGCCTGGGTGCATATGTGTACTGATAATAGCTATTTTCCCTTTGGAATGACCTTTGCTGAGGTTTAGGTCTTTGACACTTTGGCTTGTATTTCATAGGTCTTGGCTGATGTTTCACATTATTCCAATAAGCATAGTTTGGATAGTTTCTACCATTCCCATTATATGTATTTCTCTGATGAAATTTCTGGGGTTTTTGGTAGCTCTGTTTGCTTTCACAGAGTATTTTCTGTTTGGTGTTTGCTAAGGAACTTGGCTGGATTTCTTCTCAGCTGTCCTCTTAGCATACTCAACTGGCTGTTTACCTTTCCCTTTGTATCCAAGGCTAGTTTTTTTGTGATTGTGCTTTGGAGTGAATGTGGGTGCAACATTTGATGTTTTGGGTTTTTGAGATGCTTCTTTACTTGAAGATCCTTTTTTCAAAATCACTCTTGGAGTTTGACTATGGACAAAGGAATTAAATCCTATGCCTGTCTTATCTCCACATTATTTTTGACTCACAATAAGATAATCCAATGATTTGGATGCCTTTGTAAATGAGGCAATCATATTTTTAAGATCTTTATCCCTCTTTTCTATAGCTGCTAACACTGGTGTGATCTATGCATTTTCAGCCTTCAACTTAGTGTTTTCATCAGCTATATGACTCAGAGTACTCAGCTCGTTAGTCAGCTGTGAGTTTTGGCTTTTAAGCTAGCTGTTTTCCTCATTTAGAATAGTGTGTGAGGATTTTATGTGTTCAAAATTTTTCATCATTTTGCCTAAAGAATCAGAAAGATCAGTGGGTGATGAAGTGTGTGTATCACAATCACTATCACTTAAATCTGAATGAGATGAGTTAGAGTGTACCTCATCTTCTTGATCTGGTTGATCTTGTTGTTTAGCCATAAGGCAAATCATAGCCTCTTCCTCATAATCACTTGAGTAGTTTGCTTCAATACTTTCTGAGTCTGCTGCTTCTTTGGACTTAACTGTCTCAACAGCTAAAATTGCTTTCTCTTTTCCTATCTTCTTTCCCTGAAAACTTTTCTTTCTTCTTCATTCATGTACTTGTTGACAGGTGGATAGGAACAATCAACTGCAAAGTGTTCTGGTTGTCTGCAGTTCCAACACAGGTTCTCAGCTCTTTGATCAACTCTGTCTGTTCTTGGATTATCAGCTCTCCGATATTCAACCATTTGATGCTCAGCTCTCTTGGGTGTGTCTTCCATTGATTTGGAAGGAGCTGAATGTCTCCTGGAGGTCTCACCCTTATTTCTTTTATAGTTCTTATTGAAGAACTTGTTGAATATTTTGACCATCAGGGCAATTTCCTCCTGGTCTATGGCTTCCTTTGGCTCAACTATCTTTCCATCAGTAGCTATTAATGCTGCTGTCTTGGGAACAACGGTCTCCTCTTGCTCTTTTCTTCTCATCTCAAACTCATAGGCTTTGATGTCTGAGAATAGCTCATGGTTAGATGTTCTTGAGAGGTCCATTAAATATCTCAGCCAATTCACTCATACATATTTCCTTTTGTGTATATTCCTTCCCAAGAGCCGAAAGCTCATTTGTGACCTCAAAACTGCATCCAAACCGATCCAAGGTTTCACCTGCAAGCATTTTGAATTTCAAATTTTTGAACAACAACATACAATTTATTTTATTTAATTTGTTCAATCCATCACAAATTAAAGCCTTATTCCGGATTTCATTTGCAGATTTGCAAGATTTGACTTTGAACATTGCTTTGTCCAATGTCTTGTAGAGTATGTAATTGGCCACATTGTCTAAGTTATATCTCTTTCTATCCTCATTAGTCCACCGAGTCCTTCGATTTTTCAACCATGATCTTGCTTATTGCTTTTTTCTCCTTCAAATGTTTCAATTTGAGTATTTGCAATGGCCCATCCTCAATCACAAGCCACATTTCATCATGTAATGCAGATAGATGAGCCTGCATACGAATTTTCCAATTATCAAATTCTTCAATAGTGAACATAGGAATGCGTGTCAGATATGTTTCCATGATAATAACTTTGCTTAAAATGAAAGACTTTGAAGAAACATGTGTTTAAAAACTTTTTGAAAAGATAGAGATCTAGTTCAGTAACCAGTGCGAAATGCTCAATGAACCAACTGCTCTGATACCACTTCTAGGTCCTAAGGGGTGTGAAGTAAGGTTTAGAAGGGGGGTTGAATAAACCTTACCAAAATTTTGATTTAGTCCTTTTAAAATAATTCAACAGAGTTGACCCAAACATTTGTGTCCTTGATGGACATCTATGTTGGTTTTTCAGCTAAGTTACCCACTCAACAAACTCGATAGAGCTGTTGATAGTATAACTCGGCTGCTCAAGCCTAATACTTAACTTCGATTATTGGTTTTTAACAGCAGAAGACTTAACATCCTTTGATTAGATTTTAGCTTATTTTAAACATTTGGTTTTTAGAACTTGATTATTTATCAGTTGGATAGCAAATATAATACTTAACAGCAGATATAAAGTAAATGTGCAGGAAAGTAAGTTTGCTGAAAGTAAATGACACAAATATTTTATAGAGGTTCGAAGATGGGGTAATTCTTCTAATCCTCTCTTCTCCAACTCCTAGTGGAATCCACTAAGCAACATATCAGTTTACAAAGCGGTGAACAGTCTGTAGACAGCCTTGATCACACAGTTGGCTTTTCTTGCGACTCAGCGTTTTCACAGGCCAGCGGCCTTGCTACTTCAGCTTACTTCTCAAGTTCTTGGATTTGATCATAAAGCCCTCCAACAAACTTGACAATGGTTCGACCTGGAACCTTTCTACAATCCTAGCTTGGAAAATAGACCCATTTGAAGTTGTCTTTCCTTCACAACTTGTGTTGGATCGATTTCCTTCGAGTTTCAGGCTTGAGGAATTGCTTAAATGCTTATGATAATATTGTAGTCTAGATGCTTGAATATTACTTGCTTGTTCGAGGTTCAGGTAACCTCTTCTCAATAACTTCCTCAGCCTTTTATAGTGCACATTTGAAATTTTGCCCGTTGAAGAGATAGGCTAATTTCAAATGTCACTTGTGTTCGTTGGCTTGTCTTGCTCTGCAGTCCTTGATGTTGACCCTTCCTCGTATTAAATGTCTTCGCAACATTGCAAGTACCTGCACAATTCTGGGACTAACACTTTAGACCTGACATCTTTGACATAGTAATATATTGAGTAATATTCTTGACTTTAAATCAACTGATCTACGTAAGTTGACTTGACTAGACTGTTGTCTGTACTCAGGTGACTTGAGTCAGATCCAGTCATTGGATAACTCAACTGTCACTTCAACTTGAGACTTGGCTTCTTGAGTTGACTTGACTGACACTTCTTAGAGTTGTTCCTCAACTGACTCTCCTTCAGTCGAGTCCTTGACTTCCTTCATGGCATTACTCAACTGACACACAACAATGTCTTCACATAGTCCGCAGTTGAATTCTTGTAATCCTTGACATAGCTGACTTGACTCAGCTTTTCCAGCCCTATGTATTGCAATATAAATTACAAGGAAAATGGGGTGCCAACTTCCTAGTTTAAGTTTTACATGGTATCATCAAAATCTACTCAATAAATTTTCTAACAGGGTGCCAACTTCCTAATCTAAGTTTTACATGGTATCATCAAAATCTATACATAAATTTTCCAACAGTAAATCATCAAAATATTTTCTTATTCGCAAACACTAAATTTATTTCTTGAATTTAAATAAAGATGAATTAGCACCACTAGGACCTTGAGAAAGTAAAGATTTCTTACTTCAGACCCATTTGACATCGTCCTTCGATATTGAAGCTCGGAGGGCGACGATTTGAGTCAGAGAGAGTTAGGGGTTTTGATTTCTGGGTTGCCCTTATACCGCTTCTCGCTGAGTAGCACAAATTTCTCGTTGTTCCACCAGAAATTAGTGGTTTGTCGAAGAACCTTCTCCGCCCCTTCTTTGCTTTTGGGGTTGAGCTGTACCGGTGAATTGCTTTGGAGGTGCCATAGATAGAAAATACTCACAAAGTAGAAGAGATTAGCAGCAACAATTAAGAGATTTTGTGAATGCTAAGTATAAATTGAAAATTTTGGGAAGCGTTCGCACTAGGGTTTTTAAAAAAGGGAAGAAGGATTTGTGAAGAAGAAGAAGGACAGACGGGATTTTAAGTTATTCTGACAAGAATAGTGATGGGACGCTGTGGGGGTATGACCGGTACCTGAACATAGCGACCAATTGCTCTATAGGGAGACTTTTCCCTACATAAGTGTAAATCTTCCGTCCGATTTTTTAAATTTTAAAAATTAGATTTTTCACTCCAAAATTTTTCTAATGAAAATAAAACGCTCAAAATCCAAATATAGACTTTATTCAATATGCATTATGACTAAACAAGCTCGATTGAGTTGAAAAAATCAGTGGGTAATGGTTCTGTAAAAATATCCACAAGTTGATCTTGAGATGGAATAAAGCACATCACAATTTTGTGTTTAGAAACACAATCCCTTTAAAAGTGATGTCGAACTTCAATATGTTTGGTTCAATTATGATGAACCGAATTTTGAGAAATATTGATAGCGAATGTATTGTCACAAAAAATAGGAAATTTTTTGAAAGTAAATTTGTAATCAACTAAGGTTTGTTTCACCCAAAGTAATTGTGTACAAGAAAAAGCCGCGAAAATATATTCGGCTTCGACCGTTGATAAAGATACACAATTTTGCTTCTTAGAAAACCATGAAACTAGGCAATCGCCTAAAAATGGACACGAGCCGGATATAATTTTACAATCATCAATGTTACTGGCATAATCCGAGTCACTATATCCTTCAAAAGAAAAATTGTCAATTTTCGGATACAACAAACAATAAGAAATAGTGCCCTTTAAATATCTAAAAATTCTTTTCATGGCACTTAAATGAGATTCTTTGAAATCAAGCACATATGCATACGACATGAAGAATATTAGGTCTACTTGCGGTTAAAGAAAGTAAACTACCAATCATACCTCGGTATTTGGTTTCATCAGCTGATTTACCTTTTTCATCCTTGTCGAGTTTGATGTTTGTTGCCATTGGAGTTGCAATGGTTCGTCCTTCTTCAATTCCAAACTTCTTTAGAAGTTCCTTTGTCTACTTGGATTGGGAGATATAAATTCCTTCTTGACTTTGTTTGATTTGAAGTCCAAGAAAAAAGTTGAGTTCACCCATCATGCTCATCTCAAATTCCCATTGCATTAACTTAGAAAATTTCTTGCACAAAGACTCATTAGTAGCACCAAAATAATATCATATACATAAATTTGAACTAAGAGGCTATCTTGAACTTTTTCAAAAACAAAAAGATTGTATCAACATTGCCTCCTGTGAAACCTTTTTCTAGAAGAAAAGAACTTAATCTATCATACCATGCTTGAGGTGCTTGTTTGAGACAATATAAAGCATTTTTAAGTTTATAAACATCATTTGGTTTAGAAAAAAATTCAAACCCCGGAGGTTGTTTAACATAGACTTATTCTTGAATAAAACCATTTAGAAAAGTGGATTTAACATCCATTTGGTAAAGTTTTAAAAATTTGAAACATGAATCAGCATATGAATAGCTTCTAAACGTGCTACGGGTGCAAAAGTTTCATCATAATCAATACCTTCTTTTGGACAATAACTTTGAGCTACTAATATTGCTTTATTTTGAATGATGTTGCCTTGATCGTCTAATTTGTTCCGAAATACCCATTTTGTTCCAATGATAGTGTGAGATGGAGGACAAGGCACAAGTTTCTTCATTTATTTCAAATTGATTTAGCTCTTCTTGCATTTCTAAAAAAACCAATCTTCATCTTCCATTGATTCCTTTGCATTTTTTGGCTCTTTTTGAGATATAAGAGCTTTTTCTGTAAATTTTCTTCTTGTCATTACCTTGTTAAGTGGATCCCCAATGATAAAATATTCTGGGTGATCTTCTTTGAATTTTAATGCCATAGGTAGATTTGAAGTATCACCATTTTGTTCTTGTTGAAAGTTTGAAGAGGACGGTTGATCATTTTGAGAGATGTTTGGAATAATTGGCTCTTCATCATCACTATCTTCTATTGAATTCTTTCAACATCGGAAGTTTCATTGAATTTAACGTGGATGGATTCTTCGACTACATAGCTTATTTTGTTGTAGACTCGGTATGCTTTACTCTTGGTCGAGTACCCCATAAAAATTTCCTTCATTGGCCTTGGGATCAGGTTTATCCAAATGATCATTGGTATTTAAGATAAAACACTTGCAACCAAATATCTTGAAATAGCTAATATTTGGTGTTCTTCCTTTCCAAAGCTCTGATGGAGTTTTGTTCAACTTTGGATGAATATATACTCGATTTATAACATAGCAAGAAGTGTTCACGGCTTCGGCCTAAAAATATTTTGGAAGTGAAAATTCATTGAGCATAGGCCGACATATTTCTTGTAGAGTTCAAATTTTTGTTTCGGCTACACCATTTTATTGAGGTGTTCTAGGAGCTGAAAAATTATGTGACTTAACAAACTCATAAGCGACATCATTTTTATTAGCAAGAAAAATACCCTAGTATATCTAGAAAAATCATCGACTATAATGAATGTATAATGTATTCCACTTAGACTAGCCGTGCCAATATTCCCATACAAATCTAAGTGAAGAAGTTGTAGAGATTTGTTGTGGAAATTTCATCTTTGGGCTTGAAACCACTTTTAACTAATTTATTCTTTTGACAAGTGTCACATAATCCAATATTTTCAAAATTTAATTTGGGCAGTCCTCTGACATGTTGGTTTTTTCAAATATTTTGTAAATATTTGTATCCAACATGTCCATTTCGTCTATGTCATGAACTAGTTAAATCATTGCTAACAGCAAGACAAGAAAACATTTTGACTAACCAAATCACTTGTACAAATTTTGTAAAGGTTGACTTTTCTACTTACTTCACAAATAATTTTATCAATTTTGAGAATAAGGCATTTTTCTTTATTAAAAAGAACATCATAATTTAAATCACAAAGTTGGCTTACACTTATCAAATTGAACTTAAGCCCACCTATAAAACATCATTAAGAGAGAAAGAAGAATTATCAATATCTCCATTGCCAAGGATTTTGCCTTTGCCATTTCCGAACATAATCATTCCTTACTCTTGTAGCTTGATGTTAGTAAAAAGATGTTCCTTTTTGGTCATATGGCGCTGACATCTGATGTCCACGAGTCATTTGGAATCCTCTTTGTTTGTGATTGCCCCAAGTACCTATCATGAAATTATTTTTAGGTACCCTAGAGTGTTAGGGTCCATGGGGGGTAGCATTGAGACCTTTAGGTCTCCAAAAATGACTAGTACTATTTCTAATTGTACAAGTGCCAGATAAATGACCATTTTTACCCCAATAAAAGTAAGTTAAAATTTTAGGAGAACTAGCACGTACGAATTGGAGCTTGGTTCTTTTTCTTGAAATCGGTTTGAAAAGGTTTGTAACCAAGTCCAAATTTTTATTTCTCACTTCTTTGTGCACCAAGAATTTTTGTAACCTTATCGTTACTTAAGTTAAAACGTCGCAAGTCTCTTTTCAAACTTTCTAACTATTTTGTGAGCAATTCTTTTTCGGAATCAAGACCCTTAACTTTAGTAAGAGTAATAGTATGAGCATGGTCAATAGATTCATAAGAAGAAAATAACTTGTATTTTTCTAATTTTAAATTTTTAAAATCCTTTTCCAAATTCTTGTACTTAACAATCATATCTCTAAACTCATTTTATAAATCATCATAATCTTATTGTAATTCATCAATTAAAGAAGAAGAATTAGAGCATACCTCATCGTTTTCTTCATCTATAGCCATGAGACCTTGTTCGGTTTCCTCATCATCGTCAGATGTTGCAAGAAGTTCATCCCACGTTTTAGCATCCGTATTCAAGACCTTCTTTTTCGGATTATTTTTTCTTATTTTGTTCTTCCTCTGCCATTTTAGGATAATTGGCTATAAAATGCCTGGATTTTCCGTATTTAAAGCACGAGCTGTCTCTTGCTTTTCTTGGCTTATTTTTATTAACAAATTTGGTAAATTTTCGTACAAGAGCGCTCGTTTCCTCGTCATCCTCATCGCTAGCATAATATATATTTTTTGAACTTGAGGCAAGACCTTTAGGAATAGATTGCATACCCGTTTGAGAGGTGGATGGTTTGAAATTCTTCCTTTCTTTGAGGTGGACATCATAAATAAGAAGAGATCCAATAAGATCATCAAACTTCAGAGTTTCAAGATTTTGAACTTCTATGATAGTCGTGACATTCTCAGACGAAGTGCCAGGTCATTTAAGACTTTTGGAACCTTTTATTCCTCGAAAATAATTTTTCCAAGTGCCAATAGAAGATTGACAATGTAGGTCCCAAGGGGTGTGAGTAAGGTTTAGGAGAGGGGGTTGAATAAACCTTACCAACTTTTGGATTTTAGTCCTTTTAAAAATTATAACAGAGTTAACTTAAACAACTGTGTCCTTGATGGACATCTAAGTTGGTTATTCAGCTGAGTTAGCCACTCAACAGACTCGATAGAGCTGTTGAGTGAATAACTCGGCTGTTTAACCTGAACTTTAACTTGGCTGTATTGGTTTTATCAGCGGAAGACTTAACACCCTTTGAATTGATTTAAGCTTAATTTAACACTTGATTTTAGCACTTGGTTATTAATCAGTTGAATCATAAATATGAGTTTTATCAGCAAATATGATATAAGTATGCAGAAATATAAATGTGCTGAAAAATAAATGACACGGATAATTTTTATAGAGGTTCGAAGATGGGGTAATTCTTCTAATCCTCTCTTTTCCAACTCTTGGTGGAATCCACTATGAAACAGATCAGATTACAACGTGGTGAACAGTCTAGAGAAAGCCTTGGTCACACAGCTGGCTTCTCTTGCGACTTAGCTTCTTCACAGGGTAGCTGCCTTGCTACTTCAGCTTACTTCTCAAGCTCTGTGATTTGATCACGAAACCCTCCAATAACTTGATACTGGTTTGACCTTGAACCTTCCTAGAATCCTCCTTGGAAAGTAGACCCCTTTTGATTCTTCAAAAGTTTCATCTTCAACAGATTTGGAGTTGTCTTTCCTTCACAGCTTGTGTTGGATCGATTTCCTTCGAGTTTCAGGCTTGATGATTTTCTTGAATATATTTGAGAATATTGCAGGTTAATTGCTTGAATGTTGATTTCTTGTTCGTGGTTCAGGTAACCTTTTCTCAGTAAAATCTTCAGTCTTTTATTGTGCACTTTTGAAATTTTGCCCGTTGAAGAGATAGGCTAATTTCAAAAGTCACTTATGATCGTTGGCTTGTCTTGTCTGCAATCCTTCATGTTGACATATCCTCGTATTAAATGTCTTGTAGAATTTCAGACTTTCTGACACACGGTGCAGTGCTTCCCAATGGTTTATTCCTTTTGCACAATTCTGGGACTAATACTTTACACCTGACAGCTTTGACATGTTACTATTCTGAGTAACATTCTTGACTTTTAATCAACGGATCTAAGTCAGTTGTCTTGACTAGACTGCTGTCTTTACCCCAGGTGACTTGAGTTAGCTTCTAGTCATTGGATGACTCAATTGTCACTTCAACTTGAGAGTTGGCTTCTTGAGCTAACTTGACTGACACCTCTTACAGCTGTTCCTCAGCTGACACACCTTCAGTCGAGTCCTTGACTTCCTTCTTGGCCATACTCAGCTGACACACAACAGAGTCTTCAATCCAGTCCGCAGTTGACTTCATGTATTTCTTGGCGCAACTGACCTGACTCAGCTTTTTCAGTCGTATCTATTATATTACAAATTACAAGAAAAATGGGGTGCCAACTTCCTAGTTTAAGTTTTATATGGTATCATCAAAATCTACTTAATAAATTTCCTAACAGACAATATTGTCAAACCTTTCCACTGTTCTTGAGATGCTTTCATTTTCAAACATAATGAATTTTAAAATATTTAACAAACATAGTTTTACGAGCTTGTTTCACCTTCCTGGTTTCTTCATAGATAGTTTCAAATTTCATACACATTTCATGCACGGATCTTATTCCCTAATACAATTATAGTCAGTAGTGGTAGGTGAACAATGTAGAATGTTTAAGGCCTTACCATTTAAGGATAAAGGTTTTTTGTCATCATCATTGATTTCCTTGAAGCTCTTAGGAGTTAGAGTTCCATCTTCCAATTTATTGGTCGGTTGAGAAACTCCTTCAATGACTGCACTCCAAATATTGAATCCGTAACCTTGTAGGAAGCATTTCATTCTATCTTCCCAAAAAATATAGTTGTTGGCGTCAAATAATGACGGCTTGTTGAATGAGGCACCAGTCCGAAGATAGCTATCATTCGTAGCCATGGATCTTTCCTCTTAACTCGCAAAGATAAAATAAGCTTGCCAAAGAGCTTGTGTTTGATACCACTTGTTATTCCAAGTGGCTACGAAAATCTAGAGGAAGAGTGAATTGATTTTCCCGAGTTTTCAGATTTTTCTTCTCTTTTTCAAATGTGTGAAAAACTCTTAAGAATGAAGTAGGTAGAAGAAGATTGAACACAATGATATATAGTGGTTCAACTCAACTAGAGCTTAATCCAATATCACCCTGTACATTCGAATGAATTTCGAAAAGAAATATTTATTAATCGATACCAAATGATTACAACTTAACCTTTAAGAGAACCAAACTCTTCTTACAACAACATTGAAGAGCACCAAACTCTTCAACACCTATTGAATTAACCAAGTGTGTTCTTGCCAAAAGAACACTCAACAAGTAAGTCTTATTTTGGGATGATTTGATCAATCAAGATTACAACTCAAATAAAAGTATACAACTTTGAAAATCCAAGTGTAATCAAGAAAGAGAGCCTAATATGCAAAATTTGAAAGTGTAGTGCTTAGGTTATTACAACATGATATAAAAATTAGAGGTTTACAATTTTGCTATGATATTCTTGTTGTGACGTAGAATTGTATGTTGTATATGATCCTTCAAATTCTTCCTTTGATTTCCAACATAGGTTCGTCCAAATTGAAATTTATCTGTGAAAGAAGTACTAAAAGATCTACAAAAATGGTTAAGAATTGATAATGTGGATCTTGCTGATAAGTGTTGTAACAACGGATATAACTTGCTGTCAAATATCATATAGCGACCGGTTGCTATTGAAAACTCGAACGTTTAAACAATTGGATTAAGATTTGACAAGGATCTGAACTTAGTGTAAGTCCAAGCGGCTATGATAATCTAGAGGGGAGGGTGAATAGATTATCTCCATCTTTTCGATTTCGCCCTCTGTTTCAAACCAATGCTCAAACACAATAATAAAGGTGCGGAATGTAAACAACACGCGTCGATTTAAAGAGGTTCAACCCACCTAGGGCCTAATCCTCTACCACCCCAGTATATCCGGGATGGATTTCAAAAAGAAAAAGAATTTTATTAATTACCAAAATTAATACAAACTCAACTTACAACACCTTGAAGAGCACCACACTCTTCTTCAACAACACCTTTGGAGATTACCACAATCTCCCTTTGAAGATCACCACAATCTTCCTTCAACGGCACCTTGTGAAGATTACCACAATCTTCAACCTTGAAGAATACCAAATTCTTCAATACCTCAATAAGAAGATCACCACAATCTTCTTGCACCTATCACCTAGATCATCCAAGTGTGTTCTTACCACAAGAACACTCACAAGGATATCTTGTGTTGAATGATAACCAAAAATCAAGATTACAACTCAATAATGAATATTACAATTTGAGTGCAAAGTGTAATCAAGAATAGCCTAGACCACAAGAATGTGAAAGTGATAAGCTAGGCAAAATTTACAACAAGAATAATAACAATGAAGAACAAATATTTGCTTGAAGTGTCTCTTGTTGTGTTGTATCTCAATGGTTGTGTTGGTTGCTCCAAAACTTCCTCTATTTATAGGAGATGATTGATCAAGCATAGGCTCCTCTTGGGGATTGAAAATCTACAGAAAAATACAATTAAAATCAAGAATATAGCTGTTAGAAATCAATCCCACATTTTAAGGAAATATGTCTGCTGTCAAACGGTCATATTTTTGCTGTCAAAGCACAGGGCGACCGGTCGCGCACAAATAAGAGATTGAAGAACACATTGAAAATTACAACAGGGTGACCGGTCGACATAGGCTTCGACCGGTCTACCCTTGTCTCAACCGGTCCCCCTCAATCATTTTGCAAGGTTTGAAGTTTCTGTTTCAGCGCAAAGTTGCAGGCACCGGTCGCACGGGGGATGACCGGTCGACGACACCGGTCGACCCCCTGGGCGACCGGTCGACCTGCCCAATTTCACCTCAGGTTTATTTTCTGTTTCAAACGTACTCTTTAGGTACGGGTTGCCCTATAGGGTGATCGGTCGACCAAGATACAGAAATGTTGTCCAATTTTTGTCGAAAATAAAATCCAAGAAATACTTCGAAAATATAGTAAAAACATTTTAAACCAGTCGGGAGTATTTAGACAACATTTAGGAACCTTGTTTTGAAGTAAAAATTTATAGACATAAAATCATTTGAAGTGTTGTCCAATTTTGTCAAAAACTAAACTTGAAGAAATACTCCGTAGAATATAAAAACCATTTTAAATCATATAGTAGTATTTGGACAACCTTTAAAAATATTGTTTTGGTGTAAGAACAAAATCATCAAAATTAAGATAAAAACATGTATCAAACAATCTCCCCCTTTTTGATGATTACAAACCAAAACAATTTTTTACACAAACTAGGAGAACAATTTTAGAAATGATTTTCCGGTAAAAACATTTAACCGTTTGGAAGCAACCACAATTTCCAAAATATAAAAGCAACCAAGTAGGGGAGTAAATATATTCAGTACACAAGCTCCCCCTATCAACAAGCACATCAATAATAATGTAAAAGCGATTATCCATAAGCTAAAAGCTTTAGCTTTTACAATTTGTTCAAGAGCTTAAAAGCTCCCCCTGTCACAAAACATCATTTAAACAATTATATAAGTCCATCAAGCAACTATTGGACTAAAAATAAATCACAACTTATGGCTTTTATGAGCCATAGCTTATAGCTTTTATAACAAGCTTTTATTAGCTTTTTGAGCTAATGAGCCAATTTCCTGTTTCTCCCCTTTGGAATCATCAAAAGAATGTTAGGATGATAAAACATCATACAATTATATCAAAGTGCGCAAAAAGAGACGGTTTATCAACCATTGAGCAATTTATGCTTAAAATCCTAGGAAAGTGGGAGAAATGTAATATGAGAAATCCAAAAGCTCATTAGTTAGCCAAAAACATGATCTCAAAATGATTTTAAGACATTGAACATAAGAGATTCATGTATGTGATGAGATTTTCATAAAAGCATTATAACGAACACTTGGCGGGCGTCAAAAAAATTGAAAAAGATATATGTAGCCCTTGTAAATGAAATCAAGCCAAGTTGTTCATACCATCACCAAAAGCAATTTTCAACATGTATCCAACAACTAATAGGCATAAACAAAGTAAATTCTCAAGGGTTCAACCCAATTGAGATAATTTAGCCAAACAGAGATCAAGGCATTGCCAATGCCATCAAGCAAAAATAAAGAGCCATTAAGAGATACATATCAAGCATCAAACAATGCATATTAGACATTACAAATGTCCCAAAATATCCATCTAAGCAAAATAATTAAAGCATCTCAAATGCATTTAAGCAAAAATTAGAAAGAAGCACTTTTACCATCAAGTACTTCAACATTAAACAATGCTAAATTAGAGTATTTTTACCATCAAATACTCCATCAATACCATGATCACCCACAAGTCATTATCAACTTGTAATTTTAACCCTTTCAAGAAACAAGCAAATCTCATTAGTACGAAAGAGTTTTACAAAAGTTCATAAAAATACAAAGCAACATGAACGAAAATGCTAGAAAGTAAAGGGGTAGGGAAACATCATTCCTCATCCGAGGAGAACCAAGACCCGGGAATGAAGTCTTTGATGAATTTCTTCAATTTGCCGATAGATTTTTGCATTTTGGAGGTCTTTTGCTCCAAAGCCTCATACCTCGCCTCATGAAAAGCCCTTAGCTCATCAAATTCGGCTTGGGTATACGTCCTAGGCAGTTGAGCACCGGTATTACCCTCCGGATAGCTCGGTTCGCCTTCCTCCGCCAATCTTGCGGCCTTGGCGTCATCAAAGAAGTCGTTAGGATCGAGGGAATCTTGACCTCTTCCTCTAGCCATTTTGGTTGGTCGAATGTCCATATTCTTGCGCATAATGACCATTTGGGAGATGTTATCAATGTCAAAGTCATTTTGAAATACCTCCGAGTTACATTCCGACGAAGGTAGTCCCGATTGTATAAGAAGTTTACAAATCCAATTTCCCATAACCAACTTCTTATTACCTTGAGTGATGGACTCGATTAGACATTGAATAAGTATGGCGCCAAAGTTAAGCGGTTCCCTCCTAGAAATCTTATAAGTCAGAAAATAATCCATGTTGCTAGGAATCTTACCCGCCTTTCCACAAATACAGTAGACGACAATAATAGATAAAATACGATGCTCAAGTGTCATCGCCAACAGTGAATACTTTGGCCATACGCCCAAATATGTCTTAACTTCTTTCATGGACACCCCCAACATTTCATCATTCCAAGTACCACAAGAAAAATAGTCCCAACCACCTTCTCTAACATGTAAAAGCCGACAAATATCATTAGGAGTCCACCTAAAATGACGACCCCTTACAAACGAATTAACGGCAATCGGCTTCCTTTCAACATTATATTGCACCCACATATTAGCATAAAAGAGTAGGATAATATCATCATCATATAAGACATAAGCATGCTCCCATAAAAACATCCAACCTTGCTCCTCAAAGAATCCTCTAATAGTGGGATATTCATTTGTAAATGTATTAAAACGACACATTTTAGTCCGAGCTATCGATTTTCCTCCCATTCTCGAATCTTCATAGTACCATTCCGCATATTTATTGATGAAATTAAGAACATTGTGGGAATGAGGAGCTTGAGTAATAAAAGATTTTTTATCTTTCGCCCAACAACAATTTTGGAGCGAAATTGTTCCGTGGAGCTCGGTAATTTGTGCCCGAGAGAGTAGAGGATTTTGAACGTCATCACCTTCTTGAGCTACGTTTCTCTGGGCAGCTCGAATATCCCTTTGTTCGGCTTCTTCTTGCCGATTTCTCGAAGAACCCTCTCCGCTCCTTCTACGCTTGGAGATGGGATTTCGACCGGTGGAATTCTTTGGGGGAGCCATATATGTAAGATTCTTGTGAAAATAAGAAGATTAGCAACAAGAATCGTGAAAAATGATGAAAAATTGAGGAATATAGGAGAAAGGGGATGAATTTTTCGCAGCAAGGGTTTGGGGGGTTTTCTGCGTCTGTTTTGAACTGAAAGGCAGAACGAATTTAACTTGTAAAATTAGCCTGGGCGACTGGTCGACGTGCAGGGCGACCGATTGCCCCTGCTTTGACCGTCCCAGTGCAATTTTTCACTTCCCAGGTTTTTCAAAAATTCGATTTTTCACCCCAAAAGTTTTAAAACTTTGCAAAAAGATAATTTTGGACCATATTCAACAAATACGGGTTGCAGGAAAACATATATTCGAGAAAATCGAGACTTAATGAGTAGTGCCTATTTAAGAGAAATTTGCAAAATCATTTAGGGGCACTTAAGGGGTTGAAATGAAATATCTTGAAAGATATGTGCATAAACATAATGTCGAGCTCTAAGAGAAATACGAGTGAACATACCTCGATAGTTTAAAAAACTTGATGACGAAATAGCCAATGAATATGAGATATATATATATATATATCCTACACAATTCTTAAACAAAATTTTCACAAAAACACAAGTGTAGGCAAGTAATAGGAGATATCAAAAATGCTTATGCTATATAAAAGATCAGAAGAGATAATAAACTACATAAGTCTAATTAAATGCACAAGAGTTTTAGAAATATCATGCAAGGTCTTCTTTTTTTAAAAAAATTTTGAAACTCACAAATATATTGAAGACTTAAATTAAAAATAAATACTTGAAAACTCATTTTGCATTTAAGACACAAATAAAAACATGCATAGAATTAAAATAAAATGCATATATAAATGGGGAGATACGGTTTACCAATTACGCCGTTTCCATGGGTTGTGTCATTCCCATTGTTGATGATATCTTCCCCTTGAGAGGTCACTTTGTTGATGGTGACTTCTTTGATTACTCCATTTCCAAGGTTTGTTGTCTTCCCATTGTTGAAAGTCTCTTCTTCTTTGAAAATCATCTTGTTGATGATGTCTTTGCCATTTCCAAGGATTGTGTTCTTCCCATTTTTGATTATATCCACTTCTTGGAAATTGGCTTTGTCGAAAATAGTTTCTCCTTCTTTGATCAAATGAAACGGTCATTTGATGTCTTCTTGGCGGTATAAATTTTCTTCGATCATTATTTCGCCGGGTACCTAATATGACATTGTTTTGTGGTACCCTCATGTGTTTGGGTCCTTTGGGATTAGTCTTGAGACTTTTAGGTCTCCAACAATAATTGGAGCTATTTCTAGCCCGACAAGTATTTACCGTATGACCCTTTTTACCGCAATAAAAGCATGTAATAATTCTAGGAGCATAATAACCAACGTGCTTAGAGACTTGATTCTTTTTCATGTGATTGACACCTTTAGGATTATGATCAAGTTCTAGTTTCGAATTATCACAACAATCAACAGTTCTATTGGTACTCAAGTTGGATTTTAATAAATCCTTTTTCATGCAATCAATATTCTCAATAAGAGTATTATTTTCTTTTTCAAGGTTTCTAACCTTGTCAAGTGTGGTGGTGTGAGCACATGATAGTGATTCATAGGAAGTAAATAAACTATGCTTATCATTTTTCAAAACATTGAATTCCTTTTTCAAATTTTTGTATTTAACAAGTAAGCTTTGGAATTCATTTTGAAGTTCATCATAATCATTTTGCAAATCACTATAATCATTTTGAATAACAATATCATAGGAAGTAGAGGGTTTAAGACATACCTCATTTTCTTCTTCGATGCCCATAAAACAATATTCAACTTCTTCATAGTTGGAAGTTGTAAGAGGCTTGTTCCTTAGATTTGAGCTTGTATCCCTTTGAGAAGTAGATGCTTTTGTTTGACTCCTTTCATTTGCAAATACTCCATAGATGGCTTCTAATTTTTGCCATACTTTATGTGCCGATCGAATTCCTACAATATGTTCATATTCCAAATTAGTGAATGAACAATGCAAAATATTGAGAGCTTTACCGTTTAAGAAGATGATTTTCTTTTCTTCATCATTGAGCTCTTTGAAGCCTTTTGAGGTGTGTGGTGTATCTTTCATCGGAATGGATTCTCCATTTATGACGGTGTTCCAAATGTCGAACCCGCAACCTTGTAAGTAGCATTCCATTCTTACTTTTCAAAAATTAAAATTTTTGGAATCAAATAGTGGTGGCTTGGTGGTGGAAGTGCCGGTAAGATGAGCTTTGTTTGTAGCCAACGATCGTTCCTCTTTACTCGCGATGTCGAACGAGCTTGCCAAAGAGTTTGGCTCTGATACCACTTGTAAGTCCAAGCGGCTACGATAATCTAGAGGGGGGGTGAATAGATTATCTCCATCTTTTCGATTTCGCCCTCTTGTTCAAACCAAATGCTCAAACACAATAATAAAGGTGCGGAATGTAAACAACACGCGTCGATTTAAAGAGGTTCAACCCACCTAGGGCCTAATCCTCTACCACCCCAGTATATCCGGGATGGATTTCAAAAAGAAAAAGAATTTTATTAATTACCAAAATTAATACAAACTCAACTTACAACACCTTGAAGAGCACCACACTCTTCTTCAACAACACCTTTGGAGATTACCACAATCTCCCTTTGAAGATCACCACAATCTTCCTTCAACGGCACCTTGTGAAGATTACCACAATCTTCAACCTTGAAGAATACCAAATTCTTCAATACCTAAATAAGAAGATCACCACAATCTTCTTGCACCTATCACCTAGATCATCCAAGTGTGTTCTTACCAGAAGAACACTCACAAGGATATCTTGTGTTGAATGATAACCAAAAATCAAGATTACAACTCAATAATGAATATTACAATTTGAGTGCAAAGTGTAATCAAGAATAGCCTAGACCACAAGAATGTGAAAGTGATAAGCTAGGAAAAATTTACAACAAGAATAATAACAATGAAGAACAAATATTTGCTTGAAGTGTCTCTTGTTGTGTTGTATCTCAATGGTTGTGTTGGTTGCTCCAAAACTTCCTCTATTTATAGAAGATGATTGATCAAGCATAGGCTCCTCTTGGGGATTGAAAATCTACAAAAAATACAATTAAAATCAAGAATATAGCTGTTAGAAATCAATCCCACATTTTAAGGAAATATGTCTCACACAAACGGTCATATTTTTTTTGCCAAAACAGGGCGACCGTCGCGCACAAATAAGAGATTGAAGAACACATTGAAAATTACAACAGGGCGACCGGCGACATAGGCTTCGACCGGTCTACCCTTGTCTCAACCGTCCCCTTCAATCATTTTGGAAGGTTTGAAGTTTACTCGTTTCAAACAAAGTTGCGGCACCGGCCGCACGGGGCGACTTCGGCGACGACACCGGCCGACCCCCGGGCGGCCGACGACCTGCCCAATTTCACCTCAGGTTCATTTTCTGTTTCAAACGTACTCTTCAGGTACGGGTTGCCCTATAGGGCGATCGGTCGACCAAGAGACAGAAATGTTATCCAATTTTTGTCGAAAATAAAATCCAAGAAATATAGTAAAAACATTTTAAACCAGTCGGGAGTATTTAGACAACATTTAGGAACCTTGTTTTGAAGTAGAAACTTATAGACATAAAATCATTTGAAGTGTTGTCCAATTTTGTCAAAAACTAAACTTGAAGAAATACTCCGGAGAATATAAAAACCATTTTAAATCATATAGTAGTATTTGGACAACCTTTATAAATATTGTTTTGGTGTAAAAACAAAATCATCAAAATTAAGATAAAAACATGTATCAAACAATCTCCCCCTTTTTGATGATTACAAACCAAAACAATTTTTTGCACAAACTAGGAGAACAATTTTAGAAATGATTTCCCGGTAAAAACATTTAACCGTTTGGAAGCAACCACAATTTCCAAAATATAAAAGCAACCAAGTAGGGGAGTAAATATATTCAGTACACAAGCTCCCCCTATCAACAAGCACATCAATAATAATGTAAAAGCGATTATCCATAAGCTAAAAGCTATAGCTTTTACAATTTGTTCAAGAGCTTAAAAGCTCCCCCTGTCACAAAACATCATTTAAACAATTATATAAGTCCATCAAGCAACTATTGGACTAAAAATAAATCACAACTTATGGCTTTTATGAGCCATAGCTTATAGCTTTTATAACAAGCATTTATTAGCTTCTTTGAGCTAATGAGCCAATTTCCTGTTTCTCCCCCTTTAGAATCATCAAAAAGAATGTTAGGATGACAAAAACATCATACAATTATATCAAAGTGCGCAAAAGAGACGGTTTATCAACCATTGACCAATTTATGCTTAAAATCCAAGGAAAGTGGGAGAAATGTAATATGAGAAATCCAAAAGCTCATTAGTTAGCCAAAAACATGATCTCAAAAAGATTTTAAGACATTGAACATAAGAGATTCATGTATGTGATGAGATTTTCATAAAAGCATTATAACGAACACTTGGCGGGCGTCAAAAAATTGAAAAAGATATATGTAGCCCTTGTAAATGAAATCAAGCCAAGTTGTTCATACCATCACCAAAAGTAATTTTCAACATGTATCCAACAACTAATAGGCATAAACAAAGTAAATTCTCAAGGGTTCAACCCAATTGAGATAATTTAGCCAAAGAGAGATCAAGGCATTACCAATGCCATCAAGCAAAAATAAAGAGCCATTAAGAGATACATGTCAAGCATCAAACAATGCATATTAGACATTACAAATGTCCCAAAATATTCATCTAAGCAAAATAATTAAAGCATCTCAAATGCATTTAAGCAAAAATTAGAAAGAAGCACTTTTACCATCAAGTACTTCAACATTAAACAATGCTAAATTAGAGTATTTTTACCATCAAATACTCCATCAATACCATGATCACCCACAAGTCATTATCAACTTGTAATTTTAACCCTTTCAAGAAACAGGCAAATCTCATTAGTACGAAAGAGTTTTACAAAAGTTCATAAAAATACAAAGCAACATGAACGAAAATGCTAGAAAGTAAAGGGGTGGGGAAACATCATTCCTCATCCGAGGAGAACCAAGACCCGGGAATGAAGTCTTTGATGAATTTCTTCAATTTGCCGATAGACTTTTGCATTTTGGAGGTCTTTTGCTCCAAACCCTCATACCTCGCCTCATGAAAATCCCTTAGCTCATCAAATTCGGCTTGGGTATACCTCCTAGGCGGTTGAGCACCGGTATTACCCTCCGGATTGCTCGGTTCGCCTTCCTCCGCCAATCTTGCGGCCTCGGCGTCATCAAGGAAGTCGTTAGGATCGGGAGAATCTTGACCACTTCCTCTAGCCATTTTGGTTGGTCGAATGTCCATATTCTTGCGCATAGTGACCATTTGGGAGATGTTATCAATGTCAAAGTCATTTTGAAATACCTCCGAGTTACATTCCGACGAAGGTAGTCCCGATTGTATAAGAAGTTTACAAATCCAATTTCCCATAACCAACTTCTTATTACCTTGAGTGATGGACTCGATTAGACATTGAATAAGTATGGCGCCAAAGTTAAGCGGTTCCCTCCTAGCAATCTTATAAGTCAGAAAATAATCCATGTTGCTAGGCATCTTACCCGCCTTTCCACAAATACAGTAGGCGACAATAACAAATAAAATACGATGCTCAAGTGTCATCGCCAACAATGAATACTTTGGCCATACGCCCAAATATGTCTTAACTTCTTTCATGGACACCCCCAACATTTCATCATTCCAAGTACCACAAGAAAAATAGTCCCAACCACCTTCTCTAACATGTAAAAGCCGACAAATATCATTAGGAGTCCACCTAAAATGACGACCCCTTACAAACGAATTAACGGCAATCGGCTTCCTTTCAACATCATATTGCACCCACATATTAGCATAAAAGAGTTGGATAATATCATCATCATATAAAACATAAGCATGCTCCCATAAAAACACTCAACCTTGCTCCTCAAAGAATCCTCTAATAGTGGGATATTCATTTGTAAATGTATTAAAACGACACATTTTAGTCCGAGCACTCGATTTTCCTCCCATTCCTGAATCTTCATAGTACCATTCCGCATATTTATTGATGAAATTAAGAACATTATGGGAATGAGGAGCTTGAGTAATAAAAGATTTTTTACCTTTCGCCCAACGGCAATTTTGGAGCGAAATTGTTCCGCGGAGCTCGATAATTTGTGCCCGAGAGTACGGGATTTTGAACGTCATCACCTTCTTGAGCTACGTTTCTCTGGGCAGCTCGAATATCCCTTTGTTCGGCTTCTTCTTGCCGATTTCTCGAAGAACCCTCTCCGCCCCTTCTACGCTTGGAGATGGGATTTCGACCGGTGGAATTCTTTGGGGGAGCCATATATGTAAGATTCTTGTGAAAATAAGAAGATTAGCAACAAGAATCATGAAAAATGATGAAAAATTGAGGAATATAGGAGAAATGGGATGAATTTTTCGCAGCAAGGGTTTGGGGGGTTTTCTGCGTCTGTTTTGAACTGAAAGGCAGAACGAATTTAACTTGTAAAATTAGCCTGGGCGACTGGTCGACGTGCAGGGCGACCGGTCGCCCCTGCTTTGACCGTCCCAGTGCAATTTTTCATTTCCCAGGTTTTTCAAAAATTCGATTTTCACCCCAAAAGTTTTAAAACTTTGCAAAAAGATATATTTGGACCATATTCAACAAATATGGGTTACAGGAAAACATATATTCGAGAAAATCGAGACTTAATGAGTAGTGCCCTTTTAAGAGAAATTTGCAAAATCATTTAGGGGCACTTAAGGGGTTGAAATGAAATATCTTGAAAGATATGTGCATAAACATAATGTCGAGCTCTAAGAGCAATACGAGTGAACATACCTCGATATTTTAAAAAACTTGATGACGAAATAGCCAATGAATATGAGATATATATATCCTACACAATTCTTAAACAAAATTTGCACAAAAACACAAGTGTAGGCAAGTAATAGAAGATATCAAAAATGCTTATGCTATATAAAAGATCATAAGAGATAATAAACTACATAAGTCTAATTAAATGCACAAGAGTTTTAGAAATATCATGCAAGGTCTTCTTTTTTTTAAAAAAATTTGAAACTCACAAATATATTGAAGACTTAAATTAAAAATAAATACTTGAAAACTCATTTTGCATTTAAGACACAAATAAAAACATGCATAGAATTAAAATAAAATGCATATATAAATGGGGAGATACGGTTTACCAATTACGCCCTTTCCATGGGTTGTGTCATTCCCATTGTTGATGATATCTTCCCCTTGAGAGGTCACTTTGTTGATGGTGACTTCTTTGATTACTCCATTTCCAAGGTTTGTTGCCTTCCCATTGTTGAAAGTCTCTTCTTCTTTGAAAATCATCTTGTTGATGATGTCTTTGCCATTTCCAAGGATCGTGTTCTTCCCATTTTTGATTATATCCTCTTCTTGGAAATTGGCTTTGTCGAAAATAGTTTCTCCTTCTTTGATCAAATGAAACGGTCATTTGATGTCTTCTTGGCGATATAAATTTTCTTCGATCATTATTTTGCCGGGTACCTAATATGACATTGTTTTGTGGTACCCTCATGTGTTTGGGTCCTTTGGGATTAGTCTTGAGACTTTTAGGTCTCCAACAATAATTAGAGCTATTTCTAGCCCGACAAGTATTTACCGTATGACCCTTTTTACCGCAATAAAAGCATGTAATAATTCTAGGAGCATAATAACCAACGTGCTTAGAGACTTGATTCTTTTTCATGTGATTGACACCTTTAGGCTTATGATCAAGTTCTAGTTTCGAATTATCAAAACAATCAACAGTTCTATTGGTACTCAAGTTGGATTTTAATAAATCCTTTTTCATGCAATCAATATTCTCAATAAGAGTATTATTTTCTTTTTCAAGGTTTCTAACCTTGTCAAGTGTTGTGGTGTGAGCACATGATAGTGATTCATAGGAAGTAAATAAACTATCCTTATCATTTTTCAAAACATTGAATTCCTTTTTCAAATTTTTGTATTTAACAAGTAAGCTTTGGAATTCATTTTGAAGTTCATCATAATCATTTTGCAAATCACTATAACCATTTTGAATAACAATATCATAGGAAGTAGAGGGTTTAAGACATACTTCATTTTCTTCTTCGATGCCCATAAAACAATATTCAACTTCTTCATAGTTGGAAGTTGTAAGAGGCTTGTTCCTTAGATTTGAGCTTGTATCGCTTTGAGAAGTAGATGCTTTTGTTTGACTCCTTTCATTTGCAAATACTCCATAGATGGCTTCTAATTTTGCCATACTTTATGTGCCGATCGAATTCCTACAATATGTTCATATTCCAAATTAGTGAATGAACAATGCAAAATATTGAGAGTTTTACCGTTTAAGAAGATGATTTTCTTTTCTTCATCATTGAGCTCTTTGAAGCCTTTTGAGGTGTGTGGTGTATCTTTCATCGGAATGGATTCTCCATTTATGACGGTGTTCCAAATTTCGAACCCGCAACCTTGTAAGTAGCATTCCATTCTTACTTTTCAAAAATTAAAATTTTTGGAATCAAATAGTGGTGGCTTGGTTGTGAAAGTGCTGGTAAGATGAGCTTTGTTTGTAGCCGACGATCGTTCCTCTTTACTCGCAATGTGAAACGAGCTTGGCAAAGAGTTTGGCTCTGATACCACTTGTAAGTCCAAGCGGCTACGATAATCTAGAGGGGGGGTGAATAGATTATCTCCATCTTTTCGATTTCGCCCTCTTGTTCAAACCAAATGCTCAAACACAATAATAAAGGTGCGGAATGTAAACAACACGCGTCGATTTAAAGAGGTTCAACCCACCTAGGGCCTAATCCTCTACCACCCCAGTATATCCGGGATGGATTTCAAAAAGAAAAAGAATTTTATTAATTACCAAAATTAATACAAACTCAACTTACAACACCTTGAAGAGCACCACACTCTTCTTCAACAACACCTTTGGAGATTACCACAATCTCCCTTTGAAGATCACCACAATCTTCCTTCAACGGCACCTTGTGAAGATTACCACAATCTTCAACCTTGAAGAATACCAAATTCTTCAATACCTCAATAAGAAGATCACCACAATCTTCTTGCACCTATCACCTAGATCATCCAAGTGTGTTCTTACCACAAGAACACTCACAAGATATCTTGTGTTGAATGATAACCAAAATCAAGATTACAACTCAATAATGAATATTACAATTTGAGTGCAAAGTGTAATCAAGAATAGCCTAGACCATAAGAATGTGAAAGTGATAAGCTAGGCAAAATTTACAACAAGAATAATAACAATGAAGAACAAATATTTGCTTGAAGTGTCTCTTGTTGTGTTGTATCTCAATGGTTGTGTTGGTTGCTCCAAAACTTCCTCTATTTATAGGAGATGATTGATCAAGCATAGGCTCCTCTTGGGGATTGAAAATCTACAGAAAAATACAATTAAAATCAAGAATATAGCTGTTAGAAATCAATCCCACATTTTAAGGAAATATGTCTCATTCACAAAACGGTCATATTTTTTACTTTTCAAAGCACGAAGCGACGGGTCGCACACAAATAAGAGATTGAAGAACACATTGAAAATTACAACAGGGTGACCGGCCGACATAGGCTTCGACCGGTCTACCCTTGTCTCAACCGTCCCCCTCAATCATTTTGCAAGGTTTGAAGTTTCGTTTTCAAATAAGAAAGTTGCGTGCACCTAGCATGGGGCGACGGCCGACGGCACTTGGCCGACGGCGACACCGGTCGACCGATCGACCTGCCCCAATTTCACCTCAGGTTCATTTTCTGTTTCAAACGTACTCTTCAGGTACGGGTTGCCCTATAGGGCGATCGGTCGACCAAGAGACAGAAATGTTGTCCAATTTTTGTCGAAAATAAAATCCAAGAAATACTCCGAAAATATAGTAAAAACATTTTAAACCAGTCGGGAGTATTTAGACAACATTTAGGAACCTTGTTTTGAAGTAAAAACTTATAGACATAAAATCATTTGAAGTGTTGTCCAATTTTGTCAAAAACTAAACTTGAAGAAATACTCTAGAGAATATAAAAACCATTTTAAATCATATAGTAGTATTTGGACAACCTTTAAAAATATTGTTTTGGTGTAAAAACAAAATCATCAAAATTAAGATAAAAACATGTATCAAACACTTAGGGCGACCGTTCATAGCATATAGCGACTGATCGCTATGCGTAGCGACTGTTCGCCCTTCAAGCAAAGAAGCAAAACCAAGTTGTGCAATCCTTCAGGCACCGGTCGCTATATATAGCGACCAATTGCCCTTCTCTTTTAAAGTTCTCTATTTCTTTATGTTTTAGAAGGACTCTCAGGTGTCGGTTGCTCTCGATAGCGACCAGTCGCCCTTTTCATAGAGAAGTTGTATGAATTTTGACAAAACATAGTTCAAGAAATACTTGAAGCACTTAGTAAAAATAGAACATAGTAAATTGAAGTGTTTTGACAACTCTTAAAAACATTGTTTTGGTTTAAAACTCAACTATGTGAAATCATCAAAATAAAAAATAACTTAATTCTAACAAACTTCCCCTTTTTGATGATTTCAATCCAAAATAATTTTTGAGGGCAAGATTTTAAGAAGTTTTGCGGTCAATAATTGATCTATCCATTGTATGCAACACTACTCAAAGCAATAATCGTAAGATATTTAAAATAAGGCTATGGAGCAAAAGTTTTTAAGACGTCTTTTTAAAAGCTCCCCCTATCAACATGTTAATCAGTGAATATGCATATAAGCCAAAAAAGTTATAATCTAGAAGCTTAGCTTTTTCAAAAATAGCTCAAAAGCTAAAGAGCTTAAAAGCTCACCCTGTCAATATAAATCATTAGCCACGAAGGTCAACATATTCAAGAGTAATAAGGCAATACTCCACAACTTCAAAGCTATAGCTTATTCAAATAGGCTTTTTACCAATGTGAGCTTTTTCTATGAACTTTTTCTAGCTCTATTTGATCTTACCATTGAGCTTTTGAGCTAATTTTGTTTTTCTCCCCCTTTGGAAATGTCAAAAAGACCATTAGCATAGGAAAGCATCATATATATATATATATATATATATATATATATATTATAAAGTTGCGCATAAAAAAATGTGCAATATCCAAATAGAAGTGAAAACTACATGCTAAAGTAAATGAAAGTCTAAAGTCTTAAGAAATAAAGAGATAAAAGATTAGTCTTCATACGATGAAAAACAAGCAGAAGGGAGAAGTTCTTTGATGATTTTCTTAAGCTTCCCGACCGACTTCTTGAGCTTGCTATTTTCTTATTTAAGTGCTTCATGACTTAGCTTAAGGGCATCGAAGTCAGCTTGATGTCTATCAAAAAGCTCCTCAAACCATTCATAAATCTCGTGCGGACTACTATCTCCACTTTGATCATTGGCGCCGATATTACCCTCCGGAGCACCATGATCACCGCCCATTGCCAAATGTTTTGCCTCAATATCGATCATCAAACTCATCAACCGGAACTTGGGATGAAGAGGCTTGAGAACAAACCTTTGCCAACTTTGTAGGATGTCCAACCTTGTTCTTACGCATCCGAAGCATTTGTTGAACATTGTCCTTGTTAAAATCATTCTTAATAACTTCGGGATTGAGCTCCACCGGAGGAAATCCAGGTCAGAGGAGAAGCCTGCCAATCAAATTTCCCAAGGCAAATTGCTTAGATAGTTTAACACAAATCAACCATGTTCTTTCTTGCAAAACCAATATAACGTGATAATAAACTCAAACAAACCAATAAACTATGAACCATAAAAAAGAAACAACCAAAGAAAACCAAAAAGAGATAATTTAACACAAATTTGGAGAGTGACCAAAGATCATTTGTGGAACAACTAGGGACAGACCAAAAAATTATACTTGGGCAGCAAAATCAAATCTAATATAAATAAAAAAACATATAATTTTTTATAACTAAATCACATGGACTATATTAACCAATAGTGTCACAGGTTTCAAAACACATCATCATCATCATCATCATCATCATCATCATGAATAACTTCATGTTCCATATCATATACTTTGAAAAACAAAAAAACAAAAATGAATAGTTATGTAATTAAAATTGCATTTATATTGCGATGAAAGTACTTATTTAAAAGTAAATAAAAATAGTATTCACTAACCTATTTATTAAATTTAGACATATTAAGTTGTGGTCGACGATTCTTCATAACTTCAAAGTCATCAATGATTAAGTCGACATCAAAATTTTGGGCTATTTCTTTATCTATGATTCCCAGCTTCTAGGCTTTTCACCGGGTTGATGACCATTTATTAATGGAATTCTTGTCAGATCTCTGTGAATTTTCTCCATTTTCCTCACCGAATAATGGGAGTCCGTCGATGGATCTTAGTTCTAATCCAGAGATACCGAATCTGTGCTAGATAAACCTGGTGCGAAGTCGGTTTAGAAGATTGCTTTGAAGGTGATTAATTGGCTTATTTGAATGCTAAAAAACCGACTTTTTGATGCACATATTATGGTGAACTATCTACCGCTTTTAACCCTGTTTGCATAGGCTCGTGCAAAACTTAAAAAATCAAACAAAGCGAAAGTTAGTAATGAACTAGCCAAAAAGTCATCTTCCATCTTATTCCACAATCTTGTCTTGATAATCTTCATAGATGAAAATGCTTGTTCTGTTGTTGATGTGGAGACTGGAAGAGTCAAAATAAGTTTAACTAGTCTATCAAGAAGATGGTTGTTCTTTGCCTTTTCCGTCTTTGACAAAATTTGGCACAACTCTGAGAGACTTGATACATTTTGAAAATGTTGATTACCTTGAATATCAAGATGAAAAAGCTCAAATTGATACTTTATGTGTAACTTCTCGTGATCAGTAAAATCAACAGGATAAAATTTCTCAACAAGTTTAAAAATAACACCAATGTCAAACGATTTATATCCATGACTTGGATCTAATGTTGATCTAAGTCTGAGTGTTTTCACTGCATTTTCATTAAAACGATGATTCATTTCTTGTGGTATAACATCAACTGTACTAGTGAATACATCAATACAAAATGATGATCTAAAGTAAACGCATTTCTTTAACGTTTTCGGCCCCCACTTGATTGACGATGAAAATTCATGTCTAAAATATCTATCTTGTGTTCCTCGCAATGTCTCTTCACTTTATCTAATAACTGATCCCAACCATTCTCTCTAATTTTTTGAATAAATGTTTTTGTGTTAACAACAATATCCATTGCATTTAGAATTTCCTGTGACTTGGATTGTAAAATTCTACAAAGATCGTCTCTCATTCCAATAATTCGATCATAAAATGCAATATAAACACAAATTCAAATGATGTCATTATATCATAAGCTCCATCAATTGATGCTCTGGTAGATAAACTACTTTAGTCATTGACGATTTCACTTAACACACGAAAAACTTGATCATATAAATTTAATAAACTTCCGAGAGACTTTAAATGAGAACCTCGTCGTGTGTCCCCTATTTATTGTATAGTCGCAACTTGATTTTTACCCTTTTCTATTTCTAGCTCATCATTATAATTCTTCTTCAGTTCAAATAACAGAAGAATATGCAGCTAATCATGACGCATGGATGAAGAATCCACCAAATTCATAATTAGATTGATATATGAAAATAAATGCTCCATGGGAATGACACTTTGAGTTGTTGCTATTAATACTAATTGCAATCGATGAGCAAAACAATGGACGTAATATGCCTATTGGCACTCACTCATAAAAAGAGCTTGTAAACCATTCCACTTAGAGCAGGCAAAATCAAGCCTGGCCCGCAGGCTGCCCCAGTCAGCCCGAGGTTTGGATTGGGCTTGGGTTGTATTTTTTTAGGCCCGAAAAAAGTCGGGCCTATTTGACCCGACCCGAATGGCCCGACGGGCTGGGCTAGCCTAAATGTTTTGGGCAAGCCCAAATTTTTCTACATAATGTATATGTATGGGTTAGACTGGGCCAGACAATTTTATGGCCCGACCAAAATTGGGCTCGGGCCAGGCCGAAGTGGCCCAGCCCAGCCCATTGACAGCTCTAATTCCACTCTCCTCGCATAATACTAGCACTATCATATCCTTGTCCTCGAATATTTTGTATAGTGAAATCATTGCGAGAAAGAACACCTGAAATTTCTTTTTCTGAGTAAATGCTTTGATATCTACCACATGAACTATATCAAAGAATCTTTCTCGAATAAAGCCTACTTTATCAATAAATCTCAAAACAATGGTCATTTGCTCCCTGTTAGATTCATCTCGAGATTCACAAACAATAATACAATATTTCGCATCCCCAATTTCTTCCCTAATGGATTCCTGAATTCTATTTGTATAAATTTATAAAATCTCCTTTTGAATTCTATGAGAAGTATCAGTAGCATTTTGAGGAGCATTTCCCAGAACAATGGAGTTCACCTCGCTGTTATATGAAGATATATGCTTTATAATTTTTATAAAATTACCACGATTAAGTGACTCTAGGCATTCATCACGAGCTTTAAAGGCTATACCTTAGAGTACACATAATTTTTTAATATCAAATGAAACTTTGAGTCGTAGATGATTCTATACAATTAACTCTAAAGATTATTTGTCAACAATATTCTCAACGTGCTGCAAAGAGTTCATCAAATCCTTAGATTATTTTACAGCCATTTTATGAGAAGAGTTTGGACTATTTCCTTCATGGATCATATAAGCACAATTTCGACCAATTTTAACTTTTTCTGTAGCGCCCTTTTCAGCTTACTTGAGTTTTAATGCGAAAATAAGTAATTAAAATAGAAATACTTTAATAGACTGCTTAAACATACAGAATAATAAAAATCTTACTTCTTTTGAAAACTTTGCAGCGGAATAAATACTAATAATTACTAGTCCAAAACATTCGTACTGAAAACACATTGACATTCAACGTTTAATAAACTAAAAAGTCAAAACTTTGAACATAATAAAAATTCTATTGACATGGGTTCCCCGAGTCACTACGCCCAGCCATCTCCTTCCTCTTCTACATTCTCATCTGAAAAATATTCAATATACGTGGAATGAGCTAAAGGAGCTCAACAAGTAACCTCATGCATGAATGCATGCCTAATGCAATATATCTTACATTTAACTTGAAAAGACTTTACATTTTCTTTACTTAAAAACCTTTCTTTCATTGCTTAAAACTTTCATTCGCATAAAACTTTGTCTTTCGTTACCTTAAAACATTCTTAGGACGCGAGCTCACTTGGTAACACATTGTTCTAATCAAGGTTGCAGTGGGCCTTGTTATTTGGAACCCGTGATTTTGCCCGAAGGCCCATTTCCATACGTTTTGCCCGAAGGCCCATTTCCATTCGTTTGCCCGAAGGCCCATTTCCATTCTTTTGCCCGAAGGCCTTTTTCCTTGAATATTAACATTACATGGTCGGAACGCCGGCCCCCGCGCCCATTTCCCACGCACTCCAGCATCATAGAACAATGTGCACCCATTTTCTTTTGAAAAATATTATACTTGACTTTACTTAATGTTGAGATGCTCGTGAAATGATATGAACATATATTAACATGAATACATGATGCATGAACCTAAGTGATGCAACATTTCATTAAATACGAGAATAAACATAAAAGCATAGCATAAAAATTAAATCACATTGATTAGCAAACATATTAAAAGTAAATATGACATCAAATAGGTAAATGAGGATAAACATACATTCACATACTCAACATTAATTAGGAAAACCTTACATTCAGCTAGTTAGGGAAAAACCCTACTTTCATTTACTTAAGGAAAAATCCTACATTCAATTAGTCAATGGAAAACCCTACATTCAGTTAGTTAAGGGAAAACCTTGCATGGATAAACCATATGTTCAACTAATTTAGGAAAATCAAACATTCAATTAATTCAACTAATTAGGAAAATACCCTATATTCAATGATTCAAAACTATTTAGGGAAAACCTTACATTCAGTTCGTTAGGGAAAAATCTTGCGTTCAATTAATTAGGGACAATCCCTCAACCAATATAATAAACAACTAAATATATATCTACCCTTATTATTAATTTGCGGACGAATTCTTTGCAACCCGAATGAACAGTTTCATCATTGAATAGAGAACAATGATTCATTGGACACATCTATTAAAAGTTTAACTAGCCAATTACATTAAACTAACGAATTACATTAAACACGAATTGCACCATAGAAATCAAACTAAAAGTTCATGCCAGCAAACTTTTCAAAGCATTAGTATAGGAAACTAACCAATTACATTAAATTATAAAAATGAGTTTGACCACATATTTGCACAGAACAGTTGAATCGTAAACATTTGCTATTAAATTGAACTATAGTAATAGATTGTCAAATTTCAGTATGCAATCAACGGGATTTCCATTACATGTAAATTAATTGAGATCAGATAGTCAAATTCTTCAATTAAACCGTGTTGCGTACATTCGACAACAAAGGCAACGAATTGAAACGCACCCTTTGACATAACCACGTATAAAATCATTAATATTGCATACAGAATTCAAAATCTATATGAACTAACGAGATTACTTGCCTGTTCAATTTAGGGGTAGTAAAATCAATCGCATCAGGAAAGTCACTTTTCTTTCTTCTCTTTCTTTTTTCTCTCTTCTCTCTTGGCCGACTCTCTCTCTGCGTCTTTCTACCATCAACTGTGCGTTCTCTATGTGTGTGGGTGTGTTTTATGTGTCTTATATCTGTATTTTAACCTACTCTCAATTGGACTAGGTTTAGGGTACATGGGCCTATAATCAATTTACTAATTATGTGTGCCTGATTTAATACTCTAAACTAATTTAAAAGTCCAATTATTCGTATAAGGCCCAAATAAGTAAATCATCAGTCCATTTAAAAGACTCTTTTATTATCCGTAATTTTACAAATTAACCATTTAGTAAAATTATTAATAAATTTCTAATTAACTATTTTATTCTATAAAATAAACAAATAAGATGATTAATAAAATTCTTATTAAGGCATAAAAATTCGGGTCGTTACATTCTCCCCACCTTTAAAAAAGTTTCGTCCTCGAAACTTGTCTAATGTAAGAAACATAATATGTTAAAGCGTGCAAACAACTCATATATTCAATGGAGCATCAGCATTAAAGACACAATTAAATACACAAAATCAGTAACAAGGCACGAAACGTATTATGAGTGTATCAAATAGTCAATACCATCTCAAGCTCATTCACATTTGCAGTATAAAACTGTATCATAAACACAAAATTATACGGGCATAATCATATAAATGTAAAGCTTACCATATTGCGGAGGGAGATGTTCGAAGCGCGACTCAGAACCCATGACTAGTTGGCTTTAAACATGTCATGATTTAAATCGTTTCAAAGTCTACAGAATCGATTTTAAAAATCCTGGGCTCTGATACCACTAAATGTAGCGCCCTTTTCTGCTTACTTGAGTTTTAATGCGAAAATAAGTAATTAAAATAGAAATACTTTAATAGACTGCTTAAACATACAGAATAATAAAAATCTTACTTCTTTTGAAAACTTTGCAGCGGAATAAATACTAATAATTACTAGTCCAAAACATTCGTACTGAAAACACATTGACATTCAACGTTTAATAAACTAAAAAGTCAAAACTTTGAACATAATAAAAATTCTATTGACATGGGTTCCCCGAGTCACTACGCCCGGCCATCTCCTTCCTCTTCTACATTCTCATCTGAAAAATATTCAACATACGTGGAATGAGCTAAAGGAGCTCAACAAGTAACCTCATGCATGAATGCATGTCTAATGCAATATATCTTACATTTAACTTGAAAAGACTTTACATTTTCTTTACTTAAAAACCTTTCTTTCATTGCTTAAAACTTTCATTCGCATAAGACTTTGTCTTTCGTTACCTTAAAACATTCTTAGGACGCGAGCTCACTTGGTAACACATTGTTCTAATCAGGGTCGCAGTGGGCCTTGTTATTTGGAACCCGTGATTTTGCCCGAAGGCCCATTTCCATACGTTTTGCCCGAAGGCCCATTTCCATTCGTTTGCCCGAAGGCCCATTTCCATTCTTTTGCCCGAAGGCCCTTTTCCTTGAATATTAACATTACATGGTCGGAACGCCGGTCCCCCGCGCCCATTTCCCACTCACTCCAGCATCATAGAACAATGTGCACCCATTTTCTTTTGAAAAATATTATACTTGACTTTACTTAATGTTGAGATGCTCGTGAAATGATATGAACATATATTAACATGAATACATGATGCATGAACCTAAGTGATGCAACATTTCATTAAATACGAGAATAAACATAAAAGCATAGCATAAAAATTAAATCACATTGATTAGCAAACATATTAAAAGTAAATATGACATCAAATAGGTAAATGAGGATAAACATACATTCACATACTCAACATTAATTAGGAAAACCTTACATTCAGCTAGTTAGGGAAAAACCCTACTTTCATTTACTTAAGGAAAAATCCTACATTCAATTAGTCAATGGAAAACCCTACATTCAGTTAGTTAAGGGAAAACCTTGCATGGATAAACCATATGTTCAACTAATTTAGGAAAATCAAACATTCAATTAATTCAACTAATTAGGAAAATACCCTATATTCAATGATTCAAAACTATTTAGGGAAAACCTTACATTCAGTTCGTTAGGGAAAAATCTTGCGTTCAATTAATTAGGGACAATCCCTCAACCAATATAATAAACAACTAAATATATATCTACCCTTATTATTAATTTGCGGACGAATTCTTTGCAACCCGAATGAACAGTTTCATCATTGAATAGAGAACAATGATTCATTGGACACATCTATTAAAAGTTTAACTAGCCAATTACATTAAACTAACGAATTACATTAAACACGAATTGCACCATAGAAATCAAACTAAAAGTTCATGCCAGCAAACTTTTCAAAGCATTAGTATAGGAAACTAACCAATTACATTAAATTATAAAAATGAGTTTGACCACATATTTGCACAGAACAGTTGAATCGTAAACATTTGCTATTACATTGAACTATAGTAATAGATTGTCAAATTTCAGTATGCAATCAACGGGATTTCCATTACATGTAAATTAATTGAGATCAGATAGTCAAATTCCTCAATTGAACCGTGTTGCGTACATTCGACAACAAAGGCAACGAATTGAAACGCACCCTTTGACGTAACCACGTATAAAATCATTAATATTGCATACAGAATTCAAAATCTACATGAACTAACGAGATTACTTGTCTGTTCAATTTAGGGATAGTAAAATCAATCGCATCAGGGAAGTCACTTTTCTTTCTTCTCTTTTTTTTTCTCTCTTCTCTCTTGGCCGACTCTCTCTCTGCGTCTTTCTACCATCAACTGTGCGTTCTCTATGTGTGTGGGTGTGTTTTATGTGTCTTATATCTGTATTTTAACCTACTCTCAATTGGACTAGGTTTAGGGTACATGGGCATATAATCAATTTACTAATAATGTGGGCCTGATTTAATACTATAAACTAATTTAAAAGTCCAATTATTCGTATAAGGCCCAAATAAGTAAATCATCAGTCCATTTAAAAGACTATTTTATTATCCGTAATTTTACAAATTAACCATTTAGTAAAATTATTAATAAATTTCTAATTAACTATTTTATTCTATAAAATAAACAAATAAGATGATTAATAAAATTCTTATTAAGGCATAAAAATTCGGGTCGTTACATTTTCAAGGAATGAAATCAATCAATAGTAAAAGCATTTGCCCCAAAATGTGCAGTCGGCTTAACAAAAAGAAAAAAGCATGGAAGGCAATAAGTGGCATTCTTTGAAGGGTGGAAATTCTAACCAGTTAGAAAACAATTTACCATGTAGCCAAAAATCTTCTGCCTTTCTTATCTACATACTTAGGGGATTTTGTGGGATACATTGATAAGGACCAACCATGAGATAAGCACGTCTGACATCGTCACATTTTTCTATTGGTTAATTCCATATCAACTTGCGTAATCCAGGATCACGTTCAATATGTGAACCATTAGAATTTTCGTCAATTTTTTGATCGATTAGAGCTTCGATCTTCTAAATTATTTAGAACACCAAAAACAATATTATTTGCATTGATTTCTGAAGGCTCGTGAATAGAACTAACATTCTCTTTAGAACGCCGCTTCCCAAAATAAGAATCAATTTTTCGTTTTTCATGTTGAAGTTTGAACCAATATGAAAAAACACATGCTTTTCAATCAAATATCTAAACTTCTTACAATGAAAATATCAAATGACATAGAAATATAACCCACAATGAAAAATAGATTAATAAAATATGTAGGTTCCAAGGGGTGATAAGTAAAGTTTAGAGGGGGACGGTTGAATAAACTTTTCCAACTTTTTGATTTTAGTCTTTTTAAGAAATTCAAAGTTGACTCAAGACAACTAATTCCTTGGTGGACAGCTAGGTTTGCTTACACAGTAAAGTTACCACTCAACAGATTCGACTGAGCTATTGATAGTATAACTTACCTGTTTCAGCTAACACTTTGAAATAACAGTTGTCTTGGTTTTTAACAGCGGAAGACTTTCACCCTTAGTTTTTTGAGTACGTTTATCAACACTTGTTTATCAGTAGACTTAAGCAATTCAACTGATATAAAGATAATGCAAGAAAGTAAGTATGCTGAAAGTAAATAGAAACAAGCAATTATAGTAGTTCGAGGATGGAGTAATTCCTCTAATCCACTCTTCTCCAACCCTTGTTGGTATCTACTAATGTAACTTGACTTGGTTAGAAAAAGGTTAATAGTCCGAGTTAGCTTTGATCACACAGCTAGCTGCTACTGGGACTCAGCTTCTTCACAAGACGGCTGCCCTACTACTTCAACTTCCTTCAAACCTTTGGACTTGATCACTTAGCCCTCCAATAGGTTCAAAGCTCTGGTTCAATATGGAACCTTACTACATCTCCTTCAACCTTTGAGAGTAGACCTCTTGTTCTTGATAACAAGTTTTCGTCTTCAATTGATGAAGTTGTCTTTCCTTCACTGAGTGTGTTGGACCGATTTTCTTCGAGTTTGGGATTGAGGATATTCTTTGAATACTTGAGAGATATTTCTTTGCAGGTTATTTTCTTGAATGCTTGTTTTCTTCGTATGTGTCTCGTAACCTTCTCTCAAATGAATCCTCAGCCTTTTATAGTGTACGTTTGAAAATATATCAGTTGAAGAGATATACATATTATTCAAACTACACTTTGTAGGTTGTTGGCTTGTCTTATCTTGCAGCATTGATGGAGACCGTACCTTGAATTTAATGCACTGCAACCTTTCCTTAATCTCGGCAGAATATTAGGTACATCCGATTGGCTCCTTGCTTTTTGCACTCTTTTCAAAAAAACAACTTTATTCTTTGTGATCGACACATGTCTATTTCCGCAAAACCTTGACTTTGCTTGACAATTGATCTCTTTCAGCTTTCTTTGATCTTGTCTGCTGCAATACCCCTTAGACAGTCAGTTCCCATGATTTTGGAATGACTTCATGTCGACCGACTAAGACAACTTTTCACACTGACCGATTCTTCACTTCACTTTACTCACCGCCACACGGCTAGTCTTCTTTTAATCTCCAAATCGAGTCTTGTAATCTTCAACTTGGATGTCTTCGACTCAGCTAATAGAACCGTATCTATTACAAGTTTAATTACATTGAATTGGGGTGCCAACTTCCTACTCTAAGTTTTACATGGTATCATCAAAATCTATACATAAATTTCTCAACAAAGTTATATGTATAAGAGTTGTATACAATCATATTGGGGGAAATAAAAGACTTGTAAAACCCTAACACTTTTTGATTGCAAAGATTCAATTAAAAAATAAAAAAATCAAATTACATGTTGCTGACAAATTATTACCTGAAGGCCATCAATTGTATAGATGTTAAAGTATTATATGTCAAATCCAATAATCTATAAAAAATAAAATCAGAATATTAAATGGAAAAAAGAAAAATTGGGGAAGAAGAAGAGAGAAGTACAAAGGATATAAATAGAGAGGAGAACTGCTTTGAGTAATTGTAATAGTAGTGAAGTAAAGAGGAACTATTATATATATATATATATATATATAGGTTTAGGATCAAATGTGGAAGGGGGCTTATCGTTTGGCATTGTGGATTAATCCAATCCATTAATTCAACAAATCCATAGGTTCATTTTTTTTTTCAAATTATTTATTTATTTATTTAGTTTTTGCCCAATTAAGGGCATAACAATCATTTTATTTGTAAAATAAAGCAGATACTTTTAGTAATTGTTCATCCCAACGATTTTTTATGTGATTTGATATTATGATTGTTCCCATTTTTCATTTAATTGCGGTTTACTTACAATAATGTACAATTGGTTATACAATGATGCACTGTTACATATAAAATGGTGCACAGTCAGTTATTAATTAGTGGACAGTTCATCAATTAAAATGGTGCATAATTCAGTTATGGAAACGCGATCTTTATCACATCCATGATTATAGGGCGTCATTATGGGAAGGTGGTTACATCATTTTGTCTTTATAGTTCTTTTAGATGATGTACAATTAGTTAGACAATGATGCACTGTTAAATATAAAATGGTGCACAATCAGTTATTGAATGGTGCATAGTTCAACTATTAAAAATGGTGCATAATCCAGTTATGGAAACGTGATCTTTATCACATCCATGATTGTGGGGCGTCATTATGGGAAGATGACTACACCATTTTGTTTTTCATAGTTCTTTTAGATGATGTACAATTAGTTATACAATGATGCACTGTTAGATATAAAATTGTGTATAGTTCAGTTATTAAATGGGAAGATGTTTACACCATTTTGTCTTTATAGTTCTTTTTAGATGATATACAATTAGTTATACAATGATGCACTGTTAGGTATAAAATGGTGCACAATTCAGTTATTAAACGGGAAGATGGTTACACAATTTTGTCTTTATAGTTCCTTTAGATGATGTGCAATTAGTTATACAATGATGCACTATTAGATATAAAATGGTGTACAATCAGTTATTAAATGGTGTACAGTTCAACTATTAAAATGGTGCACAATTCAGTTATGGAAACGTGATATTAATCAGTCCTTGATTGTAGGGGCGTGATTTATGGCATTTTGCTAGTTACTATTTATGTAATTTCTACCTATTAATTAATTGATATATCAGTTATTATTAATAACAAACTGAACCACTGAATAAAATGTATTTATAGATGAGACAATCCACACTGCCACACGGTAAGAGGCTGCCACGCGAGATCTCATCTCTATATATAAATATTTAAGATTGACCCAATCTACAGAAGTCAACACCTTTACAATTAGATAAGATTATGTTACATATATATTTTAGAGTGTGGGGGGCGTTAATGGAAATTGGGGGGAAAGATATTTTGGTTTATATTTATATAATATATTAATTTCTTGTGGGGAGGGTGAGAGGTTGCCACCTCCAGCCCCCCTCTATGTCCGTCCCTGAGAACAACTCAAATATTCCAAAATATCAACCTTCTTCAACTAGAATCTCTTATTTTTATGGAGTCTCATCTGATATTTTTAATACAGTTATGAATCCCATTTTTATAATATTATACACGTAACATTCACCTCATAAAGTAAAACACCAAATAATTAATGGAAAATAAGAAATCCAGTATGCCCCTTATTACATGGTTTTAAGCCACCAAAATAATCATACATTAAGAAGATTAATAGATCAAATACAACACTTTCAGGTTGAATGTTATCTTCATGATCAAACTCACTATTCCTCAAAAGATGGCACTTCCTTCCTAACAACTGGCCAGAAAGTCCATCATCACACATTCTTTGACTTATCTAGGGCACACACAAGTAATCGGAAAACCAGGGTATTTTTTAGCTAGAATACTTGTGTAGGCGGCCATGGATGCTTTAGAGACTGTAGGTCCCAAGGGGTGTGAGTAAGGTTTAGAAGGGGGGGTTGAATAAACCTTACCAACTTTTCGATTTTAGTCCTTTTAAAGTATTACAGAGTTAAATACACAGCTAAGTCCGTGGGGGACATCTAAGTTAGTTAACCAAAGAGTTAGCCACTCAACGACTTTCGATTGAGCCGTTGATAGAATAACTCACTGTTTAGTCTAAACCTTAACTCGGGCCGTGATGAGATTTTCAGCGGAAGACTTAACACCCTTGAATTTGGTTTAACTTGATTTTGGCACTTTGTTAATAATCAGTTGGATAGCAAATTATCAGCAGATATAAAGTGATATGCAGAAATAAAATGCTGAAATGTAAATGACACAATAATTTTATAGAGGTTCGAAGATGGGGTAATTCTTCTACTTCTCTCTTCTCCAACTCCTAGAGGAATCCACTGAGTATGGATCAGAGTAAAAAGTGGTTATCAGTCCAGATACAAATCTTGATCACACAAATGACTTGCTCCTTTGGGACTCGGTCCGAGATGCGCTTGGTCACACAATCGGCTTCTCGTCCAACTCGAGCTTCTTCTTCATCAAGGCGGCTGCTTTGTTACTTCAGCTTACTTGCTCAAGCTTCTTGGATTTGATCACGAAGCCCTCCAATAACTTGAGACTGGTTCGACCTTGAACATTTCCACAATCCTCCTTGGAATGTGACCCCTTTTGATTCTTCAAAAGTTTCCTCTTCAACAGTTTGAAGTTGTCTTTCCTTCACAGCTTAATGTTGGATCGATTTCCTTCGAGATTTAGGCTTGAGGATTTGCTTGAATAACTTGAGAATATATTGCAGGTTATAGTTTGAATAATTGCTTGATTGTTCGTGGTTCAGGTAACCTTCTCTAAATGAGATTTGTCAGCCTTTTATAGTGAATTTTTAAAAATCTGCCCATTGAAGAGATAAGCTGATTTTTTAACAATCACTTGTGTTCGTTGGCTTGTCTTGTTGCAGTCCTTGATGTTGACATTTCCTCGTATTAAATGAACGTTGACTTTTGAATCGACGAGGTGCGGTGCTTCCCATTGGTTTATTCCTTTTGCACGCTTAAGGGTCGAGCACTTTAAGACATGGCAACATGGAAGTATTACTTATTTAAGTAAACTTCTTGACTTCTGTGCAACAGGATTCTTTTCAGTTGTCTTGACTTGACTGCAGTCCTTTATTCCCCAGATGACTTTGAGTTAGCTTCCAATCAATGGATGACTCATCTGTCACTTCAACTTGAGACTTGGCTTCTTTAGTTGACTTGATTGACTCTTCATACAGCTGAATCTCAACTGATACTCCTTCAGTCGAGTCCTTGACATCTCTTCCTTGCCATACTTAGCTGCTTCACATCGGAGTCTTCATCCTAGTCTTTAGTTGACTTCTTGTATATCCAAGCATAGCTGACTTGACTCAGCTCATACAGCCGTAACTATTACAATACAAATTACAAGGAAAATGGGGTGTGAACTTCCTAGTCTAAGATTTACATGGCATTCATCAAAATCTAAACAATAAATTTCCCAACAATTTCCCCCTTTTTGATGATGCCAAAACTTAAAACATACAAACAAAAATGTAAGCATCAAAGATACATACAGACAACGCAGTAACAGAGAATGTATGCGTTGAATCAATCTTTTCATTGATCATAACATTCTTGTCCTTTACTCAATCAAGCACAATGTGTACGAGCAAACATAGTATTCTATATCTACGCAAAAATATAGAAATTACAAATTTCTTATTCAACAACGTCTGTAAGACTTACATACATATGCATTTACAATAGTAAAATACATGAAGGGTGGACAACAACACTTCATCGCCTTTTGCTTCTTCTTTCTTCTTGACTCTGTCCTCCTCTTCTCTCTTTCTCTTTTTTTCATCTTCAGTTGCTTTCTTCTTCTCATAAGCTCTCTTCGCAGCTTCATCTCTTCTTTTTCTTTCCTGTCTTTCTTGCCACAGTTGATTTTGTCTTTTATTTTCTTCTTCAATTCTTTTCGCATATTCTGCATTCTTCCTAGCCACTTCCCGATTGGCTACTTCATCATACCCAGCCCAGTAGATCCTTCCCTTCTTGCCTGGATCTACGTATTCAATATTTTTGGATAGAGGTCTAGGTTAAAAGCCTCTACCTCCACCACTTCTTCCTCCTCCTCTGGGCGTGTATTGTACTGGAGTCTTCTTCTTTCTAGCAGAGTGACCAACAGAGTGATTGCTAGTAGTCTGCTTCTTGTCAGCTTCTTCGCACAGCTTTAGACCTTTTTCCCAGTACAAGTCCCAGGCTTGGGCTATGGACATATCCTTGAAGTATCCCTCAAACTCGAGCGTTTTAAACTCTTCAACGGATCCTGGCTCGCTTCCATCATCTGGAATGACATCGGTGTCTTTTCCTGCCGGAATGCCTCCGAATTGTTTCAACACTTCTAGAACACGGGCATCCGTCTTCCTTTCAACCTTCTTCATCCCTGCTTCTACGATTTTTCTCTTCTCAGACATAGGCACAATAGAGTGTTGGAGCGGCAGAGTCACCGAAAGTTTGCTCATTATGTTAGCTGTGACATGGCCTTGTTGAGGGGTTTCAGCAAATATTAGGGTCACATCCTTTGACCCTTCCCCCTCAATAGCTTTTCCCTTCTCCTTCTTCTGTTTTTCAGCTGTTTCCTTCTTCTTCTCATCCGGTGACCCTTTTAACATCTTCAGGTATTCCTCTTCCCCCTTTTTGGCATCATCAAAGGAGAGAGGAACCCCTGGAAACATCCCTACGAGCATGAAATCTAAGCGGCTGATAGTTGAATTCTGTTTGGAGTCTGTTGCGGAGTATGCTATTCTAAATTCTGAGCGGGTGGCTTTGGATTCGGCTGCCACCAGTTTCATTTCAGCCATAAGGCTGAACTTGGCATTCATACTTTCCTCTACATGCAGAAGTTCTTTCTTGTGAAATTCTCGCAGCAGTTCCATTTCAGTGGTATGGGAGGCATGCATTCTGTCAATATTTTCTTGCATCCTCTTCTTCATGTCAGCATTATCAGCGCTCTAGATCAGCATTTTGTTGTATAATGCTTTGAAGTATCTGACTTGTTCAAATCGCATTGTACTTTGTTGTTGACACCATTCTCTGATCCTCATCACAATCCCTCTCAAGTCGGCTGTGAGATTGGCATCCATGTTGTCCAGCCGCATATCCAGCGAGGCCTGGTGCCTTTCAATTTTCTCAATCTCTCCAAGGATAGTCTTGAAGACTTCACGCACCTCAACTGTTACCTCAGTCTCAGCTGGCGGCCAAGTAGCATCAAAATCAAACTCTGCTGGGACAATGGAGTCAGCGGGAATCACTGGATCAGGTTTGTGGTACTGTTTCCGCTCACGAGCTGTTTCTTCTACAAGGTCAGGCACCTCAATTGAAAAAGGAAAAGTCTCTTCGAAAGAATCATCACGGATGTAAGGTATGGAATGTACAGTCGTTCGAGCCTGTGATGTGCCTGGTTGAGTCGACTCTGTTGCAGCTTTGGGAGCCTGCGCAGATGACTCGGTTTTAGCTGGGCATTGGTGTGAGGGTTGGCCAGCTAATTGAGCCTCAGCTGTCTAAACAGCTTCTTTGGCCTCAGTGGTTTCTGCTAAATGAATTTGCGTGTCCTCAGCTGCACCATCAGCGTCATCGGAAGATGATGAAGCTTGAGGATTTGGTTCATCAACAAAATTTAAAGTTTGTCTAGCAGCCTTGAATTCTGGCTTGCTCGTACTTGGTAGAACATCCTCAGCCGAGTCCTTTGCAGCAGGAGTGGACTCAGCCTCGTCTTCAGATCCCAATAATGTTGTATCAAGGTTATCTTGGGAATCATGAAGAGCACTAATTTCTTCTCCTGAGTCAGCAATGATGACTTGAGGAATGCTCTTTTCTTCTTGATTCTTACCCAGGGAAGTTTCAACCTCCCTTGGGCCTTCCTTACCTCCTGCAGTCTCAACTGCAGCAAGGCCTTGTACATTCCCTTCGACAGACGCATCTGTCTTAGGGTCTTCTGCAGTGGCATCCACAGGAGTCTCAACTTGATTTCCCAAAGTGTTAACTCCCGGGACAGATCCATCATGTGCCTCGACTGCATCAGCATCGTCCTCAGCCTGCAAAGCTGTTGGCACTTCAACTGAGACAGACTCAACTGTTCGAGCTTCGTCAATGACAACTTGCTGTTGTTCTTTTTCTTTATCATTCTCCACTTCACCTCCTTTCTGCATTGTGGAGTCATCTGCAGCATCCTCCGGCCTAGCCGGCAGCTGGAGTGAGTGAGTTCCCTTCACCAAGTGGGCGCACCAGTGAGTGACTTGTGTTGGGGTCACTATGCTCCAGGACTCTCGGCCGCTTCCTTTGAGTGCTCAGTCGTGGGGACAGGTGGTAAGATACCTTCAATAGGGGTTGGCTCAACTTGGGTGCCCAAATTCCCAGTGTCATCGCCAATTCCCTTAGATCCGTCCTCTAAGTGAACTGGGGAAGGTGCATCTTTTGTCTTTGCTGCAGGGGCAACAATCTTCTTTGCAGCTACATGGGCAGCTTTCTTCTTCGGAGGGGAGGCAACAATTTGTGTCGCTCGGGGTCACCGATTCTCCTCGCTTGTGTCCGCCCTCTTCGCATGGGCTCTCTTCTGGTGTCCTGAAAGGTTAGCCCTAAACATCTTCTTGTTTACATGGAAAGTTTTTCCATGCTGAAGGGGAATGCCCTTCACTCCCATCAAGTGGCCAATAACTAGGCCATAGCCAAGTGATCCTCCAAAGGATCCATCCTCCTTGAACGATTTATTCGCAACGCTCGCGAGTCCGTATACGAACTCACCCCGCTTAACTTTTTCCTTGCATGATCGCAACCATGACGATCGCTTAGTCTTGACAAATGATTGAAGCTTCCAAACTTCATGTCCACGCATTTTGAGACGACATACATCAGCCTGTGATAGTCCTCCTTCAGTAATTTCTTTTCAGCTGTGTAGACTACTTTCGCAGCACACTCGGGTTTGGCTACTTCATTCCAAGCATTAGCCAAGTCCACATCAGCTTCATATATCTCCGGCATCCCTTACGACGGCAGTAAACAGTGCTCCGCAAGGTCCTTTGCAGTGATTAATATGTCCTTTCGGTGGACAGAGGACTTAATCCCTTTGTCCTGCACCTCAACGTTGACGTAAAACTGTGCGACCTCCTCAATGTATGTCATCGGAAATTCCATCATGAAGAATGGCTTCAGTCCGGATTTCTCGATTTTATCTGCTATCTTCTTCACAAGGGTTTCATCGGAACCCTGCTTAATCATGCCTTCAAAATCCACAGTTGATCCTGTGTGGATTTGTTTTGATAACTTGACGAAATCTGTCTCTGGTGCCATTTCAAGAGAATTTTACCGATTAAATCTCGACGAACTTGCTTTGAGAACAGGTAGGGTTTCGAGAGAGAAAAGAGACTTGCTTTCTTATTTTTGAAGATGAACAGTTTCCAGTGTGAGAGATAAAACTGAAAGAATGAGTATATATGGGTTATGAAAGGACGTGTTTTTGGTTTTTGAATTTTGATCGAGATCAACGACTCAGGTTTAGCACGTCACATTGCATTTAATTTCTCGCATTTAATGCTGCAACATTTATATCCAATCATATGCTTACTGTGTAGCTTTTGACTGTACCCATCATTGTTACGCTGACGTCATCCTTAAAAACATTCCCGCTCATTAAAAACGACTGCGTTTTTGTCACTTAGCTCATAAATGACTCAACTTACTCCTTAAATGACTCAACTCTTCTTTTCTCCTTTCGTATAGTGACTCACCAACCGACTCGTCTGATGGACTTTCCGATCATCGGTGATTCACTTAGCTGATTCATGAGATTTGCTCGATTTTCATCTTTTCATGTTTCCTCTCTTCTCATTGAGTCTTCCGAGTATCAACTCACCAATTAACCCTAGCTCATGCTTAAGCTCTTCAAATTTTGATTCACATAGGGGTTTGGTGAATATGTCATTCTTCATTTATCGGTTTAGATATATTCCAAAGTGATGTCTTTCTTTTCAACATGATCTCTTATAAAATGATATCTGACATCAATGTGCTTTGTTCTCGAATGCAACATAGGATTCTGAGTGATTGCAATAGCACTTGTGTTATCACACATAATTGGAATCTCTTTTTCTTCAATTTCATAATCTCTCAGTTGTTTTCTCATCCATAAGACTTGGGCACAACATTTGCCAAGCTATGTATTCTTGTCACCGTGGATGTGGCTATTGAGTTTTGCTTCTTGCTAAACCAGAAACCATCTGTTTCAAGCATTTGACATGTCCCCTCAAGTACTTTCTTCCTGTACTCTACATCTAGCATAGTCAGAATTTGAGTAACCAATTAGCTTGAGTCCACCTTCCTTTGGATACCATAAGCCAATTTCTTGGCATCCCTTCAAATATCTTAGGATTCTCTTAGCTGTAGTCATGTGACTTTCCTTTGGAGCAGATTGGAATCTTGCACATACTCCTACCGCAAAGGCGATGTCCGCCCGCTTTAACATTAGATAGAGCAAAGTGATCCAATAAGTGCTCAGATATCTTGTTTGATCCACAGCTTGCTATATGCATCCATGTCCATTTTGATGATGTATTCATTGGTATTTTCACAGAAGACTTCTCTTCCATACCAAATTTCTTGATTAAATCTCTGGTGTACTTTGTTTGACTTATAAAAGTTCCATCTTTCAGCTGTTTAACTTGAAGTCCTAAGAAGAATGTCAGCTCTCCCATCATACTCATTTCAAATTTGCCTTGCATGAGGTTTGAGAATTTATCACACAGCTTTTTGTTTGTGGATCCAAAAATGATGTCATCCACATATATTTGAACAAGCGATATACCCTCACCATCTTGAATTCTGAAGAGTGTTCTGTCCACTTTGCCTTTGGTGAATCCATTATCTGTCACAAATTGAGATAATGTATCATACCATGCTCTAGGTGCTTATTTCAATCCATATAGAGCTTTCTTGAGCTTGTACACATTATCTCCAATGGTCTTCTGCTCAAAGCCTGGAGGTTGCTCAACATAGACTTCTTCTTCTAACAATCCATTTAAAAATGAACTTTTCACATCCATTTGATATACATTGAAGTTCATGTGTGCAACATAGGCAAGAAACATCCTTATTGCTTCTAATCTTGCAACAGGAGCAAATGTTTCATCAAAATCTATTCCCTCTTCTTGGCAATACCCTTTGGCTACCAAGCTTGCTTTGTTTCTTACCACAGAATCTTCTTCATTCATCTTGTTTCTGAAATCCCATTTTGTGCCAATAACATTTTGATGGGTTGGTCTCTGCACCAGTTCCCATACTTTGTTCCTTTCAAACTGATTTAGCTCTTCTTGCATGGCTTGAATCCAATGTGTGTCATCCAATGCTTGTGACACATCTTTTGGCTCTATTTGGGAAATAAAACAAGTGAACATTGCTTCTTGTTGAGCTCTGGATCTTGTTTTTACACCATCTCTAACATCTCCAATGACTAGCTCGTGGATGGTCTCTCGGCCATCTCACATCAAAGTTGTAGTAAATCACCGGTTCATTGCCTTTGCACTGTGTTGTCTTGAGCAGCCTCTTTCATTATCATCCAATCGATTTTCAAGTCAGTCTTTGAGACTCAAGATCTCATCTTCATCTTGATTAATTGCTCCGGCACTTTTCAACATAAGGACTCTTCTACATAGTTGGTGATTCAAACTTTATCGCCTAACTCTTCAATGTCTTCTCCACATTAGGTTCATCAAAAACCACATGGATAGACTCTTCTGTGACCATAGTTCTCTTGTTCAGCACTCTATAGGCTTTGCTTTCAGATGAGTATCCCAAGAAGATACCTTCATCAGCTTTAGCCTCAAAAGCCTTTAGATTATCCTTGCCATTGTTGTGAATGAAGCATTTATATCCAAATATTCTAAAATATGCAACATTTGGCTTTCTCCCTATCCATATTTCATAGGGAGTCTCTGTCAGCTGTCTATTGATCATGCATCTATTTTGAGTATAGCATGCAGTGTTGATGGCTTTAGCCCAAAATCTCTTTAGCAATCCAGCTTCAGCTAACATGGTCCTTGCAGCTTCCTTGAAAGTTCTATTTTTTCTTTCTGCTACTCCATTTTCCTGTGGAGTCCTTGCTGCAGATAATTCATGAGCAATACCATTTTCAACACAATACTAAGTTATTATCCCATTGACAAACTCAGTTCCTCTATCAGATCTTATCTTTATAATGGTTTGGCTCTTCTCATTTTGAAACCTTTTCATCAGTTGAGGTAACTTCTGCAATGTTTCCTTCCTTTTGCACATGAAGATTCACCACCACTAAAGTGTATTTCTTTCCACTTACGCTAGCTGGCTCAACTGGACCAAATAGATCCATATGCAACAGATGCAATATCCTTGTTGAAGATGGACTTGACTTCTCTGTGAATGATGATTTGATCTCGCTTCCCATCCGCATGCATCGCAAACACTTTCCTTCAGACACCGAAGTCCGCAATCCTTCCACAAGTTGACTTCTTGCAAGCTTGTTGATTGTCTTGACGCTCGTGATGACTCAACCGTGCCACGACCAACTTGATTCGGCTTGACTTTTTGCTAATGACAAGTGCTTGGTGTGGCAAGAGACCAATCTACCACATACATGTTCTTTGTCGGATCCTTGCAACACTACTTCATTTGATTCAGTGTCTTTAATTTGGCACACTTCCATATTGAATCCAACATTATAGCCCTTGTCACAGAGTTGGCTAATGCTTAACAGGTTGAAGTTGAGGCCTTCAACATATGCAACATCAGTGATTTCTAATCCATTTTTCTTGATGGATCCAGTGCCTCTTATTTCCCCTGGAGCTTCATTTCCTCCAAATATGACTTTTGCGCCTCTAATCTCCTTCAATTTTGACAGATTTTTCTTGTTTCCTGTCATGTGTCTAGAACAACCACTATCCATGTACCAGGTTCCTTGGCACTCACTTCCTGAACCTCGTAATCAAGGAAATTAGTTTTTAGGTACCCATGCTTGTCTGGGTCCTGATGGGTTAGTATTGTAAGATGATCCAACCAACCTATAGCCAAATGATTTGACTCTAAGGGGTTGCCATCTATCAGTGCCATAATCATAATTAATTTTGGCAAATTGCTTGGATTCTGAAGAGTGTTCTATCAACTTTGCCTTTTGTGAATCCATTCTCAGTCAAGAATTGTGACAATGTATCATACCATGCTCTGGGTGCATGTTTCAACCCATATAGAGCTTTCTTGAGTTTGTATATTTTATCTCCAAGAGTCTTCTGCTCAAATCCTGGAGGTTGTTCAACATACACTTCTTCTTCCAATAAACCATTAAGAAATGCACTCTTTACATCCATTTGATATACAATAAAGTTCTTGTGAGTTGTATAGGCAAGAAACATCCTTATGGTTTCCAATCTTGCCACAGGAGCAAATGTTTCATCAAAATCTATCCCTTCTTCTTGGCAATATCCTTTGGCTACCAATCTTGCTTTGTTTCTTACCACAGAACCTTCCTCATTCATCTTGTTTCTGAACACCCATTTAGTGCCAATAACATTTTGATGGGTAGGTCTTTGAACCAATTCCCACACTTTATTTCTTTCAAACTGATTCAACTCTTCTTGCATAGCTTGAATTCAATGTGTGTCATCCAATGCTTGTGACACATCTTTAGGCTCCATTTGTGAGATGAAGCATGTGAACATTGCTTCTTGTTGAGTTCTGGATCTCGTTTTGCCACCTTCTCTTACATCTCCAATGACTAGTTCTGGTGGATGGTCTCTCACCATCTTACATCAAAGGTTGGAGTAAGTTAGCTGGATTCAATCGTCTTGCAACCGTGTTGTTTTGATTAGCTCTCTCATCATCACTTAGATGCGATTTTCCAAATGCTTTTGAGACTCACTATCTCATCTTCATCTCGGGTGTATAATTCCAGCTTCACTTCTACATAGGGACTTTTCGCATGGTTGGTTGATTCAAATTATCACCGACTCTTCAATGTCTTCTCCATTTACATTTGGCTCATCAAACACCACATGGATGGATTCTTCAGAACATAGTCCTATTGTTGAGTACTCAGAGGCTTTGCTTTAAACCGAGATCCCAAGAAGATACCTTCATCACTTTAGCATCAAAAGCCTTTAAATTATCTTTGCAATTGTTATCAATGAAGCATTTGCATCCAAATATTCTAAAATATGCAACATTCGGCTTTCTCCCCCCGCCCGGATCTTATAGAGTCTTTTGTCACCGTCTGTTATCATGCATCTATTTTGAGTATAACATGTTTGTTTATTGCTTCAGCCAAAATCTTTTAGGTAGCCCCCGCTTCATCTAAAATGGTCCTTGCCGCTTCTTTTGAGAGTTCTATTTCTTCTTTCGCAACTCCATTTTGTTGTGGAGTCCTTGCTCATAGAGGTGATTATACCATTAACAAATTCCTTCCGATCTCTTATTTTGATAATGGTTTGACTCTTCTCATTTTGGATTATTTTCATCACCGTGGTAGTTTCTACAGAGTTTCTTTCTTCTTACACAGAATATTGTCCATGTATATCTTGAGTAGTCATCTAGTACCACCAAGGTGTATTTCTTCCCACTTATGCTAGCTGGTTCAATCGACCAAATAGATCCATATGTAGCAGTGCAATATTCTTGATGAAGATGGACATGTCTTTTCTTTGAATGATGATTTGATTTGCTTTCCCATCCGGATGCATCACATACACTTTCCTTCTTGTATAATCGAGTCCGAAGTCCTTCTACAAGATCGCAGCAAGCTTGTTAATTGTTTTGAAATTCGGGTGATTCACTTTTTCAGTGCCACAACCAACTTGATTCGGCCGTGCTCTTTGCTAGTAGACAAGTTCTTGGTGTTGCGATTGACCAATCTACCACATACATGTTCTTTTTGTCTCGCATCCTTGCAACACCACTTCATTGATTCATGTCCTTGATTTGGCATATACCCATGTTGAATCCAAAGATTATAACCCTTTGTCACAAAGTTGGTCGATGCTTAGCAAGTTGAAGTTGAGTCCTTCAACATATGCAACATCCGAGATTTCTAATCCATTTTTCTTGATGGATCCAAAGGCCCCTTATTTCTCCTGGAGCTTCATTTCCTCCAAATATGACTTTTGCACCTCGACTTCCTTGAATTTTGATAGATTTTTCTTGTTTCTTGTCATGTGCCTGGAATGACTATCCATGTACCAGTTCCTTGGCACTCACTGCTCCTTGAACTCGCAATCAAGGAAATTAAGTTTTAGGTACCCATACTTGTCTGGGTCCTGAGGGGTTAGTGTTGTCAGATGATCCAACCAACCTATAGCCAAATGACTTGACTCTAAGAGGTTTCATCTAACTTTGCCATATTCATAATTCACTTTGACAAATTGCTTGGGGGCTTTAGATTCATACAACTGTCTCTTTTGTCTGTATGCCTGTGTGTGTGTTTTAGCAATTGCCTTCTTGGGGTAGTTGTGATATTTCTGAGTGTAGTGCTTGGGTGCATATGTGTGATGATGATATTTCGTTTGCCTTTGAAATGACCTTTGCTGAGTTCTAGGCCTTTGCCACTTAGGCTTATATTCCATAGGTTTTTGCTGATATTTCACATTATTCCAATCAGCTTGGCTTGGGTAATTTCTACC